>JAPSGF010000066.1:1365410-1409083 GCA_035772895.1 Perdix hodgsoniae
GGGGAGGAATTGGTAAGAGGGTAAGTAGGGTAAAACATGAAGTAAATTGCATATAAAAATCATTATTCCCCATTTTCTAGTTTCTGCTGAATAGGAGATGCAAGGGCTCCCACACATGTGAATACCTGAGGAGTTGGTTATTGTGATATCTGATACTGATAAACAAAATTGGGCCCTTCCAGGGCCATAAAATAAAATGACTGCTTACAAACCAGATAGAGCTGAATTAACTTGCACTAAAACTACCTTTTAAAAAGCTAATTTAATACTGTTCTTGATTTGAAAATTTTGCTTATGTGTAGCTGTCCTAAATTTAATGCAAATTTACACAAACTAAACAAAAAGCTCTCAGCAGATTAGCCATGTCATTGGAAATCTATCTCTAAACCCAATCATCATTAAAATTATCTTTACAATGATTCCTCCTCCAGATTGTGAAATATCAAGCAGATAAGAATCAACATTTCTGTGACTACAATGAATAAATTTTAAAAAATGGAACAATGATAAAGCTGCTTTTAAAAGCCACCCGTATGAAAAGAGTACATGTTTCACAAAAATAATTGTTAAAAAAAGTATTAAATCCCTGTTCCTTTTCTCTGATTTTGGCTGATTATTTTATATATATATATATATTTTTATATATATGTATATATATATTGTTTTGGAATGTCAATGGGTTCCAATATGGCTGGCTAGTTTCAAGATGAACTTGCTCCAGAGGCCTAGAAAACAAAGTCATACAGTATAGTCTTAGACAAATGCCATAGGTCAAGGAGAAATTGAGTCAAAAGGGTCACTGGAAACCATAAAGAAAGTAAAGAAAGGTTTTCCTAACAGTCTCTTTGGAGACTAAATGTTCTAAACGGTTCCTCACCTCTGGTACTAGTATTTATCTAAAATACAAACGCATTTAGGGCACTCCATTTTTAGAACTAACTGTCATGCCTAGAAAATAACCATTTCAAGAAAACTGAGGCAAAACTGAGTAAAGATTATTTGTTGGGATTTTTTTTGTTTGTTTGTTGTGAAGAAAAATTAGTCTGATTTTGAAACATCCAATTTTGGGACTAGAGGTGCTACAGTTACAGAACAGACCTATTAATGATCCTAATCCAGATGTATCTGAAACCTTTATCAGTGCTTTGGTGCAAGGTATCAGAGACTCCCCAGAACTAATAACTACCACTACCTATGATGTGCACAGCCCTTGTCAGGAAGTGGGGACCTAATGTTTATCTTATTAATCTGGGTTTAAAACCCCAAAATGGAGTACCTCTTGAGAAAACAAGGCCCCATCTCTTCCAAACAAGACTATCAAATGAGCACCAGAAATGGGAGTAATTCAGCACGTGACACTCAAGAGCTCAGCATCTTCTCCAGCAGTTCTAGGAGTTCTGATCACTGCCAAGCTCAATTGCCTAGAGTCATGTTTCTGCAAGAACAAAAAAGATGCTTGACTTGCCAGTATGAGGGGAATGGATATAAGCTTTCATAATGAAGCTTTAGGTAGTCAAGTACAGATCAGAATACTGGTCTGTGCAAGCAGTGAGGAAAGCATAAGCAGAAAATGACTTAATCTCTAATTCAAACTACTGATTCACATTAACATAAAATTTTTGAAGGATAATTTTTGTAAATGTGACTAGAGGGTTTGCAAACCCAATTTTCAATCATTTTAATGACAGCTTCATTGTTAGACCACTTTGAAAATCCTAATGTAAGTGTTTGAACAGCTAGAATTACTCCCTGAAGGAAACAGTAAACAAGCATAGAATTTGTTTTTAAAATGTACAGACACAGAAGCATTTAGGCATAAGCAAGTCTAGAAACTGGTATGCTATAATGAAATAGCAAAACACGCAAAGCTACACATCTATCAATTCTACAGCAGGAACTCATTCCAGCTAGGTCAAAAAGTGCTCATGCAACATGGCTTCAGGTATATAACTAAAAAAATTCTGGTTATTAGCATACACTTATTTGGATCCCATTAGATTAACAGACTGTCCACTTGGTGAAGAACTGAGTTATGCCCCTCTGAGAAATTAATGACTGAAGATGACTGTATTTCACAAAGTCATACTGCACAATGACAAGTCATACCTTGCCCAGCCTGGCTTTCCATCATATGCTCTCAGTTCTCCACCTTCCAAACTGATCCTCCTATCTGTTACTTGTATCATGTAAGACTGTTCCTTATTCCAGGCTACTCAGACATGCAATGCCTTCCTAATAGGCACATCATTAGTAAGACAGGCTGCGGAAGCATAGATGATGCATTGTTCACTGTCTGCATATTTGACAGTGTGAGATGGAAAGAGCACACAAAGAGACAAGCAACATAAGTAGTTGGCAATAAAAACAAACAACTGGGAGAAATGTCATTTGAGCAGGTTGAAAGGAATCACTGTACACAATCCCTTGGCACTGTATAAAATAATTTGGTGACAGCTTTAAATGCCTGGTTCTACTTCGCAACAATGGATGTGCTCAGTAGTATTCCTCAGGCTTTTACAGTGTTTGTAAGATAAACAAAAATAGCTTATTTCAAGAATGGAAAGTAGATTGAAGTCAGAATAGTCTAATGAATTCCAGAGTCATCTTATTTTGAAAGTTCTCAGCAGTTAAGACTATATGTATACCTCACAGCATTCACTGTTAAGCCTGATGAAACGATACTGCATTTGTTTCATATGACACAGTTCCTTTCATCTTACTTTTACAGGAGATGGTCTCAGCTGTGACAAAAACTCTGCCATCCAGGTGATAGGCAAGCTCACAAACAGAAAAAGCAGAACGTCTTGAGTGATACAGAGAACAAAAACTTCTCCTGAAGAAGTGCAGTCAGTAAAGACAAAGAGGGAGAGGAAGTAAAAGTGAAACTCTTGGAGGATGGCCACCTCCTCATCTGCACCTACCATTGGTTTTAGCTCTCTGCCCTCAGCTCCACCTCCCCGGCCAGCTTCTCTCATAGATTTCCTACTATTCTCCACAAATTCCTGAAAAACAGCAGTAACGTGAAAAGTGCTTTCTCATAGCAGACTTCAAATATCTAATCTGAATACAAAACTTCAGAGATGTAACTGCTCAAAAAGTCAATGCAACTTCCTTCTTCCACTTTTTGGGGGTAAAATTGTTCATAAAATATCAAAAGAGCCCCCACACGGTTCTCCACATCAAATTCTGAAGAACTGGAAGCCAAACAACCACGTGTCATGTGGTGCCGTAACAACTTTTGTAATGCCCACAAAGTTCCCCTTTTTGGGGGAAGGTAGGAGGGTAGTTGTCATAAAACTAAATTGCAGTTACTAAACCCTGTTCTAAGAATTAAGTGTAATGGCAGAATACCATTAAACAGAAGGACTTGGAGATAATTACTTGCAAAGTCTTGTTTATTTACCTGACTTCCCTGAATGCACATTCTTCAGATTTTCCTCAATCAAAACTACCTACTCAAAGACTAACTAAGGTGTTTTTATCTACTTTCTCTTCTTAAAGGCAAGCACTCTGTAACAAATTTCAGTAAACTTTAGCTACTAGCATTTTGTGATACCTGCTGATGACTAAAGAAAACTGCAATGTTTTTGTGATTGATCTTCGCTGTCTTCTTAGACGCATGCTGCATTTTACTACTACTCTGTACTAAAATGCAAGTCATCAGATAGCACTCTCTTTTACCATATACCCCAAATTCTGTAGTGTTTTACCAGCAATTAATGTTAAATTCTTGGCACAACTTTCCAACAGGTCAGTCAGAAAAAAAAACTACGCTAAGAAGTCATGAGTGTCTTCCTCTAGCCTACACCTGGGGGTGCAAAGGGACACTTAAAAGTGGTAAAACATTATCAATAAATCATCTACTCATCAACAAACTGAATGATTTGAGGGGCACAATTTTTGTGTCTTATTCTCCAGCTAGCCTGAACAGGGAGTAAGATAGAACAACAAAAACTGAACTGGCAAAGGGTCTTGACATACAATCTAGGCTCCAGCACAGGACATAAAACCAGTAGCTCTTATGCACAACATATTTCAGGTTGCTGCCCATTTGAAAAGAAAAACTTCAATGTGGTCACTGACTGTACGTGAGGTGGAATATTCTGATGCTTATTTTCTTCTACATCACAAGGGAAGTCCTTTTTAGGAAAGAACAATTAGCAAATCTTTCCATACTGTTTTGCTGCCTTCTCTTCTGCACTGCATCATTTACAAGAAATGATACCTAAAGGTATGATTCTGTATGAGGACTGCTCATCCAGCTGACAGCAACTTTAAGTCAACATTGATAATGCCAAATCAGGGAGTATCTAAGTATCTAATGCTCATCACACCACTCCTGGCTGTTCAAGTAATGAATAAGATAGTGAGGTAATCTAAATTTAAAAAAAAAAACAACAAAATTTATACTCAGCTAGTGCATTCACTGCACTCTCAAGATAACCACCTTATGGAGCTATATGCTTTGACACAGAGAGCTATGTGAACTTACCATGAGAACTTTGTCCATGTAGAATTCCCTTCCAGGGCTTCCATCATTGTATTTTGTATCAATGGCAAAACATAAGAAAAGGACATCAACAACCATTTCATAAATGGAAAGGAAGCAGTGAGCAACCAGGAACGCAAAGAGGCAGACAATTATGAGAGGCAGCACCCAGGTAGTGTAATCTCGTTGATAATTCAGCAACATAATCCCAGCCAAACCTGTACTGCAGACAATCAGGACCTGAAGTAGAAAACAAATAATCAAAAGGCTTGTATCATTAGTACTGTCATAGTTCAAATTAAGCTTTCCTTGCTTTGCCAGTCCTGTAACTAGGGATTGCAGATGCTAGCAACGATAGCATCTTTAAATCCTTGACTCCCCACGTCTCAGAATAGATGTTTTATTTGTTAGTCCAGCAAATGAAAATCAAAATAGTTTCAAACACATCCTTCAACACAAAATGTATTTTTCAGGTCCAATTATATTTATATCCAACTGGTAAAAGTTCTAGTATTACTGAATATTCTTAGTGAATATTCCTACAACAAAAGAACATTACTCTTCCAATTATTAATATAAGACAGAACCAGATGCTACCAAACAACTTAGATGCAACTGCGTTTGGTCTTGGTCTGTTTGTCTTAGGGGGTGAAACCTGGGGCAATGGTATGTTTTTTACTTTGCTGTAGGAATTAACTTAGCAGAAAACATCTTCTACATTCGTCTTTACTGTCTTGTCTCCATACAGAGAATGGAGATCAGAATTAGAAATGATCAGATTTGACTATAGGTCAGATTACAATGGTTCTACTATACATAAGGCACACCATATGTTTCCGTAAAACTACAGAGGTACTTCCTTAGGTATCAACTTCATCTTTCAGAATAACAACTGTTGTGCACACTCAACATGTTTAACATTTATGAACCTTCTATTATGAACTACAGCTGAACTTCAAACTGAAGAATAGGTCAGCTTAACTGTATCATGAAAACACAAGGCTGCATTATAGAGGAGATGGACTGGCAACCTAACAGTGTTCAGTTGATACTATTTTTAATAAACTGCACTGTTCATTTCAACATTTCTGTTACTGGTGTATTTCTCCAATAATTTTAAAAGGATCCTTTACAGGAGATGTTCCCTAACACATTTCAGACTCCTTCATAAAACTGCATTACGTATTTTATGATCCCTAGAGTATTTATATTTTCATTATATATTTACTTCTCCACATATCTCATTGATTTAGTTACTAGATTAAAGCTCAGTGTGCTGAAGTCTTATTTAACAGAAGAAGAATGTAATAAGGAAAACAGTTCAACTAGTGGGCAAATGTCAGGTGATTTAGGTAGAGAAGTATCAAATTCTACTAAATAATGGCAATTATTTGCTATAATATTGTTAGTAAATAAATCCTCAGAAAGGTAGTAATTTACTGGATTATATATCTCCATTGCAAAATTGTTAAAGTTGGAAAATATGTCCCACATCAAGTCCAGCCATCAACCCATCACCATCACACACACTAAATCATGTTCATTAGTGCCACACCTACATGGTTATTGAATACCTCAAGAGAAGGCGACTCCAACACCTCCCTATGTAGCGTGTTCCAATACCTCACCATTCTTGCTGAGAAGTTTTTCACAATAGTCAACCTGAATCTCCCATGGCAAAACTTAACTTCTCATCAGGACTCTGTTATCTAGGAGAAGAGGCTGACCCCTGCCTCTCTACAGTCTCCTTTCAAATCACTGTACAGAGCATTAATGTCTCCTAAGAGCCTCCTCTTCTCCAATCTGAACAATCCCAGTTCCCTCAGCTAATCCTGCTAAGACATGCCCCTCAGACACTTCATTGCCCTTCTCTGGACACGTTTCAGAGCCTCAATGTGCCTCTTGTACAAAGGGACCCAAAACTAAACACACTACTTGAGGAATGGTCTGACCAGCACCAAGTATAGAGGAGTTCTTAGACTGACAAAAAGGTGACTGACCACAGGAATTATGACTACTTCATTTCTCAGAGTATAAGAAATTTTGTTGCTTAAACTAACAGTTTTTAATTGCAGACTCCCATACTGCCTTCCAGTGCAATTTTGTCAAAAATGGCCATCAACAAAGCGCCAACTTTCAACAAAAACCCAGAGAGCAGAATTCAGAGGAAACGCCTCATTTCCCTAAGATTTTACATTTCTAACTACAAAAACAAACACATCTTCAGAATTTATGGCCACACTTCGCTTGACTCCCTAAAAATGTATTCATGTAAAAACTCATAATCCAGCCATTTCTACTTGACCTAAGCATATCATCAGCTTACCTACCCTAATTTCTGAACAGCTCCTTCTGTACATGGTGTAGATGCAATAAATTGAGAGGTAAGAAAAGGGAATTTTAAATCACTTTGTATCTGAGGTACAAGTCATTGCTAAGGAAAGCTTGCCAAGACATACCTTTCCAAGGAACAACATAAAATCCCCAACAGTGTTTATGGCAGCCACTCGCAAAGCATTCTCCACTAGAATAACAAAGGCATCCTTTGCTGAGGTGCAGAAGTTGGTGCTGTTGATAGCTGTGGCTGTGTATGCATTCTGGGAAAATGGAAGCGAAGATTTACTTAATGAAAGATCTTTCAAAAGGGGAATAGGAGAAGAGTAAAAAAATTGGGAAAATGGGGAAAATTGAATGCTTTTCAATCCTGTAAACATGAAATATTAAACCTAGAAAAGGTTCAGTCCCTTGTCACAGCAAACATTTTTAAAATCAGATGTAGCCTTGCAGAGGACTTAGAGAGGATCAACTCCAACCCCTAGCTAAATCCATCTCATCTGAAGTAGAGACATACAAACTTTGCAGAGATCAATACTGGCTTTCACCTTTGCAATGTAAACAAAGACTAATGTAATCCTTGTATTTTAATTTCAGTAACGAAGACAAGATTTAAGTACCATCGTCCAGTTCAGTTTTGAAGTAAAACACATTATGTGTCAGCCTAATATTACATTCAACAATTCACATAAATAATCATTTCTTTACATAAAACTTGAATAGTGAAAATCTTACCTGATTTAAATAGGTCAGGCACTTTTCTAGACACCAAAGGCAGCAGATGCAGGCTTTAAGCATACAGCGAGCACAAGCATTTTCCTAGGAAAGCACAAAATTTAGGGAAGCAAAGTAAAAAGACAGTAAAAAGAACACATCTTAAGAAAATAATATTACTTCATGTTTCAAGTAACTGATACTTAACTTGTTAACTCAAGCAGTTACTCTCAGTCTTATGGTCCTTGAAAGACCAAATATTTCAAAATGACACTTTCTTCCTCCCCAATAAGTTTAACTAAATTATCTGCAAGCACATCTGGCTTTGAGTTTCAGAAAGGACATGGAATCTATTTCTCTTACTTTTCCTTTGAGTTGTGTATGAATATACATAAGAATCATTCGTGGTATCTTCACTAATGTGATAATGAAAGACCCCTTTGCAACTGTTCCTAGATGGTAACAGACAAGGCGGTTAACAGATGCCAGGATAGGAGCAAATGGCAGATTCCTTTTCTCCCTATTGAAAAGAGAAAAAGAATGACACAGAATAATCAACATGCATTTAATGTCATCCTTACAGAATTGCTACAAATACCCAACAGGCTGGCAGCAAAAGGAATTTCTTATCCTCCTTCTAGTTGTGACTGTATATTGTTCACTCCACATAAAACACTGATAGTCTGTGCAAGTCACAATTTTGGCTCAATTTTGCACGTCTAATTTACCTGTTATACCTTCAAGTACATATTAAAAGGACAAGAGTTCCCATCTTGAGAGAAAACTATTTTCATGCAAATTTCATTCAAAAAGGTCATAAAATAGTCTTCATCACATGAAAATAACTTTTGTGTAACTTCACCATGAAACGTTAAGGACTAAACAGGTTTTCCCTATATTTTCTTCCAAATAATTTTTAGAGCTCAGGTGAGGGAAGTCAAATTCTCCTTTGGACACAATCACAAAAAAGTTAAGCCCTACACCTAGGCAACCAGATCACTATATCCTTGTCAAGTAAATATAACTGAGCGATGACTCTATCACATACAATGTTGAGATCTGCTGTTGCCCACGTTGCAACTCTTTCCTGTTAAGGTAAATGAATAGCGAACATATCTAAAACATTCTTCCATAGATATCTGCTGTGGAAGTATCTCCATGCCCTTTACTTGATACCAAGGAGGACTAACAGTACAGAACAATTGATAATTGCTATCTTAAATTAAAATTCCTATTAAGGAATGACAGTTTCATTTAAAAGTAAAATCATACACTTTCTAGTGATGGCAAATCCATAAATCAATAAAGCAAGTGAAACACAAGCATTGTTAACCTGCAGCAACATAAAACTTTCCTCTTTACTCTGTACATCCACAGTTCTTTACTCTTTACAACCCTGCAACATCTGATAACAACTTCTCAGATGTATTTCACTGGTACACTGGAGGACATCATCATTAATAAAAACAGCCTCTGTCACCACTGTAAATTAATTTACTTGCCTTGCCTTTGATATTTTAAAGAGACTAGGGCAGATAAGAAATCAAATGTAGTTCAGGTAACTGAACTGAAAAAAGACAAGCTAAACATTATGCACTTCAAAAAGTATCTGTGTGATTATTTAAAAACCTATTAAAATAAAAATCAGACTTTTCATAGCATATCACAAGAATACAGAAGGGTTGATGGATATCCCTACAAGTTTTTCTTAAACATATCCTTCAAATGAAAGGCTTGCTTAATTAAATCAACTCTGCTAAATACTGTGTCATAACCCTTTATTCATGCTGCTCTTTAACCAGAGAACCTGCATTTATATTGTTTGGAAAAGACTGCGAAAATCTGAAGATTCATTCCTGAATAATGATGTGCATTTTTGTCTATTTTACTCTTACAAAAGTGATAAACAGAGAATTAGAATGGTTGACTCTTTTCTTTAACAAAAATATTGCATCAGTTCTGCTCGACATATCAAACCATAGTATCATAGATAATAGATCATGTATCATAGATCACTGAAATACCATTTTTTTCTCATGAAATAGTATAGCACATCTGATATCAGGTGTTTTTTTTTTGTTTGCTTGTTTTCTGTTGTTGTTCGTTTGGTTTCTGTTTTGTTTTTCTAGGGGAAAAAAGTGGATCCTAAATGGCTTAAACAAGATAATCTTCACTTATTTCATGTACATTTTGAGCACTCTTAACTTCAGAAGTCTTCAAACACTAGAGACAAAACTCTGAAGCTTAGATGAAGTTATCTGAACAAGCCTGTGATTATGAAATGAGTCTTATCTCTGTGAAACCAAATTCTAATGCCTGAAGATTGTTAAAAAACACTGCTTAAGCATTATTATTGCTTTCTTGAACAGCCAGCAGATACATGCAGAATAGCCAGGGTAATGCTCTAATACCCAACTGGGGACGTGCAATGAATATGGAGTTTTAATGCATATATATTTAGTATCACTTTAATATTTGTACATAATTTTATGAGAATCTATATGTAAATAATGAATCTATTAATACCCTGAGCAATCTGGAGGAGGAAAGACTAACGAAAACTAATTTAAAGGCCACTGTTTTGCAATTAAAATAATAACAACAAAATGCTGCAAGTAGCTTTTCAATCTCTGTTGAGCTTATCAGCACTAGCTGTTAGTACTAAAGATACTCTTCTAGGTGCATTCTTTTCTAGTAGACAATCACCCATATTTTCACAATGTGCACTTGCAAGGTAAATAAGACTTAAAATCCTAGACACCCAGAATACCATCCATAACCAGCAAAACATGTTATTATAAAATTTCACATGATATAAAACAGGTTAATATAATTCAACTACTCTCCAGCTTTCAGGCAGGAAGGAAGTATTCTCCCCAAAAGCTCTATTGCTCATTATTTCTCCTAATTGCGTTTCTAGGCTGCTCACAATAAAGCTAAGTTTATCCTTACCTTGTGAAATAGTATGTCACAACAGCTCCTGCTACTGTCATCTGCTGACAGGCTAGGATAAACTCACTGATCCAGATGAGTCCTACTACATGGTACCACCACATGTACTTCAGGGGGCCTGCCATCCGAAACTCAACAAATCCTTCTTCATTTGGGACAGGATTACCTAGAAATTAAAGAGGACAAGAAAGAATCAGTAATTAGCTGTTCATAACCATTCAGAGAGGAACCACTCTAGGTTCTACTCATGCTACTAGATGTCAGAGTTAGGAAAATAGTTCATAAGAAAGACATACCTTTTGAGACAATCAGTATAACTGCATTTGAAAAAAAACACTAGCATTGATAATATCCGTAATATTCAAAATGCTGCAACATTTTTAGTTTTTAGCCATACAAAGTTCCAAGACTAACCACACCTACCAAGAACTCATATAATTAAATATAATAAAATTATTATATTTTCATTCTTGATTTGTCTGTTTTATTCTTGATATAATTTACACAGTGATCACAGAAATTGCTCTATGATCTGAAACACAGATACATTTGAATTAGCAGTAATTTTCAAAATTCTAAGGTTCTGGTAATGAATTATGGCCTTTACTGTCCACAATTCACTGCAAACTAAAACAAGCATCTTCCATTTTAAAAGCATTTCCTAGGCTTCTCTATCAAAGTAACTAAGACATGAACCTCTAAGACTGACTAATTTTAGGAGCTCTTGACAAGACCATAACACACAGATTTCATCTATGCTCTTATATTAGGCAGACAATCAGAGTGCAACAGCTTCTCTCAGAATAACATGTACAAACAGAAGAAAAATCAAAGAATATCTCACTAATAATCTGGAAAACACTGAACACTTCCAGTGTACTTATGTTTTGGAGACAGCAAATGAGTGTGATGGCCCTTTACATTACCATCTCTTCAAGCATGTAAAAAATGGCATAAATATAGTATGTTTTTCAAAATAAACCTGAGAGCTGTTTACCTGTAGTACCAAGGAAAAGTAGGACTGTGGTCCAATACGTCCAGAACAGGATAAGAACAAAGAATGTCCAAAATGGCTGGAAGACTAGCAGTGGCAGGTGAATAAAGACCTTGCCGGCCACATGGAACAAGGCAATAGTGAGAGCTACTCGTTTGCGCATAATTAACATTATCAACAGCAAGATAACCTAGAAGAAGAAGTTTTACAAATCACATTTTAGAGAATTGAAAAATAAGTAAGCAAATACTTTGCACAGCTGGGATATTTAAACAAAGAAAATTAACATATGTTCTACTTTGAGAGCACAAGATCAAAATGTAAAGTCTGGATCAGCTTCTTTTGGTGAGAAGTTATTTTCCAAATTACACATTTAGGGAATTCTAATCTCAAATTATTTATTTGGAATCATCATCAGCTACAGGTTTACAAGAGTGTGCCAGATTTCACCCTCAGTTACACTGTTATAGCAATAAATTTAGCAAGATTGGAAGATTTAACAAAGAAAACAATTTTTACATTCATTTTTGGACATTGTATGGTGGACTTGTCATGTAAGTTAGTCAAACGTTGACAATTCTTAGTTGCAAGGCCAGTGACTCTGAGTGAATAACAAGCCCGAGAGAACATACAGTGGTTCAGTAGTGTTAGTATTTCAATTCACAAAATCACGAAATGGCTTGTGTTGGAAGGGACCTTAAAGATCTTCTGGTTCCAGCCCCTCTTCCATATGCAGGGTTACAAACTACTAAATCAGGCACTAGATAATATTGATCAGGGCCCCATCCAACCTGGTGGCTTTGAGCACCTCAAGGGATGGAACATCCACAACTTCTCTGGGCAGCCTGTGCCAGCACTTTCACAAAAATCCTTGAGTAAGTGGAAGAAATTTAGGAACAATTGAGTTCAGAAATATGAGTAGACTTTTAAATAAACAGAAATTGCAAAGTACCTCTGAACTGGGAGCCTAACAAAAATCTCGTAAGAGAAAATGGATTGGGAGCTTCATATTCAGCTATTCATGGGAGGTCTCTGTGGACATCTTAGAGTACAACAGAGCAGATGCATAGTTAAGAGCTCCCTCCTGACACAAGAACATATTACAGAACAATGCTAAGAAGGAAAAAAAGACATTGCAGCAGAACTTGTAGTAGAAATAAACTCTTAAAACTTGTGAGATATAAACCTTCTGAAAGAGATATAAACCCCTGCCTGAATAAACAAACAGAAAGGTTAGACAAGAAAATCATAGGGTAACTAGAAAAACATACCGTGAAGACAGTAGCTGAAATGGCATAAATCAGGAGAGCCTGAAGATTTTCTTTGGCTATTTGAGTCTCAACAGTACTGACAGACATTCGTTCTTTAGCATAGAGCCACCACAGGACTCCTGTACCACCTGTGTTTTAGAAGGGAAAAACAAAAGTCGTATTAAAGATGCTCTTTCTATGTGACACAGTCACATCTAGTACCAAAGAAACTAAGAAGTTTCTTTTTTCAAGTCTGGTCTGATACAGAAGATTCAATGAAACAAACGGATAACCCAATACGAACCTGTGGAATCACAGAATCCTATGAATTGGAAGAGATCCTTTAAGATAATCTACAGCTAGATCACGTTGCTCAGAGTCCCATCCAGCCTAACCTTGAATGTCTCCAGGGATGATGGAGCATCCACCACCTCTCTTGGTAACTTATGCCAGTGCCTTATCAGCCTTATCATAAGTAACTTCCTTATATCCAGTCTAAATCTCCCCTTTTCATTTGAAACCAGTTCTCCTTATCCTGTCACTACACATCCAGATGAAGAGCCTGTCCCCTTCTTTCATATAGTCTCCCATTAGATTCTCAAAGGGTGCTACCTGGTCTCCTCAGAGCCTTCTCTTCTTTGTGCTGAACAGCTTCAGCCTGTCCTTGTAGAGGAGGAGATCCATCCCTTGGATCATTTCTTGTGGCCCACCTCTGGACGTATTCCAATAGGTCCATGTCTCACCTGTACTAAGGACTGCACATCTAGATCCAGTACTCCAGGTGAGGTCTCATCAGAGCAGAGGGGTAGGATCACCTCCCTTGCCTTGGTGACTACACTTCTTCTGGTACAGCCCAGAATACAGATGGCTTTCTAAGCTGCAAGGGCATACTGCTGGCTCATGTCCAGCTGCCATCCACCACCACCCCCAAGTCTTTTTCAGCAGGACTGTGCACTGTCTTTACATCCTCTAGCTCACAATGGCAGTGGAGGGTTATTGTGACCTAGGTACAAGACCTTTCACTTCAAAGGATGGAAAAGTGCTCAGTTGTCCTCCATTTCTGTCTTCTCAACTCGATACACTCTTTCCAGAATCTCACCCCACTATGCCCGCTTCATGTTTTAGGGTGAAAGTGTGTGATGCAACTAGTTCACACGAAACTCTAGGAGTTAGATAACAGAAATCACTAGACAGACAACAGAGGAAGTAAAACTGAAGAAAGAAAAGAAAGCACAGTAGAAGAAAGGGTGAAATTATATGGCAGGAGGTATGCAAAAATTCAGGAGGGGAAACCAAGAGAGAACTGTGGGTAAGGATGCAAAATATCAAAGGGAGAAAGAGGAGCTTATAACCTCTGGGAAGATCTATAGAGAAATAAAGGAACAGTCTTGAACCTGAAAACAGCATCTCACGTTAATGACAGAGCTACATGTGCATCAAGGCATTGTCTTTGAGGCACTGCAAAAACATCACTGAAAGGTATCGTGGTTTAAAAAGGACAAAAGGCCAGGAGGCCAATACAATATGATACTTTCTTCTAACCTCTGTAATGAAAACCTAGCCTTTAACCCAGTACTTCAATTGCATATTTTACCCATCTTCCAAGTTAGAAATTTTTTTAAATACCGGATTCCAGCCTCTCAATGAACTAACCTTTATTACTGCTATTTTTTTTTTCTTCTTGTAGTATTCATTTCTGTTATTCCTTGTGAATCATCTGCATAAGCTTATCCAGAGATCACACTGACTCTGCTGAAGGTACTCTACTGAGCTCTAAACTGGAGTATGCTCTTTTGGCATCTACTAAACATACATCAAATAAAAAATAAGCAGTGTATTTCAGAGAAAACGTCCTTTTTCAGTCTCTGTAATGGATGCAATTTTTTAGAAGATTGTAACAGAAAGTTACAATAAGTTATTTAGTTCTTTCATTCAGTCTGGTTATCCAAGAGTCAAAGAACATTCTGAGTTGCAAGGGACTCATAAGGACCTTCCAAGGAAGCTGTAATTGTTAGATGCAAACACAAATGCTCACACAGCAAAAAAATCTGCTACTGCCACTTCTTCAATAAAAGGGGGCATGGGTAATGCCCTGGGAACTATCTGAGTTTTACCACAGTCCACTTCTGAACAAGCCATCTGTGTTCTGGCCACATCCGCATCCCATTGTACTGCTCATTGCTTATTACATATGGCCTCCTTACTGCCTTTCTAGAACCAAAGAACACCCTGAGCTGGAAGGGACACTAAAGGATTGAATTAAATTCCCTGCTCCACAAAGCACCACCCAAAACTCAAACCCTATGTCTCAGAGCACTGTCCAAATGCCCTCTGAACTCTGACACTGGGACCGTGCCCACCGCCCTGTGGTGCAGACCCTTTCCCAGACCCCCAGCTGCCCTCCCCTGACACAGCTCCATGCCGTTCCCTCAGGCCCTATCGCTGTCACACAGAGCAGAGCTCAGTGCTGTCCTCCGCTCCCTGTGAGGAGCTGCAGCTGCCATGAGGGCTCCCCTTGGCTCCTCTGCTCTGCACTGAGCACAACCTGCCCTCCATACGTAGCCCTTCCTCACAGCCCTCATTTGGATGCCCTCGACTAGCTTTATGTCCTTGTACTGCAGCACCCAACCTGCACGCAGTGCTGTAGGTGAGGCAGCACAGCGCAGAGCAGAGGGGGCAGCCGCTCCCCTGACCCAGTGGCAGCGCTGGGCCTGCTGCACTCCAGGGTATGGCTGGCCCTTTGGGCTCCAGGGCACACTGCTGCCTCATGTTCAGCTTGCTGTCAGACAGAACCCTGTGATACCTTTCCACTGGGGCTGCTCCATGCATCTTGTTCTCAACTTCATACATATAACCAGGGCTGCCCCACCTCAAGTGCAGAATCCAGCACTTGCTCTTCTTGAACTTCATGCAGACTGGCCAGCCCTCCAACCTGTCAAAATCTCTCTGCAAGGCTTCTCTATCTCTGAGGAACTCCACAGCTCCTCTCAATTCGGTGTCATCTGTATATTTACTTAGTATGCATTCGAATCCTGAATCCAGGACATTTAAAAAAAAAACTCCAAGCCCTGTGGAACCCTACCTACCCCACCTTCCATTTACTGAAACATTTTCAGTGCAACCTATCAGCCAGTTGTTCATTCATTATATTATTTTTTTTTGTCAAGCTGGCTATTTTGTCTGGAAGAACTCTGTGAGAAACAGTATTGCAAGTTTTGCTGAAATCCCAAAGGCTTATACCAACTGACTTCAATGATCACATTCTGCAGGGCAAACCACTGCCAGTTTTAACTACTACACTGGTATTCTTACATTCTCCTAAAGATGTTTTTTAAACTCTATGTTTATTAAGTGCTTTTGTTTTGCTGTCTTCAAAGATAGAGTTTCTTACTAATTTTTATTTTGAAGTAAAAGAAAGTATATGTACTTTTTGTCTTTTCTTTGGTCACAGACCCTGAGATCAGTAAGCAGAAAAACAGAAGTGACGGTCTGCTTTTTTTTTTCTTCTTTCTTTTTCAATCCCTTGCTAACACAAATTGAAAATCACATTGCTAGTACTTTCTAATTCAGTGGCTTTATTCTTGTTCCTTCCCTATATTCATCTGTCCATACATCACACATCTGTTGCTATTACAAATATAGAATATAACCTTCATAGAAGATAATACAGACTAAAAATCATTTTGTATAGGACAATCTTCGGTTATGCTCAAGATGTCATGGCTGCTTCTACTTCATACATTACCTAGGTCATGCAAGACTTCCTAGGTAAATGGAAATAGGATTTGATTAGAAATTATAGAAAACCATCTTTGCTTCTTCTCTTCAAGGACAGATCTTAGGCCTACAATAGCCCCTAGGAGGACTGCAGGAGCTCATGAACGTGTCACGGTTATATGAACAAATCTATGTACTAAGATGCCCTGAGGACACATAAACAACAGCTGCCCTCTGATTCCCAAATGCCTGAGTACACCCAGTGGGTTGGTATGCTATCAACATATCCAGATCAGCTTGCTAATGACTGCAAAGTTAAGGAAAAAGCAGTGGCTAGGGCTGCATGACCCAGGCTGAAAAGAAGCTTGCTTGCCAAGCAAGAAGTACAGAAAATCCCTATGGAGCAACACACTATCTGAGAGAGTACTGCAATTACAAGGGGCTCAAATGAAAGCTGAACAAAAAAGAATAGTCCCAAAATAAAAACAGTGTTTTGGTAGTCTGTAGGCATAGAAAACAAATATGAGAACAGGGCACCCAAAAATTTAGAGATGAATGCAACTTACCAAGTGATCCCAGAATGACAAGAATTGTTAAAATCCAGACAAGTACTCTTGAAATGTACCTGATTATAACCATCAAAATCATGGACAACACTGAAAAAAAAAATAAAGAAAAAAAGACAAATGAGATAAGCAGTGCAATTATTTCAAGTAGGAATAGCCTTTCTAATTCTTCCACTGCTCTAAGATCAGACTGCCCTCAAAATAATTTTTAGGCAGATTAATTTTCTGCCTCTTACAGACTCACTGCACAGATAGTTAAGGAAATCAGGCACCTCTACATCTCCTGCTTTGGTACTGCTGATTAAAACAAAAGAGAGCATAAGTACATGTACATGGTACACTACATACAAAACATAATGCGTACGTACAGACAGATGTATTTAGACAATGACATAACAGACAGCAAGACAAGTTAGTACTCTTGAGTCTAGTAACATGAGCACACCTCCTCAAGAACACAACTTTGTGTTTATTTTCAACATTCAAAATGAGTTATTTAACAAGCTCTGTTCATACAGTTCCACTGTCATTCAGGAACTACGTATTAAAAAGACATTCAGTGTCAGCCATCTGTAATTTAGGGAGTAGTGTACATTTCCACATCCATATTTGTATACAGTAGTAAGCTATTAAAACAGGCTTAGAGAATCACACTAACTAACCAATTATTTAAAAGTAAATTAACTACAAAAATATTAAAAAGTGGAAATTATCACATAGTTTCCTCCTTTAAGTTAAAACTAACTGTATGTAAAACTAACTTCCAGCTGTTAACCCAAAAGTAGCACTAATAATTCAGCCACTAATTTTCAGAATATTCTGGGTAGTCATTTTACCATTACAAGGTAAAACAATAATCAGCTCTCTACTGAGAGCTGAAAAGATACTCAATGGTCTTCTGTTTCTGTCAAGTGGTAACTAACCTCTTCTTCTTATTTATTTATTTGTTGTAACTACAAAGGCAGATTAAAACAGAAAGACTTGTTTTTCAGTTACAGCTTTGCAGTCTTTTATTTTAACCTCAACTGCTCATACACATGACTAGTGTTTGGTACTTTCCATCTCACATTTACTACACCTGGTATACTTAGTGTAAAGACTTAGTAGGAGTACACTCATTAGGAAAGTAATTTATATGAGTGACTACCATTCCACTTCAATATATAATTCCACTTAACAATACTGTGTTACCACAGCTCTTCAGTCTTGTGCAATACGACACTTTACAGGCCGGAAAAGGCCTGCATTTTAACTGAAAAAACATTCAGTACCTCTACACAGCTGAGAATTTATAGCTTTTAGGCTGAGTTTTTCAAATGCTTGAAGTTGAATCTTCTTTTTTTTTTTTTTTTTTAATTTTTGGGGATGGAGTAACATAAATTACATTTCCTTCATAAAATTCAAGTATCCCTGCACAATTAGTTTAAATTAAACAAACCAAAACAAGAAGGATAGTATTATGCACTTCTCTGCCCTTTTTATTTGGAAAGGGACTTCAGTTGGCAGATGAATATTATAAAAGAAAAATGTGAATATTTCAGTAAAAATGAGGAGAATGCAGATGCTCTGTTAAGTACACCAAAACTAACGTTAGCTAATCAACTCTCCCATTTATCTCCCATCAGTGGAAGAGGAGAAAAAAACAAGAATGCACATGCATTGCTTCTGAAGAAGTCATCTGGCTGTCAAAAAATATGTACCATTCTGAACCATTTTCTAAGGGCTTAATGCTATAATACATGTCTGTTTGTTTTTTTTTTCTTCTCATATTGTGATTAGAGGGTGTTAACAATCTCCTACTGCAGTAAATAGCTAGTAATGAGAAAAACAATTACCTAGTGACAACAAGCAAAGTCCCATTATAATCTCTTTGCTGGTCATAACTCCACTAATCAGCCTGTGTAAGACACTACTGTCACTGACAAAGGTGATCAGGGCCTCTGCAAACTTGGCATAGCAGGAAATGTTCACAGGAGCACAGCGATGGAAGAATGGAATAGGTGCACTGGTGACACAAGAAAAAAAAAATCAGGAAAAAAAATTACTCCTACTTAATATAAATGCCACATCAACACACAAATGAAAGATGAATAGATGCAACCACTCCACCCTCATCACATCATAACCAGAAACCATGTGTTGAATGCACAAGTGCTGCTGGAATGAGGATGATTATATGGGAAATGATGTCGTTCTTACAAGTAACCCTGTGAAGTTGGAGCGCACATTCCAATAGCATATTACCCTCCCACCCATAAACATTAAGGCTCAGAAAATGTATGTTCCTATTTCACTGAAACATATCTCATTCAAGCGTCACGTGGTGAACCAGCAGCTGAAACAATGCCTCTCACACATGTTGAAGTGGAGTACTGGCTCACATTTAAAGCAAAGAAATACCAGAATGACAATACTACTCTTAAAAGGACACATTTTGCACTTAAAGACATCCACATTTACAACTGTTGTCAAGCAAAACCAATAAATGTATTTTTAGTATTCCCCCATACTACACTCATTCTTCTACTAAAAGCTACAATCACATTGTTTAGCTTCATTACTTTATTAAAATAATGCACTACATTCTCTGCAAAAACATGCAAAGGTGTCTCTATGACTTCATTACTCCTTAACTGCTTTGGAAGCATCGTCTCTCAAAACACGGGCTAGTATTAAACTTTTTTGAATGCTCAGCACAATCTGCTATAAAGTCTATCAGGGGAAGATAAAAGAACAAAAATCTTCACATGAAAATTGGATAATTTTGTTTTCCAAATGTTTCCCACTTCTGGCTCATAAGCGATGTCACATCTCAACGTGGCCTACTAAATCTTGTGTCAAACTTCCCAATTGCAGTTCAGATGTATATTTCATTAATTATACACTCCTTTCTGTAAACTGATCCAATAAAAGAAATATATTTTGTGCTAAGTCAATCTTTTATAGTTAAATTTATTTTATCCTCTGTAATGTTCCTTCCTTACAAGATTTCAGGGGATTGCAGCAGCAATGCACATAATGTTTTGCAGTATCCCCATTTGAGCAATGACACATAAAATGATTTCCTATTTGCTGTAACTATTCATAAATCCCAAGCCTTTCCAAAATTCCAACCTTTATCTTAAACAGACTGTGAGCAAATCAGCTGTGCTAGGCAAATTCTTCCTATGCATTGCTGCTTTTTATTGTGAAGAGGGGAAAAAAAAAAAAACAAAAAAAAAACCATTCCTAAAACCATGAAAGTGTAATTATCTGCAGGGAATTCAGGAGAAATTATGATTACCTTCCAGACTTAGATAATTAATTGATTCTAGGTTTATGATTAAAGTGACTGACAATTGTAAATTATACAGTTCTAATCTCACTGTGCTGAAAAGATAAATACATTTGCAGGTGCTCATATTATAATCTACTGTTGGTTACTGATGAAGACGGCAGTTAAGCACAGCAAAGCAATTCTGCATTGTTGTTAAAAACAAACTAAACCAATATTGATGGTAGCTCTATTTAAAAGACAGCTCGTGTATCCTCTCAGTCTATCTGGAATATGCAACACGCTACAGTTCATTATAAGCATTAATACTGGGAAATACTGAAAATTGACTTTTATTTTACTGATAACTGCTCCAACTTTGCACAAATTCTGGAGTATTTAAAAAAATGTGAATATCAGCAGCAATACACATTTTTTGAGCTGGAAGTATGGAAGGAACTATTATCTCTGCAATATGAATAAGAAAATACCAACTTTAAAAAGTAAGTCTAGCAGGAATAAAATGCCATTCCAAAATCCACCCTAATAGGAAAAGATGTTTTTTGTGTACCACTTTGTATCACCAATCTAACAGTCCTCATGTTACAGTACTCTCACTACATATTTTATTGTCATATGCAATAATTAATTTCTAACTTTATCATAATTAATAAAAAATGAGGTTCCTGCAAGCTTTCCTGAATAAACTGCACTCCTGAGAACTCATCTTTTGAGATTTAGTCCTATTTCGGTGGTTCTGTCTCAATGAGAAAGGAAGGCAAGGTGTTCTGTTTAATTAAAAATGCAGTAATAGATCTGTTCCCTGTGACTTGTACTACCTTGTATGGCCTCCTGATCATTACTTGGAATACTGCATACTGAAACTGAATTGCAAGCTTTTCAGAATAATATGCCGCTTAATGAAGAATAAAGTGATTGCAGTTCAAGCTAGTAGATGAACTTAAGACCTCTACCTAACTGTTCAAGTATTCAATTTCAGAAGATAACTCTTTTCTTTCACGATCATACCCACAGAAACCTATTATATGGGAACTGCTGAATCATGGCCTGAACATCTGACTGATCACCTGAGGTGAGCAAATCACAGGTAAACACAATTCTCCTGTGCTACTGGAAGGGGTGGAGCCTGCTCCATCTCTCCTAGATCCCATTTAGGAGCTGACTACCACTGAAGAAGGATCTTTTTTGCAGACTACTCCTGTTGGAGTCTTCTCAGTGAGCCCACGACAAGGGTAAGCTTTCCATCCATTCTTCTTTGCCATCTTATGTAGCTTTTTGTTTTCTATAAGCTTTACTAAACAGACTCTTGGTACAGCTCCACAGAGGTGGTTGAGAGAGAATCACTAGAGGAAAAAGCTGCACGGGTTTTCCTCTAATGTGCTCTATTCCAAAACTAAAAAGAAAGGGGTTATGATCCCCTGAGACTCAGAGATTCTAGGCAGTTGGAGCAGACACATGAATTGCTAACTGCACTGCTAGGCTGAACTGCTAAGTCAAAGGTACATAGAGCCTCGAAGCTGGTGGATCAGAGTCCCTTGAGAACCAGAGTCTCAACTGCAAGGTGAGAAGAAGTCATCAAATATCAAGGGACAGATCTCACAGCCTGGTTAACCTCCAATTCCATTGTCCTAATGGGAGTTAAGTGATAGTTTCTACATCTGACAGATCTAATCAAAGAAAAGGGGGGCTGGTAAGTTCAGTCAAAATATCTCAGTCTACAGTGTCCAGGCTTTTCATTTGTCTCCGTCCACAGGATTCCATTTCCCCTCCAAATTACACCAATTTTCTCAAATAATTTAACCATAAAAACCTGAAAAACAGAGTGGAATACATATACAGTATAGGCCTTTTCTGCCTGAGGACATCAAGCTTAGACTTCTCAATTTCAAAAATATTCAAATATGTTGTACACTTTATTCATGCCAAATAACAAAGGGGAAATACACCACTGACA
The DNA here is from genome assembly GCA_035772895.1 of Perdix hodgsoniae. Classification (NCBI taxonomy): domain Eukaryota; kingdom Metazoa; phylum Chordata; class Aves; order Galliformes; family Phasianidae; genus Perdix; species Perdix hodgsoniae. Next base: position 1,387,655 of record JAPSGF010000066.1, read on the forward strand.
CAATAGTTTTTCGGAAATAACTTGAGGCAGCGTTTCCGCAGAATTTACATAGTATCATTAGAGTTCTGACATACTGTTCTACTTAACTGTTTTCTTATTAAGTTACATTCATTCAGACTGAATGGCATGGGAACACACAGTGAGAAACCTCAATATATATCTGACAAAAATTAAGACTGACAAGGCTTTTCAATATGCAAGCCAGCACTGAAATTTTCATTTTTGTATTACAGCTATAACTGCTAGTTAGTTGCACAGAATACTGACTTGCTGTGGGGAAGAGTAAAAAAATAAATTCCAGCTGCTACATATATTAAAAATATATATTCAGCAGATAGCCTACCATAAAGACAAGAGATACTTAAAATTAGAGTTTCTAGAACTGATATTTTATTAAACTGTAACAAAAGATGATGCATAAGGCAAGAGTAAGCAATTACAATCTCTACTGGATATGCTTGAAAAGCTAAAATGTCAGAAAACAGAACTGGATTCTTCTAGAGAAGAATTACTGATGAAAAGGTGTGCAATCACTTCTTTTCACAGAAATGCTTCCAGTGGAGCCAACACAGCTACCAGCAGCAGAGTCTCTGGAGCAAGAGTCCTTTCTCTCTACTTCACAAAAAGCAGTCAAGCATAATATTTTGAATAAAACTCAAACTGATCTGTTTATAAAATAAAAATCTCTTTATTTCTTGAACATTCCCACATTAGTCATTTGGGAACTAAAAAAATTAACAATGAAGCAACTTGCTGCACTTGATTAGTTGATGTGAGGTGGAAAAAAAGTGAATACTTGACATGTAATTTCTGAGGCATACTGGATTTTTGAGAGGGAAAATGACATAGTCACTCGTGGCTCCCTGAACTGCATTGCTGAAGGGCAGGTGGCTGTAGGTAAAAAGTAGAAAAACAGCTGATACTCAGCACTGTATTGGTTACATGAGACAGAAGAGAACTGAATGATATCAGCTCAGTCATCTTACTAATGCATATGTGGATAGTTCAGGTTTTCCTTTATGAGTTGCATTCCCAATGTGTTTTAAAAACATGCAACAATAATAAACTAAAAAAGAATCCATCTGTAAAGCAAGAAATTTATGAGGCATATTTTCTAAAGAACATTCAAGCATATAAACAAAGTAAGTCTCTGTTCCCTTCATCCCCACATCAGATAAGATGTTAATATTACCTCTCTGGAACAGGATATTTAGGACACAACTTGGCAGCCCGTGGGTCTGTAGTATATTCTGATGGAAGTAATTCATAGCTACACAGAGTAGATCCTGTTGAGAGGGGGAAAAAAAGAAAAACAACTGATGGAAAAAAATCAAATATTCCTAATCTTTGCAAACAATATCAAAACTCATACAGTTGTTGTTCTGTAGTGCCTCAATGCTATTACTGCAATGTTATGCTACAGCTCCTCCTGTAATGAAGCACTGAATCAAGCCCAGCATACACTTCAGTTAACGGAATTATGTTTTCCATTTAGTTTTGGATTTTCCAAAGTTTGTGAATTCAAGACAAAAAGGCTGATTCACGATCCCATGTAAAAGACACAAGGCACCTTGAAGTCAATCTTCCCTGCTCCTCCACCACATTTTTTCTTGCTTATTCACTATATGAATATTGCATAATACAACATTTATTACATTAGTAAATATTCAGTTAAATTTTAAACAATGTTTTTAAAATACGACTGATCTATAGACTTCAGAGAAAAGAATAAAGGAACCAAATTGCAGAGGTTGTGTAGTTGGCCAAATACAAGGCCTGACTGTATCAGATGTCTAAAGCTCTTAAAAAAGTTAAATATTCTACATGTACAAATCAATATAGTATTGTAAATATCAAATTGCCAAGAACAAAACTAAAAAATTATTTCAGTTTTAATTAATATCTAACATGTGCCTAATGGACATATACTACCCAGGCAGCTCTCTTCCCATTTGTCTATGATCAACATACTCAACACTAACATCAGTGTTCCCAGGATATAGCAATTGCCAAGTCAGATTGGAGCACTGATTTCTCAGAAACAGGAAGAGAGAAAGGCTGTAAGGGGATGAGCTGCTTATTCAAAGTGAGCTTCTTCCCAACTTGCTTGCTTTCTAACTCTCCAGTGCAAGGATTCTTTATATGTAAAAAATAATGGTAAAGACTACCTAAGGACGTCTCAGTGATCCACTGGTACATTTTATTCCTCATACTCTCAGTCTTCTCTCCATGAATACTTAGTAATAGGGAGTTCTACAAACTGGATCTAAATAATATAGACATTATTAACTTATCCACAAGTTAAACTGTGAGTCTTGAGAAACACTCTTCTCTCGGCTTGTGTGACACCAAACATAAGTACTATTCATAGAAAGTGAACATACTATTTGTAGAAGTTGTAGGTATCTTGTTTACCATTAGCATATTGCTACCCCTATGAAAACATCTCTATATATGGGCTGGAAGACAGAACAGCTGAGGAGGCTATTCCATTCAGGCTCTGGAACACTAGTTAAGTATTGCTTCTACAGACTAAATCTCTGGGGGGAAGATCCAAAACACCAAATACATCACCGAAGAAAGTTAGATTTCTTGCAGAGGGAAAACATCTTAACTCTGTTTTCAGTTCTACCATTTGCATGCACCCTGATGCTTCTGTTTGTTTAATTATGTGGATAACACTGTATTAGATCGAAAGACTTGAGACAAAACTAGCTTCTTAACATCACAGTAACAAAAGAAGTATTTAAAAGTAATTATTGTTCTTTTTGGACAAAAGGCACTATAATATTGCAGAAGTTTTTAATCTGGACATGTTGCTGTAGGTATGAGAGGTATGAGGTGGGGTACACTGCAGAAAGCAGTAACACATGTACCATCTTTTACAGACACAAGGAACAAGAAGATATTTAACTGTGTTCTGCTTTGAATACAGACCAAAATCTAACTTGTAGAAATTATTTCATGAAGAAGCAGGAGGGACTGTATAAGGACAAGCCTATACAGATCCAAGACACTGAAACTGAGATGTCTGCTCTGTTTTCTTGTTCAGTGCCATCTGTGTTTCGCTACAGCTTTCGTAATGCATATAGAGAGCTACCACGTAAGCAAAGAGGACAGGTGACTTATGGAAGGCCATGGTTCACTGTGACTTTTACTGATTCCAGCTGATGAAAGAGGAAAGTAGGATTCACTATAGGCCTGGAACAGGAGAACCTGACAAAAGAAGTGCATCTCAAAGTCCTCCTCTTTGCATCCCACTCAAACATGTAATGGGAGAAATAGTGAATGCCAGATCATAATCTGCACAGACATTCAAGCAGAAATTGTTGATGAAGACAAGCCAGAAAGTCCCTGGCTGTGGAGAAAACTTGAAGCATGTTGTCAGTTCAACCCAGAACCCTCTTGAGCATGCTCCCTCCTGTCATTCAAAGGAGCAATGAATGCCTGCGACTATCACTACCACCTCTTGACTGGGGCTCTCATCCCTTGCAGTTGATATGAAGAAGGAAGTGATGCCACCCAAAAGGACCTGGAGAAGCTGGATAAGTGGGACCACAGTGAACGTAATAAGTTTCAGCAAGAGCCAAATGCAAGACGCTGCACCTTGTTTGGAGCAATCCCAGACATGTACAGACTGGGAAAAAAAACTCCATTCAGGGATGGGATCAGGAAAGCCAAGGTGCAGAAAAAAAAAAGAACTTGACAAGAGATACAAAAAATATCATGGGATTCTGCAGGTACATTGGTCAGGAGACATGCAAAGGAGAGTACATCCCCTTTAATAAATGAGAAGGAAGAACTGTCTTCAATGGATATGGAGAAGGCTGAGGTAGTCAGTGAGTTCTCTGCCTCAAACTTCACTGGCAGGTAGGCTTCCCACACTTTTTAGATCCCTGAACCTGTAAGTGGGATTAAGTGAGCAAAATATCTCCCTGTAAAAGAAGAATGACAGAAGACTGAATGTGTATGAATCTATGGGGCTGGTTAAAATGCACCCTAGGGTCCTAAATGAAATGGCTGATATGATTGCCAAGCCATTCCTTCATATTTGTAAAGTCATGACTGTTAGATTGAGTCCCTCTGGCTGTAAAAAGGAAAACATAACTCCCATTTGTAAGAAGGGGAATGAAGACCTGTGGAACTACAGGTTGGTGAGCTTCACTTCCATGCCCGGAAAAATCACAGAGCAGATCTTCCTGGAAGAGACATGAAAACACATGCGAAAGAGGTGAACCAGGACAGTTAACATGTGACAACAGCAAATCATGCCTTCTAATCCAAGCCATTCTCTGATTCTATGAAATTCTTCACTCAAAGGGCAGCAAGGCATTGGCATAGGCTGCGCAGATAAGCTGTGGATGCCTCTTCCCTGGAGGCACTCAAGGCCAGGCTGGATGGGGCCCTGGGCAGTCTGATCTGGTGGACAGCAACTCTGCCCACAGCAGGCAGGATGGAACCAGGTTATCTTTTTTCCAAGCCATTTTAGAATTCTATGATGATTCTATGAACTGCTTGCTCCTAGGTCTACTTTGGGCCTCTTGCCTTCAATTTTACATCCACGGAACATGCTTCTTTAGACTCCTTTAATATGGGCTAGTAGAGACTAATCTTTGCGTAGACAGTCTCAGTTGTGCTCTTTGAGTTCATAAGGCTTGGAGAAGCTAAAAGATTAATTCCAGTTATCTACTTTGCTGAGACAATTAGTTTACCAAAGACATCACTATTATTCCTAAACTACTAACACTCTTAATTGTTTCAAAAACATTATAGGTAGAATTCAGAGAACAAACTGAAAAAAACCATTATATAATAATTCTTTGCTTCCTCTGTGCATATATTTCTTCTGGAGAAATAATTAGGCAAATAATATTCAACTGTCCTACACGGATTGAATTTGAGATCACAACATGCTCTAACCTTAAAGAAAAATACTTCTGAACCATGTGGACTAACAGCTGCCCAGCCAGCAATGAATACACAAGAGTCTTCCAGTCTCACAGTGCTTCTTATTTGGTGCTTTCACACACTAGGTGGTATTCTGGAGATGCAACACGGTTTCTGTCCCATGGCTTATCCATAAAAAGAGCTGCTCTAGGCATTAGAATACTTTGTCCTAGTCATGGCCTCAAAATATCTCAGAAGATATGCTTTCTTTCCAACCCTAACACAGCCATGGATGCAATCATGCCATTTCCTTTAACAAATATGAGAAGAAAAAAAAAAAGATGGAAGCTTAAGTCACTGGATCATTTATCTGTGAGGAATTCTGCTGTAAATTCTACAGCCAAAAACCACAGAATAGGTAAAATGGCAGTGTTCCCATAGAAAATGTAAGTTGCTATTCACTGCTAACAGAAATCTCTCTTCATTCTTCCAATGTTGAAAAAGACTCAAGCTATCACGTAAGGAAATACACTGATGCTGACTTTTCATTCTTTATTCACTAGGTTTGACAATTGTAATTATATCCTGTCAACAACTGTATGAAATAATTGCACTGAGAATGCAATCACTAAGAATACATAAAGTTTAGGCTTGGATCAGTTACCAACTTGCCAAGGGAGTAACAAAGACACTTCAGAAGCAGAGTGTTCATATTTGATGCTTCATTTAGAAATGAAGCAGCATTATGTTATGCATAAGTTAGCATCAGAACTATAAAAGAGTGAGAAAACACGAACTCCAGATCTCAGCTATTGATATGAATACAGTCTGAAGTAGTAATTAACATGGAAGCATCAGAGGTCTGCATAAACACACCTATATATTGTAGACACTTCTGCTGTAAATGGTTCTAGGATACATGTAAAAGGCCAGATGAAGATAGAATTTTACCTAACAAATTAATCTAATTTCTGGGTCATACTTGAAACCAGAAAAGTACTGATGCCTTGAGATTAGCAATATGGCATGGGATGAAGAACTTTGTGGTCAGGACTTCTTAGGTAAATACAATAGATTCATTCTCAGTAAATAAAGCAAGTTTTATTCTCTAGATCTATCCTTCAGTACCTTTCAGGAGTACACTATGTTGCAAAAAAAGGAAAGTGTATGTAGCTAAACTCCTGGGTGTTCCAGGGGGGATGTACCATCACATGACACTCACAAATTAAGGACGATAACACAACCTTTATGATGACAGAGCAAGAATTCACACATGTAATATGGTTCTTGTTTTCCTCTCTTAACAATTAATAAACCTTACACTTTTGGACAATTCTCTGCCTTCCCCTAATTCTTTCACTGTACTCAGTAGTTTCACAATCTCCTTCCCAAACAGCAATAAGCCGTTTGTAGTAAAACACAAAATATATACCAATGCGTATTTCCTACCCCTTCATTCTGCAGGTATTCCATTACGTTTGATATTTTGTTCCACTATCTGACATCGTATTTTTTCATGTAATTCTAAATAATTATATAGCAGTAGAAAGATTCATTACCAGACTGCTCCTCCCCTTTCCAAGTGTTTTTTTTAATGTAATAAAAAATATTGTAGTGGTGCAGATTGCTGAAAGACTCTCCAAAGCAGCCTCCCTTTTGTAATGTTCACATTACAAAATTTCTTTGTTGTGCAAAATCGATTAGCTCCATAAAGTCAACTATTAGCTTGTCTGTGTGAGAGCAGCAGTAGAAAACATTCCCTGTAAATGCTGCATCAGCTTCAGGAGTCATTTCAAAACATATTTAAGATTTTCAGCTTGCATCTTTGTAGGCTGAAGATCTCAGCCAACTGCCCAGTGTTCTCCTTCCTTGTTTCACCACTTATAATAGGTCCCAACCAATTACCAGTATTCTGTCCATCAATCACTCTCAACAGACTGAAGGTACGCACTTTCTTGTTTCTTGAACATCAGCCTGACTTTCTGAAGAACAGAGTTCTCTTTTTCTTAGATGCAATGGCATTGCAAGTGCAGGACCTTGTAGTAAGAAACCAAGTGGAGTAAAGAAGAAATTACTGACCTGAAATGGCGCAGTACTATTCACCAAATCATCTCTTTTTCCCAAATTACAGCAGAATAGCAAGTGTATCATTATTGATTCAGGAAGCCAAAAGGCTGCTTCATGATGAAATGTTCTTCATGCCTCAAGCAAGAATTTTCTCTGCATTAAATGCTTATTCATAACTTTGCTTACAAACAAATGTTGTACTGCACTATAACAAAGAATTCCTCCCTAAAAGCTTTGAGTCCTCGGTTAGCAGTTCTATCACACTGTGTGTAAGCAGTTAAGTACCTGCCCCATTTTAGGAAAGAAACCATAAATGCTAAGCTATTTGATCATATTATAATATCAATAAAACAATGAAACAATTCAATATGTTGCAGTATGTTTTACTGTATTACAGCTTCTCATAAAGATGTTCAGGTAGAATTATTCATTTGAATTTACTACATCAACTCTTGATGGGCTGAGGCACAACAGAAGACTTCTTTTGTATAGAATGATTCTTAAGCAGTAATTTAAGAAGAAACTGAAAAGTGTAGAGACAGGTAAGGTGACTTCGGGGAAGGCATCTGAGCCAGATGGAAATGGCTATTTCTTCAAATTACATGCAGCAACCTACACAAAGTCTATCTTCAGCATCACTATAATCTTCAGGCTGTAGAAGGGTTAAAGGTTTTAGAAAGGTTCAGCAGATGAAAATTAAGGTTTTATTGCATTCTATGCCAACGCATTTTTAAATATTAAGGTGTGTTGTGTTTTTTTTTTTAATAGGCATTAGAAGTTGTTAGCATGGAAAATTCAGCGCTGACTGTCACAGTAAACCAAACACATATCTCTTGCCTTCCTTCTTCAAAGTTCAACTTGATAACATCACTAGAATAGAAACTGCAACTAAATTGTGTGCAGTCATGTTCAAATTTATCACATTTCCTTATCATTCTTTTTATGGGGTTTACTGTCACTTGAAATAATCTGCAATAGTTTAATAGTTTTATGTAGCTTAAACCTATTCTAAAAGCTATAAAGCAGCTCTCAGAAAAAAGATCCTGATTAATGAATCCTATAATTTTTATATTAATTCGATGTTCTTTCGCTATTGCAGGATTGAATAATGCCTTAAAATTTACTATCTATACGCAAACTGTGTTGCCATAACACTTACGATGCTCAATAGATAGGCTGTTTATTTGCTACAAAATAAACTTTTTGGAACCTGTCCTGGTTGGTGAACATTTATATCAGAACTAAAGCCATGAAAATAAGTTCCACAGAACTGTGTGCTTCCAGTTTTGTACAGCATATGCTTAAAAAAAGAAAGCTTGACTTAGTTTAGTACCCTTCTCTTGGTTGTCTTGAAAAGCCCAAAATCATATAATGGGAACTGGGGCTTGAAATCATGAATGATTCTGTTCTGCATTAACAACAGATTTCACACTTTTGGCCAAGCTTCTCTAAGCTGAAACAATTGGCTCTGATACTAATTAATGAAAATCTGTGAGTTTTACTTAAAACCTAAAAATACTAAGGGAGATACAGTTAGAACTAAGAATCACGAAGACAAAACGTTTTTAGGAAGAGCGATTTTTGCTATACTTTAAAAATTGATTATGCTGAAAATATTTCAGGCATAGTTAGTATGAGAAACACAGAAACAATATTTGTGGTTACACAATATTACAGGTAACACAGGTTACACAGGCTGCTTTTTATTACCTCAAGATGTACTTAAACTCCACACAAAAAGATACTGAGTCTCCACTAAGTAAGAGAAACTCAGCTAGATTTAGAGGTGAAGAGTAAAACCATATTACAGTAATACTAAATTTCATTATAGGCTTAAATTGACAACAGTAAATAAGTTACATGAAGAAGTTATCACTTCCAAACTATCCCCTACATTGTGCTAAGACAGCTGTTTGTACAGTAACATTGACTTTCAAGTAACACACTGGGAAGACCTGAGACAGCTAACAGTGTTCTAGGGCCACTTGAACTCATTCTGCTTTCAAAAAAATAACCCAAAACAACAACAACAAAAAAAAGTGCTCATATCACCAGTAGTAGAACAGAGAACAACATGTCATTTCTGCCTGTGAAAAACAATCAAGTCCACTGCTTTGAACTTGGTCAACCGGACTGACTCATCATTAGCTGAGTCATGAAGAAATCTCACCACAGCATTTTAAAATAACAGGTGTGAAGTCTAAAACAAAATTCTCCACTTTAATAGTGGAACAACTTGACAATTTCCTCAAATTATTTTCAAGTTTTTACCTTTACTTTGTTTTGGATGATCCAAAAATTGATTATCTCTCATGCATTTTATTACGTATACTGTTAAAACATGGATCAAAATGATAATATTAGTATCATTACTACAGAGAAAAAGTACTGCATTGGGGATGGAGTACAGTATTTTATATGGTAATACAGTTGTTCTCCCTATTATTTTTGTTAATGTTTAAAAAGCAAAAAAACAAACAAAAAAAAAACTATCCCAAAAGCAAAAAGGTATTGCACTGTGGCACTGAATAAAAGCAGGATAACTTCCCACAACCACAGACATGCTCCAAGTGCAGTTTGACAGCAGAAATGCCAAGGGGTCATGGGCCTCTTGAAGGTATTTCAACAGTTACTGAACAGCAATATCAGAACATTTCGGTAAGAGTTGGAACACGCTCAGTGTTAGACATCTTAAATTCTCATTATACTTTCTGCTTTAAAGATGAGCCTTCAAAACTGTCCAAGACATGAACGCAAACACACTAACACTGTAAGCTCTAAAAGAAAAGTTAGAGTTTAACAGTACTTCTTAGTTGAGATTTCATTTTTCAAATAATATACAAATCTTTCTACAATCTTACAAAATTGGTATGTGAATAGACATGCTTTTTTCATACCATTAGTTTCTGCAAATTTCTGAACATCAGCCAAAGTTTTTAGTTCTTTCCTTGGACAAGCTGATACACACAAAGCAAGAGATTTGATCTTCTGATGTACCAGATCAATATTGCATGGGTCCAAGAAGAATACATACCTATGGGGGAAAAAGATGCAAATTACTTCTATGTTAATCAACAATCACATTGAAGAAAATTAATCTCAAACTACAAGATTCATTCAAGACTAACTTTAAATCTACTGAGAAATGTGTAAAATTTTACATTAATACAATTGCACGATTAAAAAGAATTTGTATACTCAACCTATGCACCACAAATACATTAGTATTTTTACAGACTTTTGGATCATACAGCAAGGATATTAAGCTATCAGATGCAAATGTCTTCAAATCTATGATTACACATACACAGACTAGCATTTCTATCATACCTCTTCACAGATATCTGTCCTTAAATTGAAAGACAGAGCTTCTTTCAAAAACAAACAAACAAAAAGTGCAAAAAAAAAAACCCAGCTCAGTATTTCCAGGTTTTCGAAAGATACACAGCAAATCCCATAAAGTTACACTTATTCTACAAAAAATGACCATCTGTTGTTAATGAACACATACAATATGAAAAATTCAGAACAGCTTTTTGGTTTAGATTGATTTTTCCACAGCACTAGCCCATAAAGTCAAGCACATCATATTAGTATTTATTTTAAATTACAATTGTTCATGTAGTTCAAGTGGCTACAGCTCAAGTGCAGTATTTTAAAGAGATTCTATCTCACAATTTTCCATGATAACCACTGCCACTAAAAACAAACTGCTGCTTGTGAAGTACGTACTACAGCTCTCTAGCCAACTTTATCTCCTAGCTATGCAAACTTCATCGCAAAGACTAACCCTACAGTAATGCCCATTCATGGTATAATGAAGTCAGATTATCTGTTTTTCTTCTCCCAAAAGCTGAACAAGCATTTCAAACTCCAATAACTCTGGTGACATCCCATGAATTAAAATACTCTCTTCATATTATCTAATATAATAATGATTTCAAAAAAAACTAGCCATATTAAATGACTTTCTTCTGCAGTCAGAAATTCATCCCATAATCTATAAAAATTCCTTCTGACCTCAGAAAACGTTTCCAAGCTACTTTACAGTTACAGAATTTATAAGTACATCTTAAAATGTATAGTGCACATAAGACTTCTTTAGAAGCACATAAACAGAAATAAATACATTAACATTTCATTTGGATACTTGATACTGCTATGTCAGAAAGAGTTACAACAAAATGTAGTGTCCCAATATGTTTGACACTATATACTTTAGAGATAATACTTTGAAAGTGACATAATTTTTAACAAATCTCACAGACCATGACAAAACATCAAATCATTTTTTCTTATATAATTGGAACAAACCTGCTTCCAAAAACACAGCACAGACACCAGAAAAAGGAAAAACAAATACATTCTATCAGTAGGCCGTGCTCATAAAGGCTTATGTTTAGATTCCACTTCAACACTTCTTATGTGCAAATTTCTAACTAATCTTCCCCCCCAGCAGAACTTACCTATTATCCAATTCCAGTGTAAGAGAGTTACTACTACTTCCTGCAGCTTTTCAGCCCTTAGCTTCAAGATTTTTTCTGATTTCTTGAAACTCAAAATCCATGTTATCTAAGTAAAATGTAATATAGTAATACAGCGTATGCTTTCTTATCTTGGTCCATATTTCATAAACATTCTATAAACATCTTTGAATTGATACTAAGATAGACAATAGCATGTTAATTGGATAGTCCTGTTACCACTTCTTCATAAAAGCAAGTCCCTGGAGATGCAATTCCCTCCTGTAAGAGGGGAATTTGGGTGTCTTTTAAGGGTATATCAAGTTGAGACAGCCATTAACAAGAAATCTAAGACTCAAATCTGAACAACAAATGATGAGGAAGGCAATGATGATCACAAACTTGCTCATCTCACTACTGTCAAATTCTGATAATGGAGGATGACAAACATTTGGACATAAAACATGTGAACTACAGTAACTGATGGGCTATCAAGTAAGTAGTAGCAGGCAAACAGGGACTTTGCAACTGATACCAATACAGACCTAAAGGTCCAGGACACTGGAGAAGGTCAGTGGAGGTATGGCCGCTGATGTGACAACAGGGATGGGCACAAAGTGGGAAGGACATAAAAAGACATAAAAGGGGCTGGTTGTGTGTATGCTAAAGTTAGTCAGAAGGAATCCTGCACCTGACTACCACAGCCTGTCCAATTTTCTTACTAAACCCTTGCATCATCATCTCTGCATAATGTTGCTGCATGCAACATGCACTTCACGCTGCCAGGTAAGAGCTACCAGGGGACCAGCACACATAGATGTGGTGCCAGCAGCACTGAGGTGACAGGCACGGCCATGATGATGGCCTGCGGATCTCTTGTGTGGGCCTGCACAAGGCCTGCTGGCTCTCTCAGTCCCAGGGCAGGAGGGGATGGCGCTGTGCCTGCATGCTATGTGTCCTGTCAGTGTTCTGCAGTGTTTGTCCAGCTGTGTCCCTCAGCCTGGGAACACACCCCAAATCCCTAGGCTGGGCTCCAGTGGTTATGCAGGAGGGTATCCCCAGTATCCTTTAATATGCACTGCTGGAACAAGCAAAGGCAAACCACTCCAGCATTGCTGGTACTCACAGACTGGAAGGCAGCCCAATATTCTTCAAATGAACTCAAGGACTAAGCTATAATCTTAACATCTGGAATAAATAAGAGTATTTTGTAAAATAAATACTACAGCTTCAAGTCAAGACAGGTGACTCAGAAATACAATGCAAATATAGTGCCATACAGAGTCTGGACAGAAGTATGTTTAGGTGGACACATATAGTTCAAACACTACACTGTACTGTTCAAAGCTGGCTCTAACAGAAATAAGGCAGCTGCAAATCAAACTCTAAACAGAAATCAGTGACTTCAATCCATGCTCTATGGAATCAGATTTTTCTATTTCAGACTGCTAAAACATGAAATATCAAATAACAGCATTATAGAGGAAAGTGGTTTGTTTTGATTTTTGAGCTACCATTTATTGAAAACAACTAATTTATTGCAGAAAAATCCATACTGTGCCACCAATTAACAGGTTTTGCTCATGCCTTGTACTGCACTTTCAGTTCTTCAGAATCAAAAATAGACCAGTTCGTTGGTAAGACTGCAACTCAGATCAGCAAGACAAAGACTTGCAGCTTCCACGCTGCAAGTGAAAATTTGCTTGCCTTAGGAAACTCAGTACGTCAAATTCACAGCCTAATAATTCTTAGGTAGTATCTCAGCACTTTTCTGGAAATCAACATTTGTCTCTGAAATTTGGCATGATGAAAAAATTACTTCAGGTAAAAATAAATGCATTAAGTTTTTAATATGTCTACATTCCATAGGTATAATAAAAACTAAAAATGTTGAGTTAATGTCTAATTTTAAATGGATTCTTATACACATAGAGAAAGATAGCATGAGCATATGTCAGTTTTCAGAAGTCACAGCATCTGAAAAATAAGGTCAATATCAAGTTCATCCTGAAGCAGGACGTTCAAAATGAACTTCAATATAAGTTTTTAAAATGTATCAAATTTATACAATGAAAGAATATATAAAATATATTTTTTTAAAAATTACAGGTATATAGAAAAATCTTCCTTATTGTTTGGAGTTTCTATTTTGATATGTTCCTTTTTTTCCTCTAAAAGTAAAAGGAAGTAATATAATTTCAGAAATGATCTGAGATCAGAAACAAAGCATCAATAGCTCTGGCTCCTGACAAGTGACCTATTCATAACCATGAGAAATGCAGTAATCTCCTCTTCCCGTGCAAAAACAGGAAGTCAAAGCATCATCCTTTTATACAATACATCTTGATTCTGGAAGCATGAACAGTACATTTTAAGCACGGTGGCAAATTACCTGAATAAGCTTATATTACCTTCAAGTACTTCATACATTATTATATTCGCTAGTGTCATGGACGTCCTCAAGGCATCTCTTTACAGGCAAATGAGCACTTTACAGAACAATCATTTACTATGATTTATAAGCATCTTACCAAGATAATGGAGAACTGAATTAAACTATCACAATCAAAACAAATGATGTATAGGGCATCTAATTTTACTAAATAAAGTTTTCTGCATGCATGCTACAAACTCCACCTGGCTTTTGCTATGAGCTAAACATCAACACTTTTCATGAGTCAAAGACATTTATTAAGGTGAAATGCCACCTTAACTCTTCTCTGTAACAGCACACATATATCATTTTGTACTTAAAGAAACAGCAATAACTGAATTCTGCATAAGCACCAAAATATTGCTGATCAAAAATACCAGCAACTAGCATTTCAGGAACCTAAACAACTATAGGAATCAACCATGCTTCTGAATAAAAAGCCATTTTTAGCCCTATCGTAACTGCTAAAACTTGAATTAACTGAACTAATTTAAAATTGAGAGATTTACTGAGAATTCAGTGGTGGACTATTATTCTACATCTTAGTCTAAAATCACAGTCTATTAAATCTGTTTTTCCTCTGTAGAATACAAAGATGTCTGATTCACTCTTTGTTGACAAGATCAAGTTGTAGAAACCTACTTCCCCCATTCCACTTCCCCCATTCACTGATTTCAGTCCACTGTTGTGCACTTATATGATCAGACCACAGTGAGATCCTTACCCTTACCACCAGATTTTCATATTCACGCAGATCACTCTTCACTTCCTCATTACTGTCATTTACAAGAAAGAAAATGTTGTTTTTAGAGACAATTTAGCTCTTCTGCCTTGGACTGGGAAATGAAGACAGAATTACTCTGCCAGCAGAATGAAATGAGACTTCACTTTTCCAGAACCACAGAGCTTAAAGCCCTTCCTTTCTCCATACAAACTCAAATATTAAACAGGAATAAGACAATATGATTTTTACATATGTTTGAAGAGTACTCCTAAAAAAAATTAGTATGAAATATTCCCATGACCTGTATATCAGACACTGCAGGACCTCCATCTGCTAGAGACAGATGCAAAGTATCTGCCAGATACCCTGTCCATAGAGGCATTCAAGGCCAGGTTGCATGGGGCCCTGGGTAGCCTTGTCTAGTATTAGATATGGAGGTTGGTGATCCTGCCTGTGGTAAGGGGGCTGGAGCTTCATGATCCTTGAAGACCCTTCCAACCAAAGCCATTCTATGGTTCCATGAAAGTATGTTGTTTCTTCTGAAAAACTGCCCCAAAAAATTAACAAGTCATGGAGTATGAGAATGTGAATATCAGTTGCCAACAAAAGAACTGGTTTCTAGCAAATCAGGGTACTCTTGACAACACCAGAATAGCTGGAGAATAATTCGTCCTACTAGAAAGAAAGCCTTTTCTCACTCTTACCAAACAGAAACAGTGACATCCCATTTAAGTGTACCTAATCATTCGCATAAGCCATTTCTGAAGCTGCAGTATCTTTTTCAGAAAAATTTGATCCTTTTGAACTGTACAAAGACTTTGGCTTGACAAATAAAAAACACTATATGTTAACTGCATTTAAAATTTTCTCTATTTCTATTAGTAATCTTTCCATCATGTCTATACAAGATGAATCCATTTTGCAGTTGCAGATGTTTCACCTCATGATGATCTCTGTCAAATGGATACTCTGGAATTTAAGAGACTATTACACTATTATTTGGTGTATTTCAGTCATGTGCCTGCGTTTCTCCACCTTCTTACACCAAGACAGGCACCATTTATTTATCAAGAGAAGGAAGTTTAAAATATTAACATTTAAATTAACATTTTCTCTAATAATATAAGAATGACACTTCTGTACTACACACATCTGACTTCAAAAAGCATGAAAATACTGACATAGTAAAATAAGAAAATTATGCTGGGTAAGTTTTAAGCTTTTCAACTCTCTTAGAAGTTTCAATTAGTTTAAGAAATCCTTTCAGAAAGGTCTCTGAAGATCTCCTTTCAGAAAAAAAACTATAGAAGTTTTCAGACTATTTATTTAATTTCTTCTAATGACACAACAGACATCTGGCAACATTAAATTTTAAATCAGGTGATTGAAAATCTTTATTACAACAACAAAAAATTAACATACATTAGAAAAGCATTCTCCTAAAATAACACCTACAAATTAATGACTTGCCATTAGTTTGAAAGTAAAAGCATGAAGTAAAAATCACATTACTGTCAGAAATTGAAGATTTTTTTTAACTTTTCTAACATAATCAAATTTTGAAAGAGACTTTTTTTGGGGGAGGGGGTCAATTAATACCTGAGTTCCAGGGCTAGGCTAAGTAGCTTACTTTCTGAAATTACCCAAACTGTACATACGCATTCTGAACACTGACAGGAAGGCAGATCTCAACAGACAATCCCTCATCAGGTTTTCAAGTCCTCACTCCAGAATTATCATTAATTTGCTCCTGTACTAATACTGAAGTATTATTATTTCCTCACAATAGATAGATAGAACCCAACTTTGCTGATTCTGATCTCTGTGTATTTTCCTCATGACACTGCTTAACAACAATTGTGTGCTGCTCTTGCATATTTTCTCCACACATCCCTTTTACATATGCTGCTTACCACCCAAAGTTTAAAGTCCTATTTTAATGTGTTGGGTATTTTCCAGTTCCCCCTCGCTAAACTCAATGGCAGAAACTAATCACAGAAGCCCAATCATTTCTGCACAGATATCAAAGACCTAATCTCAAATTTCAGTAACTGTCACACCTAAAACCAATACAAAGATGACTCCTCAGTGATCTGATAGAAAATGCCATCATCCCCATACATCCCATGTGGATGCCAAGAATGAGAAATTTCTCAATGACTTAACTGCACTCATGTTATACTTTTGTCAACATACACTTTCTAAACTACTGCTATTATGAAAGGTTGTGGTTCCACAGATGTGAAGGGTGGAGAATGATCAGAAGAAAAGAATTAGAATATTCATTTTCCAATTCTACTGAAAACCACTTTCAAAGGATGAAAGGACGAAATTTTGGTTTCTTGGTTTGCAGAACAGAACAACCGAATCTCATACTCACTTCTTCTGTGTGAGGTCCAGACCACTGTTGACTATTCCCTCCACCTTGACATTTTTCTGTCCACAGATATTTCCGTAACTGTCATATCCTGAAAGCAGTCTTGCAGCTGCTCCTGTAGCTATTGTAAAGCCACAGATAAAGCCCTGTGGGGAAAAAAAATCCACAATGGTAATATTCTGTTGGACAGCTGGGAAAACTTTGTTTAATTCATTTGTTTCTAAGCAAAGTTTCTTTAAAAATTCTTTCAGGTCGAAGAAGGACAATCCACAGAGAACTATTGTGCAACTATAAAACAAAATGCAAGGCCAAAAGAGGGCTCATATCTAGCACTGCACATTAATCCAAGCAGAATAAGAATCTCATAGGTGTTCCTTTTTGAGTCATAATATCCTCATCAAGTGGTGCATGAAGCAGAAGAGAGAACAAAGGCACACAGTGAAAAAGAGCTACAAAAAAGAGCTACCATTATCAAGAGTAAGTATGCATTTTACAAGACTTCAGCCAGTCCTGCTTTTCTTGCATTACGGTTTGTTTTTCCTTCAAATTAAGTACTTTCACTGATAAGCTAGAGTGAAGAGGCCTATACGACGTAAGTTCATTTTAAAGAAATATTTTTGCTCTAAAGCAAAAGAAGTGGCCAGGTGAAAGCCACAACTGCTCCACGCACTAGGTTCAAATGCAGGGGAAAAAAAAGATACAGTGCAAGAGAATGCAAAATGACTCACAGGGCAAAACGGCAAATGCTCAATGTCGGGCAGACCTTGCTGTGCATTTTCAGAGCTCTTACACTAGCAAAACTAGCATCAAGCCAGCAATGATGGGAGCATGATATTGTTCTGAAAAATATCACCAGTTTTCTAGCAATGCCTTTGGCGGGGAAAAGCAAACTATATGCTTTCCCCACTATCATTAATGATGAGGAGCGCTATAACACGAGAAATCAGCTGACACAAATGCATGAAGCAACAAGATCACATAAGATGATAATGACTGGTAACAAAGTCAGCACTGAATACTTAAAATGTGAGTGGGTTTAAAGGTCTGAAGATGTAAGACGGAGATCCTCTATAATGGACAGGCTATCACTGTAGAGAAACTTCAAATAGCAAGCTGTTCATTGTCCTTCTCTTGCCAATGCACTAATGCACTTACAGATTTAATACTCAAAGTGAGAACAAGGTCAAAGTCGGGAAAAGGCTATCATCACAAGTAATAATTAAAGCTGATTTCCAGCACTGACTCAATTTACAGGATTTACTTACATTACGCGAAGGCCTTATGATTATGCATTTTACATTCTATAGTACTCAGCTTCTTGGATGGTTCAAAAATTTTTCCCTAAACACAATTAAAAGAAATCATGTAATTCCTCCCCATCTGATCTAAGTTGAGACAACGCAAGGATGACCTTTCAGTCACTCTGGTACTTGACAGTTCGGATGAACTCTCCCATAGAACACCAACTAATAGGGTATGTGAACAACTGGGTATTGCTCTGCGTACTGCATTCCTCAGACAAGACAATCTTGGATGCTAACCTATAGCAAACTAATTTATGACTGGTGGAGCAGGTGGGTACAGAATGCGTAAACCAGAGATCATTAACACCACAGGCAGGAGAAAAACAACCACAACTGAAGTTGTTTACCTCATGAAATAGAATGCTTTTAAAGCTTTTAAGATATCCATATCTTATTATAAGATATTTGTACCTTATATTATTTAATGAGAACATTGTCATCTTTACATTTCAAGTGCACTCAATGACAAACACTATGGGAGAATAAAAAGAATTCTTTTGGTGGATTAAGAATTCCAGAGACCAGAGATTAAGGAACTGCAGAAAAGAAAGCTAGTAGCTTTTAGAAATTCCATACTCATAAGGTCTATGGCACAAAGCAAAGCTATACAGAATGTTGACAGATATTCTGTGTCTAAGAAAAAAAAAAAAGTATGCAGGTCCATGAAATAACACAAGATACAAAGAAATCACAGCAGTATAAGAACTGGAGTTTCAGGAGGTAACGTGGGGCAGAAGCTGGCACAAAAAAATGAATTCTGAATCCTATCAAAGATCTTCCAACTGTGTATAGCACTCGATTCTGTTCTACAGCTGACAATTCAAATGTCAGTATATTCTGACCTTACTCATTAGGTCACTAAGTTTAGAACTTCCTCCAAATAATGCAAACTCTTCAACGATGTAACAATCATAAAACCTTTTAAGTTTTACTCACCATCCCTATGCAGAAGAGGATGAACAGGAGCAGCCATGGTACATCTGTACAGCTGTGGTCCTCCAGAGGCTTCCATTCTCGTTTGGAGCTCTTATATGAGAAAAGAGAGATGGAGTTAGCAACATTTGTTTAAATTTTCTGCTCCTAATAGATAAAAAGCTAGAAAATGATACTATGGGGCATTAACATAAAGCAGGAGTTATCTTTCAAATCTTAAATACCAATGGCCAAAAACCTTGTGAAAGGCACTTTAAATAAAAAAAATCTCCACTGGCAGCTAGATCAACAAAGAATAATTTAGCCAGAAAAAAACTGATTTATGCAGGAATTTACATTACTCATTACAGATACTCATCAAATAAACAGTTTTTTTTTTCTTTTTAATTAGCTTATTTCTAGATAACAGCATACAATCCATGTCTTCTACTGTAGACTTCCACATCTGCCTTGCATTATTTGGTATTCAACTTTTCAAAAACTCTTACATTTTAAAACACTACAGGCAGGTTTAACAAGTGCAGTACATGAACAACAGATACAATAAACTGGTCTTAAAGAAACACTTGTCTACCTGCAAAGAAGCAGTTGAACACAACATTTCCGGAAAGAATTCTCTAGCCAGTATTGCCCAGCTGCCACAAGGAAAAGTCTTGTACTACAACGTCAAAACAATAATGCTGAATGCTATTTATATCTTCAAACAATAAACAGTCTTAAGCAATTCAAATAGCTGCTCATGAGGTAAAATTTCTCAGGTGTGCATACACCACTAAAATACTTAGGTCTTTTGCTGTCCAGTCAAATAGTTCAAGAAAACAACAATTTCCATGTAAAGAATTAACACTGGCCGTAGCAGGAAAAATAAAAGAAAAAAAAAAAAATCACCATACTAGAATGTCATAATTATAGTAACAATATTAATTATAGCTACTTTTAAAAACAGACAGTTTTAAGTAGTGTGAAGTCTTTACAATTAGTTCCCAAATAAGTACTGTTCATACATTTCTATCAAGATCCAAAAACTACTCAAACTGTCTTTAGACTCAGAGAAGGAAAGGAGATTGAAGTATGAGCATAAAGAACAGCTCTCTTCAGAAAAAGAATCAAAGTTTTAGACTTCTTTTTCCATTCACGACTCTAAAGCATCTTCAAGACTTAGTTGACAGGGTAGAAAATGTCAATATTGAATAAAAACAAACACTGTTGACATTTCAACCAACCATTCTATTCCCAGATTCTTAAATTGAGAAAAAAAAAAAGAGAGAAAAAAAAAGCATGTAACCTTTGTGCTGTTACCAAGCCACACTTTGCTATGCACATATCTGGATGGATATCCTACACAGGTAATGCCATCTGAAAACAATAATGATACAAAGTAAAAGAAATCCTGCAGGCAGCATGTATCAAAAAGCATCCTTCTGAATAGCTCAGCTTCTCACTGGGAAATTCCACCCTATTTTTGTCATCTCATATTAAGGAAACTGCAGTGGCAGATACATGTGTTTATATTTTTAATTTGTGCTCTACACATTCACTGATCAGAATCAGAAGTCAGAAATCTCGCTACTTACTCAACAATTACTTGTGAGAGGTACTAAAAGGTCACATCATTCATCCTACTACGCTCATTCAACAAAACTGCCTTCTGATCCTGGCAAGCTCACGCTTAGAACCAACACACTATTTAGACTTAACATTTGCAGTGAGATTGTGACATTTATATTGTTTTAATTAACATAAATGAACTGCACAAAAAACGTAAAGCTCTGTTTTGTATTCCTAAATTCACTTCCAACAACCCTTGATATTTGAGTCTTACTTTTATTTATGCACAACAGAGAAAAATTTCAGCCATAGCCGCATCTTAAGAGTAATCTGCCCTTGAGAAAACAGGCAGCAGTTAGATGGATAGGGTGGTGTTTTTTTATTATTATTTTTATCCTCTGTACCATCTGCAAACAAAATCTTCTAATAGGATTCTTAAAATCCACTGGACGTTCTCTGAAGTAGCTCCGGCAAACATTCAGCTTGTCTGACAAGTCACAGTTACATTAAGTAACCCACTTTACTGACAAAAGTGGACTGCAATTTGTGTTTCAAAAAAACAACTTGAAAAGCCGTGGAATAACAGGTATGTACAAAGTTACCAAGAAGAATTCGGTCTTCAGTAGTCTTGACTCAAAAATACTAGATTTGGAGGGGGGGGGGGGGGGGGGGGGGGGGTTTGGGGAGTTTTT
>JAPSGF010000066.1:1409183-1426617 GCA_035772895.1 Perdix hodgsoniae
GGGGGGGGGGGGGGGGGGGGGGGGGGGGGGGGAGGAAGGCATTAGGTAAGTTATTTTAAACAAAAAGTGCCTGTGGAAGCAATTAAAAAAATACTCCTTATCAACCGGCAATTTAACCACTCAGCAAACTAATACGGTAAGAAATCATGCATCGTTAGGATGTCTCTAGTAGGCTCTCCTCTACTCTAATTCAGAGCTTGGTACAACCCAAGCTAGCTGCCAATATCTGTTTGCTGTTTTCTTCTCAATTGCTTCCTTGTACTCTGGATTTCCATTTGAACTTCTTCCTTAGCTTTACAACCCTTAATCATCATCTTTGAACCCTGGTGCCTACGTCTCTCTACTGGCTACTCCCTGTGCACACTACACACTTAAAACTTTTATTCAGATACCAGTTTCCATTCTTGGGCAACAGAAATTATAAGCCTGCGCTCAACATAAGCTTTAACAAGTGTTTGTTGCTTTGTTTCCATAAATCAGCAGTTCTACTAATTTGCACCTTTCCCCAAGACAGATTAAAATCCTTCAACACTTGGCAAGGCAGGAAATTTAAATAAAAGAGAGGAAACAATTTAAAAATATACATCTTCCCTCTTTAAATAGAGCTTTAATTATTTATGCTATGCTACCTGTGGATCCCCTATGGCTAAGAAAGCGTTGGACTGCACACCACTGCAACAGTGCAGAGAACCAGAAATGCTCTCAGACAAATTGGACCACAGGCAATAAAAAGCTCCACAAGTTAACTTGCGGGCAGGTTAGGAATGCTTTCCTGCCCTCAACAGCTGATTTCATTCCTGATTTTAATGGTCTAAGAGTTATTTGCTTATGATTCCAAACAAGCACTGAGAAGTTTGTGCATGAACAATTTCAACAACCTCAAACTCAAAAGTTCCCAAAGACAAACGAGAATGTGAGAAACACAAGCCAATGACTTAGGCCCAGGCAAGGATTTCAGTGAACAGTATAATATTTCACTTTTGCAACAGCATGTGTTCTGCAAGCAGGAGTGTCTGCTGTAAGAAAAACGAATTCATATACCTCCTAGTCCCCAATGCTGAGTCCCACGCCTGCTGCCAGGTTCACATTCTTCACGTGCACGTCCTCTAGGTAGCTGACAAAGTCCACCTCTCTGTTTCTCCAAGCAAACAGAATCCAAAAGATACCAAGCCAGTATCTCCCCTTCACATATCTGCCCAATAACTCAGTTTCTTCTTGTGCAGTTCTGGGTGCAGATGTAGGCCTCCCAGCCTTTACTTTTGGTAGACCACCCTCCACCGAGCAACCTCCACAATGGAGGTGAGCACACAAAAATTAACAGGCCAGCCAGACTCTCCATTTGTCTCTTAAGAACGCACATACTCCATTCTTTAATCACTGACAAAACCTTGTATCAAAGGTTCTGAGGTATGTCCTTCCAGCATAACATTCTATTACTTACGCTAAAACAGTACGTCGTCTCCCACAAGAACTGCTGGGTTTAGCACAATTTTACAACATCTTCATTCCAAATCTAGAAAGCTGGGTGTATAAAGGTGGGCTTACTTTTGCTGGAGAGAAGTGGAAAGAATTTCAACTTCTTCAGTTAAATTCAGAGCTACACCGTTGCAAGTAAGCAAGTGTTCGTATGCAAATGTAAAACAGAAGACACCATTTTCTTTATATTCCTTCTATCCAATCACTTCAAAGCACATTCAGATACCTCCCCTAGATTCTTCTCTCCCTGTCATTTCCAAAGAACAGCTTTGTAGGACTAAGCTGTGGGAGAAATCTGAATATAGATTCTCCCTGCATACGTTAACGTAATTCCTTAGTTATCAGCACAGCACAAAAACAGTGGTTACTACTTTCACTATAACTGGTATACTTACTGGAGGGCATCAGTCTTGTTGGGCAGCTGAGTGCTTATGTGCATGTTTTTAAGTAAGTGCACAAAAGAAGTAAAATATGAGGCATGTCCGACCAACATCACAGATAGAAGAAATTACAGAGAACAACCGAAGGGCAAAAACAACCTCATAACAGAAGCCACAGGACACTGATTGCCCTGACACAGTCTGAAGAAAAAAGAAGTTAAATTAAAAAAAAAAGCACAGAAGATAATCGAATGATGAAAATCAGGTATCAAAGACTTCCTTTAAACACACATTGTCTCCTGCAATGTGAAATGTGGGGGTAATATGACTGAAGTAAGACACCAAATAAGAATATGTGCAGTATTATGTGATATATATAACACATATACATACATACATTCATACATACATTTATATATATATGCATGTATGCTTGTGATACGCACACATAATCAAGCTGTGCTTAAGCAGCAAATATGTGAATGAGATCAGGATAATCACAGAATTTGCCATCAACAGAGGATGTTGCAACCTGGGAGAAAGGCAGCAGAAAAATCCTATAATCTTGTTGTGATCAGGTCACACGTTTCAGGAAGACAAAGATGAAGCTATCACTGAGGTATCCCAATGACTAACTGTTTCTGAAAAACATCTGCTGTCTGAAAAGGTGAAGCAGGGAGAGGTTAGATTCCAAGTTATTTTAGCTAGTAGTTTAATGAACATACGTGTTATAAAAACAATGATGTAGTTCAGTTCAGGTAAGGACAAAAAAAAAGGAAAGAGCACCCACATATTTCCATCCAAAACAAAGCTTAAAAAAGACCCAGGATGGAACGAGCACTCATCAAAATCCCTACAGTGGTCATGATGCACAAACACAGTGACCAGAAAGCCATGCAAAGACAATATTTTAAAGCAATGCCCACAGTCAGAAAAGTGAGATATCAGTTATGTGAACAAAACCAATCTGGCTCAAGAGAAGGCTTCCAAGATGAGGAAGGCTTCCAAGATGAGGCTCCCAGAGCTCCGAGACAGTTCAAAATCGTGACAAACTGTTACCTGTGTTTTCAAATAATGATAGATACAATAGTGACCTAACATTCTTGTGCTTTAGCATTTTGTTTTATTCTGTTTTACTTGAAGCCAAAATACCAGAAAATAAGACCAAAAAAAAAAAAATCATTTTAAAACAGAATTACACATAAAGCATTTTGACATTCCTTCTTGGAAGGCAATCAATTATTTTCTTTTAGTTATTTCTCACCTTCAATCCAGTTCCAACAAAACATGACGCAAAACACCTGGTTATCCATTTGCAGTCACTGAGAATAAGCTCTCACGTTTCCTAGACTAGAAATTGACGCTTCTTTTTCTACTCCATACAGAATACAAGACAATTTTGAGTTTAGAGAGCTGATTCTAAACAATCAGGTCTACATTTAAAAAGGAACGAAAAGTGCACTGTCAGGCGCTTGAGCAGTTGGCCCAATCCCCCTTTTGCAGTTCATTCCATGCTTTAATAAGATGCCTTTTCAGACCAACTGGTTTCACAACTCTGCTGAAAGTTCTGCAAGGCTACAGTACTGCCAGGCACACAGACACACAGCTCGCGTACAAAGGCTTCACCGCAGCTTTCACCATTACATTCAGTACCCGACCTTTCCTTAAACGTTGGCTAAGTTCACAACCTAAATCTACTCCAGTACTTTCCCTTAACAAACACACTGCACTTGTTAGACCTCATCCTCTAACGCGTAGTCGCCCTTCTCTATCCAACCCACATTCCAAATCTTGAATATCTCAGTTACCACAGCAACTGCACACTTGTTAAAAAAATTTCTTCCCTAAGAGTATGTTGACATCAAATCAGAAAATTTAATAAAATTTAAGATTTGACTTTCATAGAACAGTTGTTAGGCTGCTGAAACAAATGCTGGCATACATGAATATCTGAATTTGAGTCTGTCACTAGTTATTTCAGAGGGACAGATTTCTATTTGTTTGTGAGCACAGAATCTGAAAAAAAAATTAAGAAAATAATTAGCTCTGCAAGGCATGGAACTGGTTAACTTTTATTTCTCTTGGACTTCCCACACGATACATTCATATCTTCCTACTTCTGAAACAACTACTCTGCTTCATGAAGTATAAACATTTCCTTGTTTTGTCCCCCCTTTTCCTTATCCTTCTTAAGATTTCTGGCATCTAAGAACAAATCAGCTCTTGCCGCGGCCCTTTTTCCTGCAGCGGCAGTTTGACCCCAGTCGTTCATTAACTCACAGGAATGTAACAGCTTTGAATTAAGGCAATGCTGAATTAGCTATCACTGTCAAGCTGGCTGAAGTTGGGTCAATGATTTTAAGAGTTATTTGGGGGAGAACAAGTATTGCTCTGAAAGAATTAAATGTGGGTAATCTGTGCCAACGCTTTTTCTCTTAAAACATAGATAACCATCTGTTTAGATCATTACAAAAGGATCATATAAATGAACTTTTCAAATATCTATAATTCATTTAATTTCTCTACTGCTCTGCGGAGTCTCTGTAGAAAAAAAAACAAAAACGGAATATTCACTGTTATCCTTTTCAGTCTGTTTCAGTAATACTAAGAGGGTATTGAAATTTTGGACTGCAAGTATTTCAGTTTTTTTTTTCCCCTAAATGAAAGGATAGCTTTCATTGCACTTTAATAAATCCCCAGGGACATTATTAGTGATGTGGCAGTCTAAGATCACTTGTTACAAAGCCTAACCTAAGAGCAATATTGATCTAACCACAACCCCTTTGAATTCTCCGTTTTTTATCACTTTGCTTTAACATCTAGATTCAGAGTATGTGCAACTGCAGCTGACTGCAGGAGAATAAGCAGAAGTAACAGCTGCTGGAAGCTGTATTTGTATTTGCAAATGAAGGAATTCAGAAATGGCTGTGTAGCTGAGTACCTATTTACACAGAATACAAACAATCACAGCACACACAAAGCACTAATACACAGCACTTGGAGGCAAAAAAGACACTCATCCTGACTAGGTGCTTTTGTGGGAAACAACTACTGTGTCCTGCAGAGCCAGCTCTCTCTTGAAAGATGATCAACCAATTATCAGTTTATTTGAATTGCACAATGGGCATTTGTACAGTCATTCTACATCTACAGTAGAAGTCTAATGCTCCAGAATATCCAAAGCCAGGCGCAATGCCACACACAGCAAAAAAATGGCACCCAAGGCATAGCTCACTACTGAGTTCTCCTCTATTGCACCAAGTCAAACAGCTTGCTACCAAGAACACCTCCCGTCCCGAAGCTGTCCAACAAGCTATTTTTCAAACATGCTCATACTGCCAGAAAAAAAATATCTTGAAACATTTGTCAGTTACAAACAGTGTTTCCTAACTAACCAACTAGCAGGCAAGGAACATTTCTTGGATTGTTTTATGCATTATTTTATTTATGAGCTAAATAACAGGCTTATTCACATGCTGGCCTTTACCATGGAGCAAGCTGTGTGGAAAAATACAGCTCACAGCCTGAACAGGCGACCAGTCCATGAGAAAGGGCAGTTGTCAGCTTGGAAACACAAGTAAACCGCCTCTAGCCTCATCACGCTGATAGAAGGCACCTGTCTGTGAGAAACTGCCCTGTAGCTGTAAGTATCCTTGTTTCCTGTGAACTACCTTGCTTACCCTGATACATGATACTTTGCTGTCTCCCGCTGTTGTATACATCTGGCCACATTATCAGGGGGTCGTGTAGACATCTCGCTGGCTGCCACGGATATCTGGCTGGGGGAAACCTGACGAAGACACTCCACTGGCCAACCTCCCCCAGTAAAGTCATTACCTCTCTATTCAATTGATGAATACTAACTTGCTTCTGTATACTTTGGTATTGGTAAACCTTACGCAGAAGCACTGGTGCTTTTGAATGCAACCTATAAAAAAGGGGAAACAAACAAAAAAAAGTTTTTGCTGCAAGAATGTGAATCTCTGGTTTACCAGACAGCATGGCACTTCTGTGTCTGAGGTACAGCACACCTTTCTACACTATTCAGCTGTTTACATGAAGAACTAGCACCAACCATTCATTGTCCTAACAAAATTTCTTTCACTTCTCTGAACAGATCCTGATTCTTGAACTGAAATGGAAGAGGAAATGAGTCCCGACCTCATTAATAGCTCAGGATATTTCTAGATTACTCTACTTTGGAGGCTAACACCAAGAAAGAAAGAAGCTTCCCACTCCATAAACAGTTGCCTCATTTTGACATAATTAAATGAAGTATCCAGTCTTCTGGATAGTTCTCCCTCTCCACGATGAATCCAAACTGCAATGAATAAGTAGGCTATATCCAAAATCTATGCTACCAACAGAAGTGGTTTTTTCTTCCAAACTCTCTCAGGTGGGATTTGGGAAAAACTCATATAGATTTCCTGCCCAACAGTGAATGGGAAGCTTGCAAAGGTATTAAAAGTGCCACATGGTTACATCATGGTCTTGTGACAGTTTGTTAGTTCCCTCTTGATACCACGTCTCCCCTGGTTTGCTTGCCTTCTTGCTTGTTACTTCACTCCCCACTGCTTGAGACTACCTGGGAGAAAGCTGTAAGGAACAGAGGCAGACAGAGGAGAGGCTTAGGAACAACACCACATCCTGAAGTATCAGTACCTTCTGTTAGTCTGTCTAGAGTGAAGGGAATATTTGAGCAGCACAAAGGCTGTGCAAATCTATCTGTGAAATCAGTGAATCCCAGTGGAAGGGCCTACTGCTGAAGCACAGACACACATAGCACACATGGCAGGTGCACTGCTGACCAGTGCCCTGGAGCTGGAGCATCTGCTGCAACGAGAGCATCTGCACTGTGCTACGCTTCCCTGCTCCCAGGTCTTTGTGGAGAGAGCAGCCACATCTGCAGTAGACGATCTCTTTACAAGGAATCCACAGCATTTATAAATACTTGGGATTTTTTTCTAGCTGTGACTGTTAGAAGAACTCAGAATTCATGAATTAGGCAGCTACACTTGACTGCGTGTGAATTTACTTTGGTAAATAGAAGGCACATAGGGAGACAGTGAAGAGGTCTCAGCCCCTTTCATCTTTGACTCCATGACTGTTGGCCTTTCAAGTGATGCCTACTTTGGTGAGGTGGGGGTTGTACTCTTCTCCTGGTAACTAGCAAAAGGATGAAAAAGAATGGCACCAAGTTTCTCCCAGGGAAGCTCAGGTTGGATACGAGGAAAAGCTTCACTGAAGAGTGATCAGGCATTGAAGCAGGCTGTACAGTCATTGCCCTGGAGGTATTCAAGAAATACAGGGATGTGGTACTAAGGAAGATGGTACAGTGGGCAACACTGTTGTAGGTGGATGGCTGGACTAGATGATCTTAGGGGTCTTTTTCAGCCTTAATGATTCTATGACTTACATTTTGATCACAAAGTGGTTAAAACACACATGATAACCATTACAGGTGTAGACAAAGTGTGTCCCTCTTACAAACATCAATGAGTCAGACATTATTTCATGAAAAGGAGAGGATTTGTCTGCATATACAGCCAATCTAGTAGATAATAACTGATCTGAAGAAGTATGTAAAACATCTGAATACGAAATTAAGATCTAGGAAATTGCTTCATATTTTCAAAGAAAAGCATTAGTCAACTCCTAACCTGTTAAGATAGGGCACAAAGGGACTCCTACTGAGAGAGAGTGAAAAGATATGCCCATTTTCTAAAGCCTCCACACATAACAAACAGAGCCTAGAGCCTTCAACAATAAGAAGGTTGATGCAAGCTATCTCTAGGGAGAATTAAGTCTGATTATTTTAGGCTCTTCTATTACTCGGAAGATCGGATGATTCTGTTC
Organism: Perdix hodgsoniae; assembly: GCA_035772895.1. NCBI lineage: Eukaryota > Metazoa > Chordata > Aves > Galliformes > Phasianidae > Perdix > Perdix hodgsoniae. Next base: position 1,416,896 of record JAPSGF010000066.1, read on the forward strand.
CTAAAAAATAAACACACTCAGTTCTTTGCACATAAAGCATCTGAGAGAAAGAACTATCTCAAGTGAACTAGCTCTCTACATAAAATTTTCATGTGATAAAAATGTGTTGCCAAAGTAAAGTCCTGAAGTGCTAAATTTGCCTGCATTACATGACTTCATCAAGTACAGAAACACTAATATGGTTAAAATGTTCAACATTACCTGCTGATTTCCTGAACAGCACTTAAAATTGTTCAGATAAAATACCCAACAGTATAGAACTGCAGGCCACACAAGAGCCAAGCACGGATTCTGACAATTCCCTCAGGCTCATGTCACAACTGATTTATTATGCAGCAATTTACTGGTACTCCTTCATTATTTGAGTAGGTACAGAAAACCCAGACTCCAGTAATCACTATGTGCTCACCTGAGAGGTGGAATCATAGAATCACAGAATCATCGGTGTAGGAAAAGGCCTCTAAGATCACCCAGTTCAACTGCCCACCTATTACCAGTATTTCCCACTAAACCACATCCCTCAGTACAACATCTAAATGATGCTGTAGCAATAAAAACACCTCCACAATCACGAAGAAATTCTTAGTAGTGACCTTGATACAGTCCCACACCACATCCTTGTCTTCAAATTGGAAAGATGGGGATTTGATGATCTTACTATTCAGTGAATGAAGAATTGGTTGGATGGCTGCAGCAAGAAGGCTGTGGTCAGTGGCTCTACAACCAGTTCGAAGCTGGTGACGTATCCCCCAGGGGACAACACTTAGGAGTGCTGGCAGACAAAAAGCTGGACATGAGCCAGCAATGTGTTACTGCAGTCTGGAAGGCCAACAGTGTGGGCTGCAGAGGGGTGGCAGCAGGGAGAGGGAGGAGATTGTCCCTCTCTGCTCTGCTCTTGTGAGGCCTCACCTGGAGTACCGCATCCAGGTCTGGGGCCTCCAGCACAAAGAGGATGCAAAAGTGTTGGAGCAGGTCCAAAGGAGAGTCACAAACTGATGAGAGGGCTGGTGCACCCCTGCCGAGCATTATCTATTAGGTTACATATTAAGAGGGCATTCTTCACTTGAGAAGTGTGGCACAGCTGCACAGAGAAGCTGTAGTGCTCCATCCCTGGAGGCTTTCAAGGACCTGTTGGATGCAGCTCCAGGTAGCCTCAGATGGGGGAGTGGCAGCCCAGCCCATGGCACAGGGTTGGAACTGGGTGAGCCTTGTGCTCCCTTCCAGCCCAAACCTTTTTATGATTCTAGACTTGGCCTGATCTGTCCTTGGGGGTTAACAGTTGGGCTCCTACTGCAAAAAGCCTGCCAATACATCTTCTCTAGGCAGACAGAAACTTGAAAATGCCCATATTTACATAACAGAAGGTAGGCTTCCCTCTTCCAGGGGCAAGGGAGAACGGCACTGCAGTACTATCACAGAAGTCGCAAACACTACCACAAGTGGCAGTCAGTCATCTCTAAAATTAAAACAGTATGCAGCGTTCTTTTCAAGCGCCCTCCACAATGATACCATTCTCTGCATAATAAGCCAAGCCAAACTCCTCTAGGCTACACCAAAAAGAACTGAGTTACAAAATATGCAAGTTATGGTGGTGTTTGATGCCCATTTCTGTGGTACTTCTACTACAATTCCATTTATTTTTCAAGACACTGTAAAGCAAATGCTAGCTGAACTTCTGGGACCTGCGATATTTGCCTAATGGCTCCAGATCACCAACCATTATGCAAGGTCTTGTCCCCAGAAAAGATGTTCAGAGATCCAACTAGAAAAGGAAGAGGTTCCTGATGGTTTAATACTACTGTAAAGTTATGCACTAAAAGGTAATGGACTTACACTGTACTTCAATTCAGCACTTCCACACCTGCTGTTTCATTAATATTCTCATACACACCACACAGTCTTTACAAGTTTTCAACATAACATAAATGAAAACAAAAGCACGTAAGACAGTGCTTATAATATTATAGATGGTGTAGTATGTTTACACTGGAAATTAATACTTTGAGACTCTATTTATGAATCTGACATACACTGTGCAGTATATCATATTACACTCATTTTCAGTCGACTCATATTTAACACTGCTTCTGAAACTCCCTTGGTGACATCACTTCCATCATAGTCTACAACTTAAATATTTATCTTTCAATATAACACAGCTGTTTTTAAAAGAGCTGACAAGATCAGCACACCTGCTGATATTTTAAATTTCAGAAATACGGCCATCTGGAGACAAAACCTCAGTTTTTAACTCTCCAAGTATTTTGTTCTTGTTTCTTCTCTTCAAGAAATTAGTGAAGTACTTATTTGAAAGCAGCAGTAAGTCAAGACATTTCAAAAATATCACAGTAATATTTTTCAGGTAATTAAAATACACATTTCAGAGCATATTTAGTATTTCCATGCAGCTTTATGATCAATAAAAAGTAATTATGCCATAAGAGAAAGTTCATTTTAAAGATATTTTACACCGAGTTAGTTCTTCCACATGAATTTTGTTATTTGTCCATTAAGCTATTGAACAGTTTCTCAGATTTTACTTTGAGATTGCAAGTCTCAAACTATTATTTATTTTTAAAACTCTGGAATAGTAAAACTTTGTACAACTACAGCACGCGCTTAGCTCCCAAATAAGTCAGCATTGTCACAACATGACACCAGCAGTAGAACATGACACCCAGCAGAATCCCCAAATGCACGGCTTCCATGGGAAAGTAAGAAAACGCTGCCCGTTTCTGTGCACTTACTCTGTTGTAAGCAATTCAATCTAAAAGAACTTCTCTTTTCTGAAGTATCTAAAAGTGAAATTCAAGACCAAACTCAACACAACTCTTTAAGAGCTCATGACCTGTTTTTTTCTTTCGTTTTGTTTTTTAATTATTATTACTGCATTTACAATCCCTGCAGAAGAGCTTCCTATCTTTTGAATGCAAAGACCCATGTGGTAAAGAGTTCTGCAAGCTTAGAGAGTCATACTGGCATGTGCCAACACAAACACAGTTCTGGAACAAAAAATTGTGACTCTACTAGGAACTAACTCTTGCATGTATACATTGGTCATCTACACTATTCCGTATCACTGCATATGAAAGCAGAAAGACACAGCTACAATAGAAATTGCAAAGCCATCAGGAACATTCAACCATAGTTAAAAGGTTATCATCAGCACTAGCTTCCCCTCACAGAGAGCAGGAAAATGTTGAGCCTACATAGATTCATTCTTCCATAAAAAAAACCTGACTTACAGGTTTCAGAACAGGAATGAAAACCACTCAGGATTACAATAAGAGGGCAGCCTGAGGACTGCCCCAATGTCTGAGGACATCTAAAGCGCATTAAACTAATAAGAACCAACATTAAGAAGGCTCTACTTGTTATATGGAAGAAGGAGCAGGAGAAGAAAAAGGCGAAGAATGCATCAGGTACTTACTTCATCACATAAACACATTTCCTTGTGCATAAGCAATTCTTTTGCAGTTCTTCATAGCAAACTAGGGGGAGCCTGATAAGAAATTCCAAAGTTCCAAGGATTGTAGCGTTGTACAAAACACTTCAATGGGTTTCCTGTTTAGTTTCTACAGATCTAAAAACAACATTCAGAGCTCTCTTTCTCAGTTAAATAATTCATCTGGAGAGCAGCAACAGTGGCTCCCATACAAAAACAAAAATAAAAAATCCAGGCCAGAGTTCATTTGTGCTGTAAACAGCTGCTTAATTACATCATATTTATTAAGAGAGGATGAGAGGATGTCAGGCATAAGTGCATAAGTCGCCACATTCCCTCTGTCATTACAGTCCATTCTAGTAGTATTACTGGCTCAAACAGCTACAGCTAGAAACCATCATGTTAAACATATGTTAGAACCTCAGCTTTCTTATAGAGTGCAATCATCTCCTATTCTTGCAGTACACTGCATGCTGGGTGTTAGTAAAGCAAGCGGAAAAAAAAATCGTAATGTGGTGAAGATGGGCTTGAAAAGGGAAGATTCTGAATATTAACGCTTTTTTCGTTCTTAAAACACTCTTAAGGCTGTCTTTAAACGATACAGTTTTATTCCCCGTTACAAATTTACTTATCTAAAATATTTTTTTTAAGAAGGGAGAGAGGAATGGCCCAAGTACAAGAGGCTATTAAATGCAGTGAAACTCATTCACTTCCTAAACCTGTTAAAGTGACTAGAAAGGCTATTCACAAACTTGCTCCATGCAATCCACGCATAAACAAACTCTCCAAACAGTTTAATCAAATATAGGCAGAAATTTGCCATCAGTTCAGCCAGTGGGTAGAAGCTATCTGACAACACCCTGCTTCTTCACTGGCTTTCAGAAGCAAACTGCAGGATTTATACAACCGCCCAGATTCTTCAAGTGAGAAAGATCCAAATACAAAATAAAACACACAGTTTCGGTCAAACTGGTTCACCAGTTCTGATTTTGCACAGGCAAAACAACTGACTGTTCAAATGAACAAAAATTATAATTAGCCTAAAGGAAAAAAGTTCATGCAAAGTTAATGAAAAGCTCCCTTCAGAGCTAAAAGCATCAAGACGCTGGGAACTTCACCACATAACCACAAACACTGCCAATTCAGCATCAGGAAAAACAGAACTAGTCAGTGGCATAATCCTGAATACACCCCTTATGATTATCAACCTGGAAGTTTGACAGCTGACAGCAATCCAGATGCCAGTTAGACTACCATAAGCTTTTAACTTAGCATTCACCATTAAGAGAGCAATCTTTCCCGAAATCATTCTCTCTTTACAGAAAAATTATCTTCTAATGATACAATACTCTATACTTGCTCTTAATCCAAGTGTTCAGCTTTTGAAGTGCTAAAAAAAAAAAAAAGCCATTCAGAGCTATCAATCTCACAAAGGAAATAATGTGTTACTCACAACTTTCAAGATCTGACATAACTTAAAGACAGTCTACACTTCAGAAGGAGCTAGACCTCTGCAAAAAAACTCAATGGGTTTGAAAAGGAGTATCTACAAGTAGCTCTGTAGTTAAAGTATTTCCTTCTATGAAAAGATCAAAAGGAACCCCATGTGCAGGTTGTGTAGCTGCTTGTGACAGCATTTGTAAAATGTACACCTGATGCTTCACAGGGAGTGAATGGAGTTCACAGACCAGAAATACCGGAGGGAAAAAAAAAGAAGTAAACAACTTTGTGAGATGCCTGACTGAAAAGCACCATCTCTGAATCCTACTTGCATGCTTCATCCTTCATTCTGTATCTGCTTGCCAGAGGCTTCATCTAGAGTCAAGGTGCTGAGAAGGAAAATAAATGCTGTAACTGATGGAAGAAGAATTCATGTCTCATTCTACTTTTAACTATAAACTACAAGTTGCTCTGTAGTTAAAGTATTTAACTACTGGTTCTGAATATTAATGCTTTTTCCTTTCTTAAAACGTTGTTAAGGCTGTTCATCTTCTTCCACAATCATATTCATAAGAGCAATGAAGCAAGCATTGTTTGATGCCCCTTGTATTTAGAAATTTGACTGCAAGATCTTCTAGCAATTGGAGCTAATGTGCAATGAATGACATATATTGTCTGTAAGAGCTCACAAAAGGCTTACGTTTCACCAGAACTATGAAAATATTATAAAAACTATGAATTCCAAATTTATTCGTTGATGCTTTGACATCAAGTGCCATAGGGAAGGTTAATGGATGATCTGTCTTCTCCTTTTATAATGGAATGTTTTTCTGGTCTTGTAAAAAACAAGTCCACTACAAAAGCACATGCTATATTTAACCCACTCATCCCTACGGTTTCCAGCAAGGTTTGAAGTTCTTTTCATGCGCATTTCACATGAAGTTCACAGCAAAGAAAAGATGTGAAGATTAATACATATGCTTACATATATAAATACACGGAGTTATTTCCCTGACCAAGCACAAACACTGATCCTATATGCCAAAGCATATACCTAGTAACTACACTTAGCTTCTTCAATTTATCCACAGAAGAACAGGAAAGGAGAAAGAATTCCATACTGGAGCTAACCCAAGAAAAAGCAGTTTAAGAAAATGCACTTTGTCTCACAGCTTGTTCACTTCCACGAACTCCAGAACTCCGTATCCCTACATATAGGGATGCAAGCTTTGCTATAAACCAGGCCACTGGAGCAATTAGAATTAAACTATCATGGAACTTTTCTCGCCTACGCAAACAAAATAAACAAAACAAAACCAAAAACAGCAACAAACAAAACAATCCACCACCACCTGTATGGATTACTTCAGTCAAACAGCTCTACAGCAGAGACTGACAGTTACGATGAGACAGGAGTGATGAACTCTTATAGTACCTCCTGCAAACTCAATTTATCATGGACTAGTACAGTGAGACAGAAAACACCACTGAGGAATAATGGAAAGAACTGAAACAGTATGGAGTGTTGCCCCACAACTGCAAACTTTTTTTTTTTTGTTGTTAATAGATGAAACCAAGCTTTTGATAAGGAATTTGACTATCTACTTGGAGCTTCAGCACTACTAAAATTCAGAAAGCTCACTTCCAAAGGATAACAACAACAAAGGGTAATGAGGAAAAAAAGATTAAAATATTGTCAAAGTTTCTTGCACAGCAGATCCATGGCTAAAGAGATGCATCCAAACAGAAGCACCTTGGAAAACTCATGATGAAAATGCAGTGAGGGAAGACCTTGGGCTGAAACTGTACAAAGATATCGACAACGCAGCAGCAAGGCAAGAGATTATTAAAGGTGGGGCTTTTTTCCACCCTTTACAAGGTTTTCATCTCAAATAAGTCACTGCACCTCTGCCTTACAATCACACTTCAAAGAGTTGAAGCGTTAAGAGGATCCTAATCAATTAATAGTACACAAGGTTTGGCCAAAAAGCTCAGAGTTCAAAATGCAGAGAACCAAATAAGCACAAAAACTTAAGTCCACATAAATAAGTACAGAATTGCATGAGCATCTAAAGAACCAGAGACCATGACAGCCCTAACAGTGAGAAGGAACGAGAACTTTGCCTGTTACAATAAAGAACCAATACCAATCAGAAAAGGTAGTTTATCAGAGGTGAAAGAACTTTGTTGAAGCACAAAGGATTGAAATAAAAGGAAAAAAAAAAATCCCTGGGTATTCCAGATTAAAGCACCTCAGCAGGTAAGATGGCTATGCACGAGCAGCAGCAAACAATGGCTGTACCAGGAAGAAAGCCTGGGATGGTCCTGTTGAGTTTAAGCTGACATCACTTTTAACAGATCAAATTTGAAAAATTTTGTAAGATTGGACAAAGATAATGAAAGGGTGAGAAACAACAAACAAATGGAAGTAAAAGCACCGACAGGGGTGGGGAAAAGAAAGTAACAGCCAGGGAGTGGAGAAAAGAGTAAGAACAGGACAGAAGGAGCCCAGAGAGAATGCAGCATCAAGATGCAGATTACTGTCAGTACAAAAAGCAAGAGAGGGCAAGGAGTGTAGGAAGCAGGGGAAACCTTGCTGCCTGGCCAGGAGCATGCAGAGAGCTTAATGAGGCAAATTTCAGTCAAGTACATAAAAAGGACTGAATGAACTTGGTATGAAGGAAGAAGAGAGAATGTCCAACAATTTAGATTCCTATTTCCTGTTCCAGGAGTTTGGAAAAGAAGGAATGCAGACTGAAGCTGACTGTCAGTTCTACAAATGGAGGCCAGTAACTCGATAAGATTTTGAAGGGAATAAGATGCCAGGAAAAGGTAAAACAAAAACAAAAAAAAACAAAACTCAGATGTTTGGAGATAAACGGAATGAATGGAAATTTAGGGTCAGACTAAGTAATTAAAGGCAGAAGAAGCAGACAACAAACATAGGAATCCATCACAGAAAATAGTAAGCTCAGTGCAGAGAAAAGGTAAACATGTCAATTTGAATCAGATTTTTTTTTTTTTTTTTAAACCTTTAGATTCTACAGGGAAAGAGAAACAGGAAAAAGCCTAAGGCAGAGCTCCTGACTGCCTACAAAGCAAAGGAACCAGGAAGCACACTGAAAAAGAAAAGGAGAAAAAAAAAAAAAAGAGGCAATTGAGCATGAAATAAGAGCTAGGGAGAAGACACTAAAGAAATCTGCCTGGTTCAACAGCCAGCCACAGGTAGATGCAGTAACATAAATGAGATGAGGAGGTGGCAGTCGTGAGAAGGGACTTGGAGATGCAGAACTAGACAAGAAAATGGCTGGCAAAGCCAAAACACAAGTAATCGCCTCTCTCAGAAACAAGAATGAGGATTAGCAGATGAAGATCAAACAAGCTGGGGAGGTGGAGAATAAACTTAAGGAGAAATGAACTTGATAAAGTCATAAGGAATGAGGATAAGGAGTCATGATAAGAAAGACTGTCAAAGCCTAAGATGAAGCTGAACAGGGAGAAACAAGATATGAGGCAACATGAAGGAACATCTGATGGAACCCTGCTCAAGGAAAGCTTTGGAGGAAACAAGGGAGGGGAAGGCATAAAAGCAGGGGTAGAGGAAGCCAACATCTATTGTTAATGATAAAGGAAGGAGATGACAGACGATAGGCTGTAAAGCAGAGCTGCACTGTTGGTAGAAAGGTTTCTGCAAACAATATGCCAGACAAAACTGTTGCTGATAAAATATTCAGCAACTAGCCTTTGATTCGGATTTCCTAAGGAGATGCAGAATTGCTCTTGGTTAAGGAATTAAATAATCAACCATTCTCTACAGCTCAGTTACGTAGATGGGATGCTAAGCTCAATTACCATGCCACATCTTGCCACACACAAGGAAAGCAAATGAGAGTTTCAGCAGCATATCATCGGCATCATGAGATCTGGCAGGGAAAGGCAAGATTTCACACACACAAAAAATTAAAATAAAATCAGTTATTTGAAATCTGAGAACTCAACACTCCAATCTTCTATTTCTCCCTGCTTTTGGTCTGACACAACCCACAAACGAGCCTGCTTTTTCATTTAAGAAAAGAACATAAATAGAACAAGCAATTCAAATTCATAAGGGACACCCAAAAGGGGAATATGAAACGCTTACGAAAACGAATTTTGATACGGATCATAGAAAATGAGGTTGGAAGGGACTTCAAAAGATCACTTCAAAACATCTGCCTCGCTCACAGCGCTCAAAGTCCGTATCAGCCTCGCTTAAGCCACTCCTGGCAGATGTTTATCCAGCACAGTTTTAGCAAACCTCAAACCACAGACTCCCTGGCAGCAGCCTGCTGCAGTGGCCCCATGATCCGAACATCTCCTCTAACATCCGCGGAAAACGACATTCTCTACAACTCCAGACCGTTTCCCCACACGCAGCTCGCTGCCTTTCTCTTTGCAGCAAAATTTACCATGCAGAAAGGATGCTGTTCCCTACTGCAACCGGACAGCTCTCTGCAGCGCTTTGCGTGGGAAGGACAGAATCCTTATTAAGAAAAAAAAAAAAAAAAAAGATTAAAAATATAGTAACGAAGAAGAATACTGACTGAGCGGCTGACTTAAAAAAAAACAAACTCATCTCCGTGATGAGTCATCCGGGACGGCAGGGATGGACTTCCCCACAGAAGCAGCCCGCTGGAAGCTAGATCCAGCCACCGCAACCTGAGAGCCAACATTTACGGGCGGGCACCGTCGCGGCGTTAGTCACGATCCACAGCCTCGAGAAGGAGGCCGAGCAAACAGCGAGAAGTTCCGGGGGGAGCAGCGCCACACGAGTAGAGGGACGCGGCGAAGGAACGCG
>JAPSGF010000066.1:1427017-1439712 GCA_035772895.1 Perdix hodgsoniae
GCTCCTTCGACGGCTCCGCCGCGGCGCCCCCGCAGCCTCCCCGGCGGCGGCGGCCGCGGTCGAGGGGCGGAGCCTGGGGGCGGGGCGGGGCTTGGGGGCGGGGCGGGCCGCGAGGGCGGGGCCGGGGCACTGCAGCGCTGGGGGTACCTGCGCCACCGGCCGGCGCCGCCTCCGCTTCCGCCCCGCCCCGCGCGGCGGGTCGCTTCCGGTGGCGCAATCTCTTTCGCCCCGTTCGCCTTGTTGCCAAGGCGACAGCGGGGCCGGAGGCAGGCTTGGCGCGGGGCCAGGCCGCCCTCCTTCTCTGACTGGCTGTCCGGAGGAGCGGCGGCGGCGGCGGCGGCGGCTGCGGCGCGGGGCGCCCCGCCGTTGCTGCGGGAGCTGCAGGCAGGCTCTAAGAGCGCTGACGGAGGTCCGTGCGCGGCTCTGCGGGGTCTGCAAGTCTTGCAGCCTTCCCAGAGGCAAGCGGAAGGACTGCTGTGTTGGGGTGTCAAAAAAAAAAAAAGAAAAAGAAAAAAAAAGTGGTTTGGTGTTGCCCGTCAGCCACGTCGGAGTTCAGGCTCCAAGTACAGGCAGGAGCACGTGTGTAAAGCAACAGATAGATGCCTCAGGGCTGCTGAGCTCAGTAATGGCGAGGCTGCATCTCGTAGTCATTAACAGCAGCAAAGGCAACAACTCTGCCCGGAATGGAGGAGAGTTCTCCCTGGAAGCTTGCAGCCCCTTTTTGGGTCAGGTTGTGTGGCCCAGCTGTTTTACTTGAAGGCCGGTGCAATCCCACCGATACAACAGAACACCCACAGAACAGCCACGATTAGAAATACCACCATATGGATTTAAGTTTCAAGGAGGGCGTGTGACTAGCGAAGGAGGCTAGTTAAGCAGGTTTCCAAAATAGAACTAAGACCGGTGTGTGGGTGAATTGTGAATCATGCGTCTTTTTTAGCTCTTCTCACTTCAATGGCAAACAGTGTTGCCTTCACAATTTTCATAATTCCTTGCTCGTGGGTTAAAAATGTCTTTTTACCACTCGTACACAGATTGCCATCGTTTTTCATTGTTCCAACTGATTCTATCCAAATATTTCTGTGGTTTTTGAAAGTGTGACCTTCAGAGAAGTATTTCGCAGCAGTGCTTACAGGCCTGTCCGACCGCAGCCTGCATGAAGTCCAGCACATCTCGCAATGCAGCTGCCCCCTGTTCCAAACCGTCGTGGTGACATCCCTTCTGAGTGGCCCACCTTGGCCCCTCAGCAGCAACCAAATATTGGTGCATGATTAACTCTCCTCTTTATCTTCTCAAGCCAGCAAGAGTTTGCAAGATATGCTTGTTTAACCAGATCCTTGTGACTGAAACTCTTCAGTTTTATCTTGTTTTGCAGGGGACCTCCCCTACCCCCCATCCTTCCTTTATGCTTCCAAAATTTCAGCTTATTTTGCAAGGAAATTTTATCCTTTTTCATCTCAAGATTTTTCTCTTAACAGAGAGAAATGCCCCTCACTTCACAGTCACGCCTTATTTGTGTCGTCGCTTTTTGGTAGCTTGCATACTTGCAAACAGTTGTCAAGGGCGAAGTGCAGGAAAAGTAAAATTTCAACAAAAATATGTACTTGAACACCTTGAGAGCTGACTGAGAACTTCATCCACTGCCACTGAACTAGCCTGGTGCATTAGTTTCACAAAAACAAGGCCACATATCCCACTACTTTTATGTTTTTGTTATTCATGTTCGTGTATGTTTTAATTAAAAAAACACTGAAATTAAAATGTTTTGTTACTTTTTATACATTAACTATGTTTTACATTTAATGAGGGCTGCTGCAAAATCAGTGTCTCCTATTTTATGACACTGGCCCACAACATCAGACTTAGATGTTGGTGTTACGGCAGTAGAGGCTGAACCTTCCCTCTAACATCCCATTCCATTTTGTTGCCTTGTGACAGGTGGCACAGAGGGGCAGTCTGACAGAACAGCATCTGACATTGGAATGTATTAAGCAAAGGTGTGTCACTGAACTCCTCCGTGTGGAAAAAATTGTACCCACTGACATTCATCAACACTTGGTTTATGGAGATCAAACAGTAGATGTGAGCACAAGGTGGTGGGTGCATTTCAGCAGTGGCAGTAGTGACAGTGGGTCACCTTGCTGGTGTGGATCTTTGCAAGAACAGCATGCATGCCCTTATTCATCGCTGGCAAAAATGTATAGCTAATGGTGGTGACTGCGTGAAAAGTCAGTGTTTTGTAGCTGAGAACTTATTCAATCAAATAGTGTTATTGTGCTCTTTGTTATCACTTCTGTAGAAATGAATAGGAGTCATGACTTTCAGAGCAACCTACATATATGTGGCCCAAGACGATTCCTCTTCACTGCGTAGCCCATGCAAACCAAAAGGCTGGACATTCATGCTTTAGGAGGTGTGTTTCCTTTATGATCAATGCGGGAATGGGCAATAAGAAACTTCTAGTCAATGACTGCGTGACTTCAGACACATTAGTCACTTTTGCTGTTTGTATAATTGACCTTTGTCCTAGCCTTTGTCTTTTTCACTTCCTTCACTAACAGCAAGGTGGTACCTGTGCCATAGGTGTGACTTAGTTTGTCAAGGAGACTTTTTTTAAAGTAGACATTGCGTTTCATCAAAGTGTTGTTGTTATTATTTAATATTGCTTCTGCTTTTTAATTAGACGCTTCATACATTCAGCATAATTATCTGAAGATAGCAGTGGATTAAAACATGATCTCCACATTTATAGACTCTTTATTGCTAGCAGTCAGAAGCTCTGTGCAGCTGTGTAGAGGGAGTGGTAGATTTGTAGTGATTAAATAATTCTGGGCCTTCACAGTGTGGAGGAGTACTTCTGGAAAAGCTTGTAAAGGCATACCAGCTGTCACGTAGGTAGCTGGGGTCTAGAATCAGTATGTGACAACTGCAGAAAGCAATTGGTCAAATGTAAGTATTAGAAGCAATCCTCAGAGTAATTGCCCTTATCTGTGTGTCTGCCCTGAGGAAATTAGTTGCATTTTTGACAGAGGCAGTAATAGAGGCAGCAGTAAATGTTTGGCTTTTGTTAGTTGAACTGCACTTCTTTGGGCCAGTTCCAGAAAGAAGATAAAGGGTTTAAAAGTCCTTTCTTATTCATGTTCGCACTTGTTTTTGTGTACATTCAGATTAGTATTTCAGGGATAAAATTGAGGGGACAGAAAGCAGAACAGCTGAATCTTAAATTAGTAATGCAGAAGTTGAACCTTAAGCATATGCTTAAGTAGATATTTTGAACCATGCTTTATGGATTTCTTTTTGAAGCTGATTATAATTTGCTCTAAGGCATCTTTATATCACAAGCTGTTAGAATCTAAATCTAACTGCCCAGATTTAGGGTTAATAAAAATTTCGACTTGTATAACAGATTTGAATCTACCCTTCTCCCTTCAGCCTGGAAGGATGAACTTTGTATGAATTTTTATTTAATTTCTAGTCTCAGAATGGCAGGTTTGAATTTCTGAAGTATCATCTGATACTGAGAAAGAGTGACAGCAACACAAAGAAGGCCTTAAAATGACAAAATGCCTTTGGTACATAAGTAAATTGTAGCTTATATCTGAGTGTTTCTGCTCTAGGAAATGTAGGAGGGACAAAATAGAAGATAAGGAAACATTCCAGAAAGCACGTATTCCGTGACAAAATTTATCTTTTCTCACCAGGTGTAGAACCCTGACCTTGGGCAACCGTATTTAAAGACCTAAGGGCTTTCCAAAATTGAATAACAATCTCTAGCTTCTATTCCTAATTGCTGGGAAAAATGCCTTTAACATATCAGTAGATAAAATTCAGATCTTTTGTATATATCTCTAAATAAGAACGTTGAGACAGAATTTTCAGACAAGCCTCAGTACTGGGCTGCCTGCTTAATCAAAAGGAGATCCAGATCAAGCCTTGCTGTTAATGAAAAGTTGCATCATGCAGACTAAAAGCTGAGTTCTGCTGTACAAGGTATTATTAGAGTCTGTGCTCCCCTCCCTCTTCTAAAAGACAAATTCAACTTGCTACCATTATGCTGACCTTTTCCACCCACTAACAACTTTGCACCCATGAATGCTTGGCAACCACTCTGTATTTTTAACAGTCCAATCCTGTGTAACTTCTGTGCTCCTGGCGTCGATATTTATTGTTTGGTTTTTTCTTTTTTTAGTCCTTTTAAATATAGAATCACATATTCCCTTCATATTTTACTCTGTGAACAAACTAGCTGTTTTCTTTCATACATGTCTGTCAGTGCAGGATGTAAGACTGATTCTGCTGATTTCACAACAGAAATGAAATAACAATATGAAAAGGTGTTCCAGTAGACACACTGCAAATGATATGGCTCTGAGCGATGTGGTGGTAAAGCCCATTGATCTACTCAGCATCTTGAGGCTGCATTATTTTATATAAACTGATTATCTTCCTCAAAAGTTAAACATGTTTTTACAGTTGTTCACTACTGGGGAACTACGGCATCTGTTGGATCAGTCACACGGGACACCAGTTAGAGAGCAGAAAATTAAAGCTGTATCCTACAAATTTTCATATTTACACTGAAGGTACTGTTAGTTAAGAGTTTTATTAAGCATTTGAGTATTCCTGCTATGCAGTTAGAGTGGAAGGATTCTTGCAGAATGTTTCATCTCTTACCAAGAGAAGTTATGTACTGCTCAGTGAAACAGTTCTCAAGCTTCTTCTTGGTGACTTCCTAGCCACAGAGGAACAGATAATTAAATGAAGTTGCTGGTAAACTTAGAAAGCCTGCTGTGATTCTACTTTTGCTGTAGTCCCATAAATTGATCAGCTTAGATTTGTTTCTGTTTGAGATATGAAAACTCCAAGGAAGGAGAAGGAGAAAGCTTTCAGAGTGAATCAAGAAGGTGAAAACTTCCTTCCACATTCTGAAACTAGCCTAGTAACTTTTTTGTGAGAATAGAAGTGTACAGCAAAGGTCCTGGCCACTGATATCTGTCAAAGATATTCAAGGAGTGTGTTGGCAAAATACCTTTTAAGCATTTGCTTTAAGTTTGTAGTAGTCCACTGATCCTGTAATTAAAGTCAGTTATACATCCTTTCTATAATACACTTTGACCTTTCCTAGGATTTACTTAGAGGTACACCATGGGCTGCAGATTTGGAAAGGGGCCCATGAGAAATAATTGACACTTAAGCATCACTTCTTCCAAAGTCAAGACTGGTGCATCTCTAAGAGTGAAAATTGGGGAAAGTGGCAGGAGACATGCATGGATGAGCAAGGAACTATGGATAAATTCAAAGGGAAGAGGAACGTCCACAAAATGTGGGAAAAAAAAAAAGACCTGGCTACCTGGAAAGAATACAGAATGATGTTAGGGACTGCAACAGTGCAAAGAGGGAGGCTAGGGCCTTCTTGAAATTAAATCTGGCAGGGGAGGGCAAGGATAACAAGAAAGGTACCTTAGTGTAAATCTACAGCAAAAGGAAAAGTGGGGGAAATGTGGATCTGATGCTTAATAAGATGGATGTGCTGGTAGCAGGGAGTGATGAGAAGGTAGAGTTACTGAATACTTTCTTTGCTTCAGTCTCCACTACTGAGACTGATCCTTGGGAATCCCAAATCCTGGAGGTAAGAGAAAGAGTGTGAAGAAGGGATGACTTCCTCCTGGTTGAGGAGGATCTGCTCAGAGTGCATCTAGGCAAAATCATACAAATCCATGGGACCTGGATTGGCTGTACCCACACAAAGTGACTGCTGAACTGCTTTTTATGGTCTTTGAAAGGACTTGCAGAGTGGAAGAGGCGCCTGAAGACTGGAGGATAGCCAGTGTTTTTAGGGATGTCAAGAAGGAGGATTTGGGCAAGTACAGGTCAGTCAGCCTCACTTCCATACCTGGAAAAGGGCTGGAGTAACTTGTTCTGGATGTCATCTCCAACCAAGTGGAAGAAAAGATGGTTATAAAGCAAGTGTGTTTATTATGGTGCTGGGTGTGAGGGGCATAACTCCTCCTAACTTGCACATTGAGTAAAGCAATGGTTACATATTTAAAGACATGACGTATGCATATTCATTACATTCCAAGAAAATGGGCTGGAATTCTAAGTAATCATTAATATATTGTCCCACCCTCTTGAGCATATGTATTAAAAATGTAGTGGGGATCTCTGGTGGTCATTGGATGAAGGCTAGTAGTTTACCTTGCTGTGAACTTCCAACCTTCGGGGGGGGGGAGGGGGTAGCCCTAACCACCTCATACTGGTGTTGTGTTGAGCTGAGGAATCTATTTCACTGTCCTGTCTTCAGCAACAGGGTATCTGATCTTCTTTCCTATCATTGTTTGACAGCGAGTTTCCATGGACTCTGCATTCTGTTCTTGAGCTTACCTGTATGCGGGCATCTCATCCTTCAGCCTGTATCCACTCACATTATAGGAAAAGGCTGTTCTCACAATATGGGAAGCTGTTCTCATGATTCAAGATCCTGATGTATAGCAGGTTGGCCATGAGCCAGCAGTGTGGCCAAGAATGCCAGTGGTATCCTAGGATGCAGGAACTTCTTTACTGTGAGAGTGATGGAGCACTAGAACAGCCTGCTCAAGCAGACTGTAGAGTTTCCTTCTCTGGAACTATTCAAGACCCATATGTATACTTTGCAGTGCAGCCTGCCGTAGGGAACTTGATTTAGCAGAGGGTGATCTCCAGAGGTCCTTTCTAACCCCTACAATTCTATGATTCTGTATGATACTTTGTTTCTGTATTATTTTGCATTATTTAAATCTTTTTTTTTTCCTGATGTTGGACACCTGTGCATGAGAACTATATGAGTAGATCATTTCATGCAAGCAAAACATCTGTCAGACGTTTATATCATCACCAATGTGAGCCAGAGTCATGCTTGCAATTTGCAACTGAATGTTCTGTATCCAGCAACCAAACCACTGAGAAACCCACTTTTCATGTTCTAGGACAATGCTGATGCCAGAGGGGGAGGAGAGGTGTCCAACTGATGTCACATTAGCAACCAGAATAGTGTTATTTGTCTCAGCTTTGTGAGAAAGTTTTGCGTTGCCCAAAAGAGACACAGAAAGCTGAGTGCAATTCTTCCAGTAGAGGCAGTATAATCATAATACATGATTAGCCATTATGATCTCCTGTCATTTCACTCTAGGTGAATTATGGCTCGCACACAGGAAATGCAAGGCTACAGATGGAGCACGGTCTGCTACAAATCTCTTGTAAAGCTGCTGCTGTAAATCTGGAGAAAAGTCGTTGCGTAAAACAAGCAAAACAGACAAAACAAACCCTATGCTAAAGGAACTTGTCTTTGTTTTCTTAGTGAAGATGGTGTTCAGGAAGGTATTGTTCCACTCTGCACTCATTAATGCCATGCAAGGAAGCCTTCATCGGGGAATATTTACTTTTCTCAAAGTAAGACAAGAAAGGAGATGTTTCCTATATTTAACATGAAGTCGGATTACTGTGTGGTATTTTCCATGAGAGGGGAGGAGTAGAGAAATCACTATCCAGAGACTGTCTTAAGCTGTAATGGACTTTATATTAGTCCATTAATCGTAATGGAAATAATTGGCCAAATAGAAGTTCCTAGGTTGTGGATGCCTCCTCTCTGCATGAGTTGAAGATCAGGTTGGATGGGGCTTCAGGCAATCTGATCTAGTGGGTGAGGAGGTTGAAACTAGGTGGTCCTTAAGGTCCCTTCCAACCCAAACCATTCCTTCATTCTATGAGTCTATGCCACTGTTTTACATTATTGACTATGAAGGATATCTGCATCATGTTCAGAATTTGTGTTCAACTCAGGTGCAGGCTTAAGACTATTGTGCCTCACCTTTGACACAAATGCTTATTCATATACTGTAAGTGAATAGACACTGATGAAGATGGGAATGAGTTACATCAGCAAGGTGAATGGAGAGATGGAACTGTGTTAGGGCTCAGGCTCATACAGATCCATACTGCAGTTGGCAGTACCCATAGAGTCAGTGAAGCTGATGGTGACAGCTGAAAGAAAATACAGAGGGTTTCTCACTGATTTTTGCATGACTTTTTTTTTTTTTTTTTAACATAGAATGGGTTTTCAAGGCAGTGACATTATCTGAAGAAACTCACTTGCAATTTAGTTGTATATAATGTCCACCACTCCAATTAAAAGCAAGTACAGATATATGTAAAGAGGAATCAAAATTTATTTGAAATGAGGTTTTCAATGTATATGTTTCCTACACATGTAGAAATGTAATCTCTAAGCTTATAACAAAGTGCCTTGCTTAGCAGAAGACTCTAAGTGCTCATAAAAATATTTAAATATGGAGTGTTAGGTTATTTATTCTGTGTCATGGAAAATATGGAGACTTTTAGAAGTTCTGTGTATCCATGAGCTCCTGTTTATCTTGATTTTCTTTTTGGAAAAAGAAAAAAAAATTACATTGCTTATTTATGAAAATAATTTAACTTTGGAAGGAGATGGAGCTTGTGTTGGAGTTCAATACTTACCGGTTCTAGACAGTTGAATGATACTATGAACAGTATAAATGCATCCAGCAGATTTTTGTTGCATTTTGTCAGCGGTATTAGATATTGGACTGCCCATGTCCCTTGAACCAGGCTTGTACTTCATGATATTAGATGTGAGATATGTTTCATTATTTAAATCGCTTATGCTGTTCTCTGTAGAAAGCAATAGCAATGTTGTGAATTTGATGGGTGATAATTTTTTTGTTGTTGTTTCAGGAGAAAATTTAGCTGCACCTCTATGTTACCTATGGGAATAATGGATTTAATGTGTTATGACAAAGTGCATATCTAAGGAATAGCACATCTAGTTTCCTCTGCAGTTCGTCAAGCAATGAGTAATGGCATTTCAGTGATTATTTGTTTTTCTAGAGCAATACTCATTAACATTTCAGATGTCATTTGCTGATTATTAGGAACTAGGCCTCAGTTTGGCAAAAAGTGTTTAACCATAATATTTCCACAAAAGTTCTCAGCACTATCTTGATGTTTACCTTTAAGCTCACTGCTAAGTGCTTTGCTTAGTGAAAGCCTGCTGGTGTTTGTAAGAATTATGAAAAATCTTATCTGGCGTTATGTTACTTTTCCTTCCTGTCAAGGATATTTGCAAAACCTTAAACAACCTTATCCCTTCAATTAAATGCTTGGATGAAGCTCTTCTAGTGGTCTGATTCCATGTTGCCTTACTCCAGCATCTTTACATTTCTAGTAGAGTGTTTTTTCTTTTCTATATCAGATTCTACCCTGCAAAGAGTTGCAGTCAGGGTGACAATATGCTATTGTGACACAAATGGGGTACATCCAATTCCTGACATCTACTGAGCTCTGCTGTGACACAGATATCTATTCAGTTGGGTAATTCCTTCAACAACTTTTATTCTCTGCAGTACAGTATTGCAAAGCTTGGCTCTTGCATGTTGCACGTCACGTATCAGAACTGTGGACAGCAGTTGAAGGTGATACCCCATTGTGATACCCTATTTTGTTATGTGCTGGATAAGCTAACTTCGATAAAAGATCATTAGGGTTGGAAAAGACCTCTGAGATCATCTTGTCCAACCATCCACCTACTTTGTAATGTAGTAATTCTCCATTAACGTGCAATAAAATAGCATCGTGTACACTGAATACCAGATCACTGTCTGGTTTTCAATGAAGTTCTAGACTGGCCAGTAGCTTACTTCGCAATCTCATACCTCCTGTCTACTGCTACTGTTGTGCCTATAGCAGAAGCAGGATAGGACAGTAATATCACTAACTGTAGGGGAATACTTTGGTATCTCAGGAGAGGATTTTACATCTATATTTTACATCTATAGAGAATGCTTACTATAAGCCATATTATCAGCAGGCATGTGTCTCAGCTTTTCTGTAGCTGATGCAGCCCCATACTAACAGCTGTGGTGTCTAAGACCATAAAAACCTTGAGCAGGAAAAAATGTCCTTGTCCATCTGCAATACTCATTGTGGTGTAAGCACGAAAGAAAAAACTAATAAGACTAATAATGATTGGCATTGTTCTTGAAAAGAGCAAGTTCTACTAATATCTTCAAACATTTCTTCATGTTAGCACTTTTATCTTTAATTACCAGGTCTTTGATTACCTGGAAACTGTGGGCAGCCTGCAGAATATGTAGTTGCTTTTGATTGCTCTTTTGAACTCAGAAGTATTTTACAGGAACACAATCAGTCAATGGTTAGGGTTTTTTTTTTTGTTTTTTTTTTTTAATATATATTTTTGTTTGTTTAATTTTGTTGTAGCTACATCTGTTTCATTTGACAAACTATTCCATTAAATCTTCAAAAAACATCCACAGAATAGTCTTATAATGCATGGAAAGCCAGGATTTGTTTGCAGATTTTTTTTTCTTTGTCATTTCTAAATAGTTAACAGTACTCTATACTGTTAATGTACTCAGTACATTTCTATTTGCTTTTTTGTGATACCATTCAATCACCTGCATTATGTTTGCCTGATGCTTCCATCATCAATTTTTTTTAAGCTTCCAGGAAAGAATACTTCCAAAATAAAAGCAGAAGTGTTTCGCATGTAAAGGACTAACATGCAGAATGTTGAGGAAGATACTTGAAGATATGTTACTGATGAGCAGGTGACACTGAGAAACAGTTCTTCTGCTGTCATATCAAAACAGCTGTGGCAGATACAAGCAAAAGTGTTTAACTTTCATTGAAATTAATCACACAGAATTGAGACATTAGTGTGAATGGACCAAGGCAGCAGACATAAGAATACAAAAAGAAGGTGGGGTGAGCGCTACTAATGTTCTGAAGAGGTTTTCATTATTCCTTCTGTCACTGTCCCTTGCTGATTAAATTCCAGAAACCTGACTGAGGCAGCCAGCTTGATATTGTCCATGGAGATGTGAACACATGCTGAGTATCAACACTGCAGCTTTACCGATTTTCATGTTACACTGGAAAACCCATAGGGTAGGATGCAGTGTCTGGTAAGGGAGTTCTTGTTAGCCCTAACTGGTGAGAGGGTTGGGGAAGAGTAAAGAGTGTGCCACTTTGAAATTCCAGAAATATCATGATACAGTTTTCAGTACGAAAGACAAAAAATATTTAAAGGCCGAAGTGTTTATTTTTTCCTTCTTCCTTTGTTTGGTTCTTTGCTTCTATGTTTATTTTAACAGTGCTGCAATAATATTATTTATTGTAGAAGAAAGGAGCCTATCTATCAAGTCTATCCAAGGTCGGAGCTTGTAGTATCCAAGTACCAGAAAACCTCTTCTAAATTTTAGAAGTAAAAGAGAAATCCTCTCCTTGCTTGCTCGAGATCTTCATTGTGAAGGGTCTAGAGTGCATCCTCCGTCATTGAGTTGGCCGAGTTGCGTACAGCCATCTGAGCCCAAGGTCAGCTCTTCCACTGTTAGGAACTGTTGTAAATGAAGCCAGAAACAAGGACCTTCCGCCCCTGCGCTGAGGGTTTACTGCTGGCCCTTGCCTGGCAACATCACAGCTGAATAAGCAAAGCTGTCAGCTGCCAGCCCTCACCATGACCCATGCCTGTTGGCTGGGATGCCTGGCTTTGCATCAGACTGCCTTATCAATGGATAGCATCTGAGCCTCGCCGCTGTGGGAGTGGAATGTTGTTTCTGCGTTAGATGTTAAAAAGGGCAATTGGTTTGAAGAAGTAGAACATAATGTATTTGTATTCTGTAACTTATCCTTAGAAATAGTTGATGTAAAAAGTAGGAACACTGTATATGTTAGCAGCATGTTTTAGAAACATAATTGCTGAATTATGTGATTAATTCTTTCTTGCAAATCTGCAATAGATTTTAAATGTTCCAAACAATGTGGGTATAGGGTTAGGGACTAGAGAACATATTGTAGGGTTGTTCTGTTAGGATAAGAAACTCCCAGCAAAAGAAAAACAGATTTAACAAACATCAAAGAAGCCAGGGCTTCTACATGAGGCCGGACTGTCTCGCTCTGTGGGAAGGATGGCATGCAACAGGCAGGAATCAAGATACTCCCCTCTATCTTCCTTCCGAGCTTATCTTTGTGCAAGGAGGACAAGCAGGTATCCAGAAACAATGACTAAGTGTGGAGTGAGTGAGTGTCAGAAGTTAATTAAATAATTAGAGGTTTACGCTTAGCCAGCCAAGATTTATGTTTGTATGTTTAGTGAAGCGTCGAGAAGATTGTGAACCTGAAGTACTCAGCCAATGAGGAACTAGGAGAGAAAGAGATAAACGTCGGGCAACAGGACATAAAAGATACAACACTGTTTTCTGTGTGCTCTCCTGCTTGCAGAAGGCCCACCGTTGCAATTGTGAATAAAATCTGCTTTATCTGAGATATCGTCCTGATGAATTATTTGGATATTTCCAACACCACCATCTCTGCCCCTAATCATCACCTGGACCTGCACTCTGCATCTTGGCACCTTGTTGGTGTGGTCTCTGCTCACACCACCAATAACAAAGTCACTGTCTCCTTTCCCTTGGGGAGCAGCTGGCTCTCTCAGCCTGCCTCTTGGCTGTGGGTATGGCAAGTCTGTGTTTAGGAGCAGTGACAATGAATAAATGAGAACAGTAAAAGGAAGAGCTATGTATTTGCAGAGAAAACACTGTATTCACTGATTCTCAGTGTACAATCAAGGAAAAAATAATATAATTGAAAAGTACAGTCAAATA
>JAPSGF010000066.1:1439722-1456362 GCA_035772895.1 Perdix hodgsoniae
TAACTAATCAAAGGTTCAGGCTGTGATTCAGCAGCTCCCATACACTCCACCCCTTCACAGCGTGAACCAAATGATTAGGTTGACTATAGGGTAAGCTTTCCCTACTACAGAGATCCATTATAACGCGACGCTTATACAATTTCTGTCGCGACGCATGTTGATACAATTCAAGACAAGTGATGATTGGTGAATCGTTGATCTTCTTTCATGGGCCAGTGCTGGATGATGTTACTGGAGGCATGCGGTCATGAGGTGCAGGTCCGTCCTACATTCCGTCAGTCCCATGTAGACCATCACTGGGTGTCACACGTGATCTGACTGTAATACTGGAATGCCTTGTTAGAATTATGTTCCTTCCGGTGATTCTGAAGACTCAAAGACTCACGGGGAGTAATACAGATGTTTCAGAGGTACCAGGAGGGGTAGGTCCGCTCTCCAGGGCAAGATACAGGCCGTGTTTCTATCTTGGGTCAACACTTCCGCTAGTATTGGGGCACGTCCCGGCCGCCTGTACCACACTTTTTGACCGGATATCTGCGGCTGCATAACTATATCAGGCACCAGAGGAGGTGTCCTGATCTGCCATAGGGACATGATGGGGGTCCCTTTAGCAATGAAAATCGGAGTGTTGACCACAATATCAGTAGGCCATGTACCTATTACTGGAGGGACTACTGAGCCTCCCACCTCCAACAGTCTCCCCCAAGGTGCAAGTAGGCCACACCACTTTGGTCCTACCTGCACCTTCCAAGGCCATTTTATCCTATGAGTACCTGGTTCTAAGTTCTCAGGGGCAGGGAGCAGAAGATTATTTTCATTACCAATCTGAGGTTTTATCTGATTATCAGTGCCCGTAATTTGGATCCTAAGCGGGGTGGCCCATGTGGTCTGCAACATTCTCAAGGCACTGGGTCTGCCATCTCGAGGTCTTTCATTCAAGTCCCGCAAGGTTTCATACAGTCTCTTTGTCCATCCTTGCAGGGACTGGGAGTCTGTCTTCAGGGCGGCCTTAAGAATACCATTATAACGTTCAATGAGGCCAGCCCCCGTTGGATTATATGGCAGGTGGAATCGCCATTCGATGTTATTTTCTTCTGCCCAGCGCTGTATCATTGCACCAGTGAAATGAGTTCCTTGGTCGCTCTCGATGACTTGAGGTGTCCCATAGGCAGACATCAGTTTAGTGAGTGCCTTGATGGTATATGCCTGGTTTGCTTTCGGTACCGGATAAGCCTGCAGAAGCCCACTCGCAGTATCAACGCAGGTCAGGGCATATCTCGCCCCCTCAGATCGAGGAAGGGGTCCAATATAATCAACCTGCCATCGCTGGAGAGGATTGTGTCCTCTGGCAAGATGGGCTGTCGTTTCGGGCAACGATCTCGGTCTCATCTTAGAGCAAGCGTCGCAATCTTGGCATGCCTGGACAATGTCGGGTAGTTGTATGGGCAGTCCCCATGCTTTAGCAGCTGCCCACATTGTCTTTTGTCCTGCATGTCGTAGTTTCTGATGTAACCAACGGGCGATGTTCTCAGATGATGAATTCTCAATCCATCTGACTCGAGCCAGTGTGTCAGCCTCATCATTTCCCGGTGACTGTAGGGGCTGATGACCAGAAACATGGTAGACACATACAGTCCTGTGTTTAACTGTGTTCCATATGTCTAACCACATGTCTTTGCCCCAGATTGGTCGGGCGTGGATAGTCCATTCCTGGGTGGCCCACTGTGCAATCCAAAGAGTGAGCCCCCGGTACACAGCCCAACTGTCTGTGCAGATGTTCAAAATACCGTCACCAGGTTCTTTGGTTATAACCATCCACACAGCTCGTAATTCTGCCCATTGGCTGCTCTGACCATCCCCCTCGTCAAACCAGATTGTCTCAGTCGAAGGATGGTATGCTATTGCTCTCCACTTGCTCGGGTTACCCTTGCTGGACCCATCTGTGTACCAGGCATCTTCAGGGATAGGATATTTCCCCTCCTGAACGGGACTCTTCTCTGGTGGAGCGACCAGTGTTTCTCTTGGTGCTTCACTATGATAGGTCACTGGGCCGAGGATCTTCTGAAGTTCTTCTTTCAAAGGTGATGAAGACAGACTGCTCCTTTGGCTGAGGTAAGCGACCCATCGTGCCACTGTTTGCGCTTGGGCCACCCCTGTCTTAGGAAGGTGGGTCAGATCTTTTACCCACCCCTGAATTGGCAGAGTTGTTTTAACTATGACTTCAGCTGTTTGAGTTATTGGCTCTACTGCCTGTAATGCTGAATAGGCAGCCAATAACTGTTTTTCAATCATGCTGTATCTTTCTTCTGCTCCGTGCCAAACCTGAGACCAGAACCCAATGGGGGTCCGAACAGAACTCTGGCGTTGCCACAGGCCCCAGCCAAAGCCATCCTGAGTCACATGAACATCCAACTCAGCTGGGAGGGTAGGATCAAATATACCCAACGCCTGGGCTTGTTTAACTGCCAGTTTCGCCTGTTGAAAAGCGTCCTGTTCTGTTTTCCCCCAATCCCATAGCTGCCCCTTTTTTGTGAGTCTGTACAGTGGCCTCAGCAGCTGTGCTAGATGAGGTATAAAGGAACGCCAGTAACCCAATATACCCAGAAACTCTTGCAGCTGCTTCGATGTTGTAGGGACTGGGAACGCCTGAACTTTATCTATAACAGCACTGGGTAGTACTTTAGTCTTTCCTGACCAAACCACCCCCAGGAATTTTACAGACAGGCCCGGACCTTGCACCTTTTGGGGATTTATAGCCCATCCCTTCTGTTGTAAATAGGCGGTTAACGAATCTGCCGCCTGCCCTACTGCCTCCAATGAGTCGGATGTCAACAGGAGATCATCAATGTAATGATACAGATTAACGTCATCGGGTTTTTTCCAATCCGCCAGGTCACGCGCCACTAGATTATGGCAATATGTTGGTGAGTGCACGTACCCCTGTGGCAGGACCTGAAAGGTCCACTGCCTGCCTCCCCACGTAAACGCAAATTGGTCTTGCGATTCCTCAGCAATTGGGATGCTAAAAAACGCATTTGCTAAATCTAGGACACAATGATAGGTTTTTATCTCCCTACTCAATGTGTCCATTAGAGAGGCAATATTAGGTACGGCTGCATGAATAGGCGGCGTGACCTTATTTAATTCTCTATAATCCACTGTCATTCTCCATGTGCCATCCGACTTTCGCACTGGCCATATGGGGGAGTTATATGGGCTGTGTGTAGGTCTTATAATACCCACTTTTTCTAGTTCCTGCACCGTTCTCGATATTTCTTCTTGCCCACCCGGGAGTCTATATTGCCTTACATTAGTAATCCGTCGCGGTTTCGGCAGGCAAATAGGCCCATGTTTCGCATGGCCTCTCAATATCGCCTGCACCGCCCGGATACTGATGCATCTCTGTCGAAGTCTGAACTCCCCTACAGTTGTCTGGAGAGCCAGACCCCATAGAATATCTATGCCCAGTATGTATTCTTGAACTGGGGCAATAGATACCTTATATTCCCGGGGTGGGAGACGCCCAACCCCCAGTTTTAACCATGTTTGGGTGACAGGAATAGTTTGTCCCCCAAAGCCACCAATCATCACCTTATCTCCATGAAATTTAGATGGGTCTCCATAGATGATCGATGTTTCCGCCCCTGTGTCTACCAGTGCCATAACTCTTTGTATGTTTTTCCGGGACCAGTAAATTGTTAGTTCTACATAGGGCCTCCGGTCCCGTCTGGAGGCCCTAGGGGAATTAACATCCCCCGTCACGCCATGAACTGTGCCAGGGATAATTCTTTTTCCTCTGATGTCTCAGGCATTGTAGCCCGAGACACCTGAGGTGGCTTTTTTTTTCTATTGGGAACAATAAAATCTTCTAAGTTCCATGCCTGTGTCGGCATTCTTTCTATGATTCTTACCCTTGGTTTTTTAGGGTGAGTTTGAAATTTTTGATTGTCCCTCAACTGTCTCCAGAGCTGGAGGAGGACATAATTAGGCTGGCGGTCAATTTTAGCAAATTGAACCCCAGCCCGGATTAAATCATTAAACATCTGCTTCCGAGAAACCCTTATGGGTCCCGATTGAGAAGCTCGAGTAGCCGGCATTTTGATTTTAGTCACCGGCAATACTTCTGCTTCTTCTAATAATCTAACATTACGTTTTGATCTTAGGCGTTCCGTCTCTCCTAAATCGGCTACTAACTGAGCAGCCTGCTGGACCGCTGCTTCTGAGGCTACTAGAGGGTTTAATATGGAAACCAGGGTTCCATATAAGTGAGAGGGAGCTTGCTGTAGGATTAGGTCCCTCATTCCCGCTGTGAATTTTACCATGTCGGGTCCATCAAATGTATCTTCATAGATAGCTTCTCTAAAACCTAATTCTCGAATGTAGTTTTGAAGGTCCTCCATGGAGGACCACATTCCTGAATTTACAGGGATATCTGTTTTGTTCAGCCACACCATACGGCTGGCTGCCATTAACCAAGCAATTATAGAATGGTTCTCATCAACGTGGTGACTACCTGCATAAAGCCTTTGTCGAAGAGCAGGGTGAGTGGTCATAGAGGCTAATTTAGCTACTTCTGGGCCACTTACTATAACACTTTCTGCTCCAGAGTCCCAAAGTCTTAACAGCCAGGCCGGTACACTTTCTCTGGATCTTTGTCGGAATTTCTGCACTAGATCCATTAATTCTGTTGCCGTGTATGGCCGGGCTGTCACGTGCAAACGGGTTTGGGTAGGGGGCCATTGATCTGGTGGCACCCCTGCTGGTCTATCTTGAACTTTCTTTGTTTTCTGAGTTAACACTGGACGGACTTCCAGTGGTTCTAGACAAATAGGGGCTTCGAGATCCGACTTGGATCTTTTATCTTCTTGATCAAGATGATCTATTGGTTCAGAAACCTGATCATTAGTTATAGTAATATTGCGAACTTGGCCTATGGGGAGTAAGGTTGATTTTTTGCCCGTTAACAGGCTAAGTTCCTGTTCTAATTTTTCAATACGGTCCTTAAGAAGTTGGTTCTCACTTATTAAGGTATTATTATTCCTTTCAGAAGTATTTAGAGCCTTTAGCAGAGGCCATGCTACTATAGAAGCAGCTAGTTTCCTTTCTTTTGTAATTAATATATCTTTGCTGAGTCCTTGAAAATACTCAGCTAAGCGATGTGGGGAGACATGCCCCATATCCCTTAAGGGACCCCATTTTTCAATAACACTTGCTAATTCATAATAGGGAGATCCCACAAATCCTGGGATCAGTCCCGGTATCACTTTATCTAAGGGGACAGTGTTCTCCCCCTTCATCCATTTACAAAACTTCCAGAGGAAAGACATGATATAAATTTAGATGTATTTAGCTAGCCTGCCTGGCTCGCCAAATGTACAATCAAGGAAAAAATAATATAATTGAAAAGTACAGTCAAATAGATGTATAATCAAAAATAACCCAATAAAGAGTTAGGCACAAGGGTAACAAAGACAAAGAGAAAATAGGTGGAACGCTTACCCGTGCAGAGGGCTCGCAGTAAAGGTCTCCAAAGGAGTGGATCTCTCAGCAGAGATCCTTCCTCCCTGGCAGTCAGCACTTAAATGGGGCTGGAGAGGTGGAGCCTGGCTCCACCCCTTCCTGCAGCACAGGTGAACTGCTTTCACCTGTGCTCCCAGGGCTGACATACTGCTTGCCTCAGATAACTAATCAAAGGTTCAGGCTGTGATTCAGCAGCTCCCATACACTCAGACTAATGTTAGACAGTAGACTTCACACAATTAGACCTACTTATCAGTGGTAAAAGATTACAATACCACAGTTACAGCTTTTAGAAGCTATTTATTGTGCAGTATAAAAAAAAGGAATTAACTCCACGTTTTTTATTTAAAAAAGCTGCTTTATCGGTTGATCAGCTAATTAATAAGGAACTACAGATGTTGATGAAACTGTTCTTGTACTGTTCATTCATTTTTCCATGTGAATGCCTTACACACTGAACAATTGGTTATGTTAGGGCTAATCACCAAGGGCAGACTCCATTTTAGATTAGACATTGTACTTCAGCTATCAAAACTCTTTTCTCACAGATTTATGGCAGAATTTATGCATTACAAGAAGTTGTTTCAGTTCGAAAAGCTTGTGATTTTCACTGAGGAACTATCAAGTCAAAATTTCTTAAAATGGGAAAGCGGTTCAATTGCAGTAAAAGTGATGGCAGAGTAAAAGTCTCAAAGAGCTTCAGTTATACTCAAAAGACCTGACTTCATTTTCAGCTTTTATTCCAACACATTTGCCAAAGAACATAACCTCAAGGGTTTTATAAGAGTAAATATCATACTATTGCAAAGCATTTCTCTGAGCAGAGCCACCAGTTCAACATCTAGGCATGAAGTACAAGTCATTTGTATTTGTTTGTTAAGATAACAGTTGTTTTGTATAGGTGTATATTTTTTCCCTGGAGCAGAAGTGGGGCTGATGAATCAGTAGATCCCTGGGTCATCCTTTCTTACCTTCTTAAAAATGGCTACAGCATTGCCTTTTTTCCAGTCACCGGGGACTTCACCTGACCACCATGACTTCAAATATCATTGAGAATGTCTAGTGACTTTGTCAGTCAGCTCCTTCAGGACTCTGAATGCAACCATCCTATGGATGGAGAGTCAATGCATGAGACACTTAGAGACTGCAGTATTGACCTGGGAATATCCAGTCTACTGCTGGGATTTTTGGTCTCCAGTGGAGCATGCAGAGCAGTATGGTTCATAAAACAAAGCTGCCTACATATTTGCATCAGGAAACACTGCAAGAATAATAGCGTGTCCTTACCTGTGTCAAACATTTTAGATTGATCGCTTCAAAGATCTCTACACTCTTCTCCGCTATGTCCCTAAGAGATAGCTACTCTCTTCAGCTATTTGTGCATTTGGTTCCTTAGAAGAACATAAAAATCAAAACATTTTGAAGATCTCTTCTTGCATCTGTATAACTTCCCGTTTTTTCCTGGCATTATTTTTTAGTTCATTTTGGTTCTGAAATGAATACTGACTTAGTGGTTCTGCTTTGAAGCACTGGCTAGATTTTCCTATTCCCTGATCAGAAACAGGACAAGCTAATAAACCAGATGGAGCAGGAAGATGAAGTGTGTATATTGTGGAGCAAGAGGCTGTCATCCTTCTCCTACCAGAATCTTGATGTGTTTAATTGTTGTAATACATGGTTTAATTACCAACAATGCAGGATTTCCGTTTAGCATGGTAGTATGAAGAAGAAAAAGCTGAGTGGTCTTCTGGTTATTTACATGTACTTCACAGCATTACTGTGATAATAGTGAGTGCCTTGGGTTCCAAGTGGAAAGTAAATACTGTGCAGGAGGAGAGAATGCCTTCCAAAGATTTTAGAAACAGCTATGTGACAGAAAGTCTGTCATTCATCAGAAAGAGTAAATATTTTTTGGTTTTTTTTTATATTGTTCTTAGGTAAAAAAAATAAAATAAAATAAAATAAAATAAAATAAAATAAAATAAAATAAAATAAAATAAAATCCCTCTACTTAAATACTATAGCTCCAACCAAAATACCAGCTAATGCTAAGTACACTGAAGTACAGTGAAAAGGCTTTCCTTAATATCTAGCCTTCTACTGAGATGAAGTTGAGTGGCTGTTTAAGACATACAGTTCTGTAGACATTGCACTAAACTCTCCTCTAACTTTGTTTTAGTTCCATTGATTTTAAAGGAAATCACAGAGTAACAAATGTCTGAAAAAGATTAAACCAGATGACTAGAATTAAAGCCTTGTAGTTTTCCTCCCAGTAGCTTTTTCTATTGCTGTGTTACTAAGGATGTAAAGAAGATGTACAACAACACAGGAGCAAAGGATTTTTTAGGAGTTTTAGCAAGCAAGCGGGAGAAAGTAAGCCTGGATTTTATTTCCAGCTCTGGCATCTTTTTAATGTCTAGTTGCAAGCTTCACTAATAAGTCATAAAGACTCGTAAGTGGTTCTGCTTTTTGCATCTTTAGTTCAGCAAGATCATAGAATGGCCTGGGTTGAAAAGAACCACAATGATCATCTACTTTCAACTCCCCTGCTATGTGCAGGGTCACCAACCACCAGACCAGGCTGCCCAGAGCCACGTCTAGCTGGCCTTGAAGGCCTCCAGGGATGGGGCATCCACAGCCTTCTTGGGCAACCTGTTCCGGTGGGTCACCACCCTCTGTGTGAAAAACTTCCTCCTAATACCTAACCTAGAGCTTCCCTGTCTCACTTTAAAACCATTCCCTCTTGTCCTATCACTATCCACCCTCATAAACAGTCATACCCCTCCTGTTTATATGCTCCGTTCAAATATTGGAAGGTCACAATGAGGTCTCCCTGGAGTCTTCTCTTTTCTGAGCTAAACAATCCCAGTTCCCTCAGCCTTTCCTCATAGGACAGGTGCTCCAGCCCTATGATCATCTTAGTGGCCCTCCTCTGGACCTGCTCCAGGAGCTCCACATCCTTGCTGTACTGGGGGTCCCAGGCCTGGACGCAGTACTGCAGATGGGGCCCCACAGGAGAGCGTAGAGGGGGACAATCACCTCCCTCTCCCTGCCGGCCACCCCTTTTTTAACACAGCCCAGAACACAGTTGGCCTTCTGGTCTGCAAGAGCACACTGCTGGTTCATGCCCAGCTTCTTGTCCACCAGGACCCCCAAGTCCTTCTCTGCAGGGCTGCTCTCAAGATGTGGCCATAGAGCTTGTCTTTGCAACTGTAGTTTTCTATCCCCTTTACCAGCCCCTTTACATAAACTTACATAATGGTTTGCTGTAGATAGACACCGAGAAGTGCTTCTTTAAAGGCTAATCTGTAGAAGCCACATGGTTTTGCTCTGCAAAGGACCATGCCATTTTCCATTTCCATTTCCAATAGTAAGCACAGCTGAACTTCTCTAATGTCTGATCTCCTCCCAGAGCCTTTGGCACAGGACAATGAAAATATGGCCAGAAGATCCCCAGCAGAGAGGAGTACATACACTTTCACTGGGTGCAGTTGATGTCCTTTTCATGTATAGCTCCACTCAGAGTACTCCACCTGGTGTTTAGGATATTGCATTGAAAAACTGACTGGCCAACATGTTTCACGGACAGTGGTTATTGCTGGCAGTTCATCTGGAGAGAAGTGCTGTGAAGCTTCACTCTGAATCGGTGCTGTAAAGGCTTGTATGTGAATTCTGAAGAGGAAGATCCTGCTGGAATCACCACCTGTGTGCTAGAGATTTGGGGTCCAAACCATGCTCATGGATCAGTAAGCCAAAGGATTGGAAAAGAAAGTCAGTGTCTGCCTTCTTGCTCTTTGCCATTGTTGTGCTTTTAGGTAGGCAATAGTTGAGCCCACCTGTTGAGCTTCCTGAAGAAGGTGTAGAGTCATCAACAATTGAAGTCTGTGCTGTTCAATGAATGTTGGGATGGCATATCTATGTATTGCTATGATCGTCCTTTTTGTGCTTCGCTGTGCTAAGCAGCATACAGTCTTCTACTTTTATGCTGTGAGCATGCAGGCAGGCTGCCTGAGTGAACTGCAGGTACTAATGATGTTATGGCACAGTTTTATCTGTTTGAGCTAATCTGCCCTCAGCCTATTCATTAACTGTAGGTTAATCTTTCTTTGGCACTAGGTGGCAGAACTTGCGTTATTAAAACAAGCGGAGGTTTTTTTTTTTTTTTTTTTTTTTTCCCGGTGCTTAAAGAGTACTTCAGTTCTGTCCCTGTTGGTGAGTTGCTAAGTTCTGACAAGAGGATACAACGGAAAAAGCAGGACTCCCTCTCAAGGATGCAGTCTGTCCTGCAGCCAATGAGTCACTTGCGTTATGTTGGATTCAAGACACAAATCTGACAGATTCTCCTAGTAATACTATCCTTCAGGCTTTGTTTTGCCAGTCTGCTAGCAACAGAGGCCCTACCCTGATTTCACGGATTTTTTTCTATTTGGTGGACAGTATTTGCACTTTTCATCAGGAGGAATTTGTCTCTGAGACAAATCCTGTACTGGTTTTGGCTAACACTAGTGGAAATCTAAATTGATGCTGGATCACAGGGGAAATTTTTGAGCTAAGTTGAATCACTTGGAAAATTCAGGTTTAGAGAGATTTTTATTTTAATCTCTTTCTGCAGAGATTCTTCCTTTTTGTGTTGGTTTGACTGTTCAAGCCATACAATGTAGGGAGAATATTTAAAAACAATTTTTTGTTCCAAGCACATTCTGCCAATAGGGAATGCCCAAGAAATGCATTTTACAGGAATGTGATGTTACAGGGAGATTTTAGAGTTAAAAAATCTAGGTACGTGAGAGAGAAGGTAAACAACATGATGCATGAAATAGCTCCAGACCCTATCAGCTTCTACTTTATTACATTAATCTTGAAGTTGCTGTATCTTCTGTGCTTGGCCATCTTAAGGCTGGGTCAACCTTGCAACAAATGAGGAGAACAAGATCTCCCAGTCTGGAATAAATCTGCAGTTTTCTACCCTGGTAGATCTGGAAGCATTGGTGGCTGAAAGGCGTGGTTATGAACTGTTCATTGCTAGGGCAATCGTGCAGTATAGAGAAAAACACTTTTGCCATCTTTCATAATCCTGTAATTATCTTATTTTGAAGTGCTATAAACTTTGAAGGACTTCTCCGTAATATTCCCATTAGAATGACTGGAGAAAAGAGTACAACTTAAAGTGAAGTTTCTGGTTGTCCACAAGGTAGAAAAACATTTCAGTTTATTAGTGATGAAAGAATGTCTGTCTTCCCCTGCATTTCATTCCAAATAAGTAGTTGTCATTCAAGTGGCAGTGTTCAGGTGGAACTTGGTGGTACAAGAACTCCTTTCAACCTTTTGTAGAGGTTGAGTGAGGTTTCAAGTTTGTACCAAAATCTTTGGGCCTCAAGGGCAATTCATCTGGAATAAGAAGTTATTTACTAGTGCCTGTTTTGCATTTTACAGTCTTCATGATCTTCTGAACCACTGTTTGAACTAGGATAGTTCATTTTCTTCCTTGTAGCTGGTATAGTGTTCTGTTTTGGATTTAGAATGAGAATAATGTTGACACACTGACGTCGTAGTTACTGCTGAGCAGTACTTAGACAGAGCCAAGGACTTTTCAGCTTATCAAACTGGTCTGCCAGTGAGGAGCTGGGATGCACAAGGAGCTGGGAGAGGACACAGGCAGACCAAAGGGGTCTGAAGGGATATTCTGTACCCTATGATGCCACAATGAACAACAAAACTGGAGAGTGTGTGGTGAGGAATTGCATTGTGTATCACTCATTTTGTGTATTCTTTTACCATGATTATTATTTTCCCTTCCTTTTGTGTTGTATTAAACTGTCTTTATCTCAACCTATGAGTTTTAACTTTTTTCTAGTTCTCTCCCCTATCCCAAGGTGGGGAGAGTGAATGAACCATTTCTTGGCGCTGCGCAGTCTGACAGGTTAAAACCACAGATACCATATTCTCAGATCTCAGCATCTTCAGACTTGAAACCTGATTCCTGCTCTGTGGCTTGAGCCCTATGAAAATTATTCCACATGCACAATTCTGTGCTTTTAACCTTCATCAGCTGTATTCCCCGTGGCTAGGAGTACTGAAGTCTGTGAAGGAAATTTGTTTGCTGTGGTGATTGAAGTGATTTTATATTTTCTTCCTACTTTCCTCGAGTCTTTGTACACAATTGTGTTGTTACAACCCTTTTCTAGAGAGATTTTTTCCTCTTTTTTTTCTTAGCAGAAATAAACATTTTTTTAAAATTTATTTTATTTTTTTAATAGGAAAGTGGAATATTTTACATACATTAAGAAAAGCCACAAGAAAAGCTTAGGGTTGTTCCTTCCTCTAATTCAAAATGCACATAGCATCCCTAGGCCTCTAGGTGGGAACTGGGGGAGAAAATACCCCATACCACTATAAGGGGAGCACATGTCTGGGAATATCTAATGACACTGAATGTATACAACCCGGTGGGGCCAGATGACATGCATCTCAGGATCCTGAAGAAGTTGGCTGATATGGTTGCTGAGCCACTCTCCATCAATTTAAGAAGTTGTAACTGTCAGGCAAAGTCCCCAGGGACTGGAAAAATGGAAATGTCACTCCCGTATACAAGAAAGGGAGCAAGGAGGACCTCTGGAACTACAGGCCAATGAGCCTCACCTCTGTGCCTGAGAAGATCATGGAACAGATCCTCTTAGAAGACATGTTAAGGCACATTAGGGATGAGCAGGTGATATCTGAGACAGCCCTTGGCTTTACCAAGGGAAGGTCATACCTGATCAATCTGGTGACTTTCTATGATGGAGTGATGACATTAGTGGACAAATAGAAGGTGACTGATGTCATCTACCTGGACTTGTGCAAGGCCTTTGACATGCTCCTCCACCACATCCTTACCTTTGCATTGGAGAGATATGGATTTGAAGGGTGGACTATTTGGTGGATAAGAAATTGTTTGCAAGGCCATAGACAGAGGGTTGTGGTGAATAGCACAGTGTCCACATTTGGAGGCTGGTGATGAGTGCTGTCCCCCAGGGGTCTGTCTTAGGACTGGTGCTATTATATATCTTCAGCAGTGACATCGATGATGGGCTCAGGTGCACCCTCAGCAAGTTTGCTGATGACACCAAGCTGCGTGGTGCAGTTTACACATTAGAAGGAAGGGATGCCATTCAGAGGGACCTTGACAGATTTTAAAGTTGAGCCCATGTGAGCCTCATGAGGTTCAACATAGCAAAGTGCAAGGTTTTGCATTTGGGTTAGAGTAATCCCAGATATGTATTCAGGCTGGAATAAGAATTGCTTGAGAGTAGCCCTATGGAGAAGGACCTGGGAAACCTGGTAAATAAAATACTGAACACGAGCCATCAGTGTGTTCTTGCATCTCAGAAGGCCAAAGGTATCCTGGGCTGCATTAAAAAAGGGGTGGCGAGCAGGTAGAGGGAAGATGATTGTCCCCCTCTACTCGGCTCTTGTGAGGCCCCATCTGCAGTCCTGCATCCAGGTTTGGGGCCCCCAGTACAGGAAGGACGTGGAGCTCTTGGAGTGGGTCCAGAGGAGGGCCACTAAGATGGTCAGAGGGCTGGAGCACCTCCATAAAGACAGGCTGAGGGAGCTGGGCTTGTTCAGCCTGGAGAAGAGGAGGCTGTGAGGAGTATTCATCATGGCTTTCCAGTATTTAAAAGGGGATTATAAACAGGAAGAGAGTCAACATTTTACAAGGGTATAAAGTGATAGGACAAGGGGAATGATTTTAGGCTCAAGGAGAGAGTGTTTATATTGGATGTCAGGGGGAAGTCCTTTACAGAAAGAGTGGTGAGGTGCTGGAAAAGGCTGCCCAGAGGGGCTGTGGATGCTCCATACCTGGAGGTATTCAAGGCCAGGTTGGATGGGGCCCTGGGCAACCTGGTCTAGCTCCAGATTTGGAGACTGGTGGCCCTGCCTGTGGCAAGGGGTTGGAACTTGATGATCTTTAGGGTCTCTTCCAACCCAAGCCATTCTAAGAGTCTATGATCTTCTTGTACATTTAAAATTGAAGCTATATATATATATATATATATATATATAATTTTTTTTTTACTTTGCTCTGTATATGGTAACTGCTGAAGACAGGTTGTTTCACCGAAATACTGGAGAATCAAGTTCAATTTCTGCTATTTCTATGGAAATAAGTGCTCTCTTCTCTAAGTACTTCTGCTTAACCTGACGGGAAAAAAAGGTAAATCTTATTTCACTATTCATATATAACAGATATTATGATACTTTATTTTCAAGAAGAGTCCCTTAAAACAATGCATTTGTCAATGTGTTTGTACAGTTTGTAAAAATAATGCTTACCCTTCTTTGTACTGTGAAGTAAGATAGCCATTTTACTGTTTCTGTATTCAAAGACATGATTTGCCACAGAGCTGTAATAACTGCATATCTAAATTAGAATAAAGGAGCTCACAACCCTGGGATTCTGCTTTTTTTTTACAGCATCTAGCCTCTGAAGTCAGATCTACTCTGTGTTCAAAGAAGACAGCAGCTATTTCTTTGTGCACACTAGAATTTCGCACTAGAATGAAGGCAGAAAATATTTTTAGCACTGTGCATTTGGATGTCAGCAGAAATGCTGTTAACTACTGTGTTAAAAATAGCTTGCAATGACAACATTTTCTTATCCCAATATTTTGGCTATTTCTGCAAAGTAGAAGTCTTTTCTGTTTAGCACACAGTGATACAACACTGTTTTTAATTTTATTCCTGGCTTTTTGCAGACAACAGAATGCTTTAGAAACTTTAATGACTTCTCAGAGATGATTATTGTCAAAAATCAACCCCCACTGGCTGCTGTGTTTATTTTCCCCCCAGGCAGTGACTTTATTTAAAACACAGTTAAATGATTTTTATCAGAAAGACTTCCCACTGTCTGGCGTAATTGTAGCAGAACTCAGTATCAAAACTTTGTCGACAAAAAGATCTAGTCCAGCAAAGCATGCCATTGATGTCAACCATATGCCTAAATGGTTGGCTGAAGGATTTACACATCTGCAAGGACCTACTTGGTGCTTTGCTTACCAGCTGCTGGCATTCATGTTTCTGGGCCCAAGATTTGTTTCTGACTCAAATAGTCTCAGAATGCATGAGTACAGTTGATAACTACTTGGGACAGATGGGATTAACACTGTAATACCGGTAAAGACGCAGCTCAAGGCTGCCTTCCCTGAGGAGAGAATTTGTCTCTGGAAGGAACCAGTTGCAAATAACCAATTGCGTCTTTGCTAGGCCTCCAGCTTCCTGCTGACTGACATTAGTTCATCTGAAAATCACACTACTTCACATGACAGGATGTGAAGAGGAGCAGTTGACTAACAGCAGCACTACTGCAACTATGAGTTTCTAGTTGCCAGGCCTGTTGGTTTGGTCATTTTATGGACTGATGGCACTTCTTTCTCTGCCCAGTCAGCAAAATAACACCTCTTTTTCCCTCCTTCCTGAATTTTGCAATGCTTTTGCAAGTTAGCACATAGAAATAATTTGCATGTGTTTAGTTAAGCAGAGCAGTGCTGGACTGGCATTATGTTAGTGAAACCTGATTGATGAAGAAAATGTTATATTCTCCAGGTAGTCATCTGCAGTGATGTCACTGCAAATTACTGACCAAAGCATATAAATAAACTGCAGTTTGCTATCTCTCCAAGCTAGCGTGGTGGGAGAAAACCACACTGCGTGCCCTCTTATGACTATACCAAAATGTGCACCTTTTAATTTTTTACAACAGACAGGTCAAAAAGTGGCTGTTTAAAACTGGTGATTATTCTCCCTTCCACAAAAATAGATTACAGCATTTCTCTCCTCATTGTTCTGTTTTATAAGAGTCATATTTGGCCAGCCACACCTCTTTCTCAAATGTGAACCAAAACAATGTTCGAGAAGTCTAAGAACAGGGCACGGATGCAGTAATATTCCTTAATTCTCTTCCAGACTCTACTGAGAGGACTTCATATGGACAATGGATTTTTTCTCCCATAGATCTTTCTCTGTGGTGTTTTCTGTATGATACTTATACAGTGGGAGCACCTGTGACAACCCCAGATGAAGTAATGTTGAACTGATTGCAGAAAAGGCAAAGTGTTTCCCATCCTTTTATTTAGCTGCTGGTTGGAAGCATAGGAGTTGTATAACTTGTCAGAGTTATTAGTTGCATGCTACTTTTCATTCACCAACCTGTGAATGGTCTTTCTCGTCACTGAGGAGCTTAGTTAGCACAAGACTGCATTTAGTTTCTGATTTGGGGAGTTTGTTTTATGGGGCATGATGTAGAGGTTGTTTGAATAGAATGATCAAACTGAAAATGTTTAAGCTGACTCAATTATAATAGATTTAATTGTGTTTTTACTTAGTTTATTAGATGCAATTATTTCTGGCATTAGAGTGGAAGCTCAAGACTCTTTCTTCAAGAGTACTCTGGCTTTTAATATAATATTCTTCAAGAAGAAGATGATCTTCTGTCTTCCTATAACTCTGATTCTAACCACACAATGATCCACAAAGTCAGTACTGCATAGTGGCTACAAAGAAGATTGGAAATTCAAGTGTGCTTTTCCTTTTTCCATTCCAAATCTTTTCTCTTTCTCAGTTAAAACCATTAACTATACAGAAAGGGAAATGTTTTTACATGATTGCTTGTTACCCTGGGGCTCAAGCAAGGTCTTCAGATGATTTGCAACAGAAAGATATATATTTGAACAGCTCTGACTTTGAGATTTCTAACATTCTTTACTCTCATGTTTCCACTGTTTAAGGTCAAGCTCAGTGGGTCATGTTTGGCTTTGCTATTATTACACTGATTTCAAAAAGTCATCTATCAATTTAACTCATTGAAGTGATGACTGTGTGGTGTTACGGGGGTTCTTCACATTTAATAACTGTCATACTGATGAAATGTATAGTATAAATGTTTTCTGTTTCTCTAAACAGCTGTCCCTGAGAGCTGTGTTCAGTGTTTAGTGCTATTTGTTTCAGATGATCAAGCATGGTTTCCTACACATGTTGTTGTTGTTACCATTATTACTACAGAATCTGGTCTTACTTCCTCTATTTTTGTAGCTCTTTCTTTTCTTTTCTTTTCTTTTCTTTTCTTTTCTTTTCTTTTCTTT
>JAPSGF010000066.1:1456372-1648668 GCA_035772895.1 Perdix hodgsoniae
TTCTTTTCTTTTCTTTTCTTTTCTTTTCTTTTCTTTTCTTTTCTTTTTTTTTTCCCCTTTTCTCTACAAACATGCAAACTGTTTTGTACATCAAAGACAAAAATGTTATCAGCTTGCCTGCCATTCTCTGGAATGCTATTTGCTTAAAGCAACCTGAGATTAGGTGGATAATCTGTGTCTGACCAGAAACACGTGTCCAATACAAAACAATATTTATATCTATGTAAATATGTCTTTGATCAAGTCAAGGTCTACTCACATAGGTGGCTTAATACACAGGCCTTGTTGTCTACTAGTAAACTAAGAAGACTGCAAAATACTAAAATAGAAGCAGAAGTTGGTTTATGATATTTGAGCTCTGCTGAGAGTGAAACAGTATCTCCAATGACACAATCTTTACTTCTACGAAAGATGGTATTTTTATAGTTAGGTTATTCTAGGTAGCAGTCAGCTTACATAACAATGGAAAAGTGATTTGCTTACTATAACAGCTGACTGCTGGGGATTCAGTAGGCCCCTTTGTATACAATGAATACCTTGAATTATTTTGAGAAAGTCCTTTGAATTGGGGATCAATGCTTCGCTCATTAATATATTACCAATATGTTTACTGACCTTTTGCAAACTTTTTTTGCAGTTTCTGGATGAACAAGACCCTTCAAAATACCAGTACTTTTTCTTGTTATTGTGAGCCTGAGAGCAAGTGAAGCAGAATCTTGGCTGCTAGATTTTGTGCTGCTCTGGACATAGGTAGACCAGTATGTGAGCTGCACCCATCTTAGCAGGTCTTTGTAATTTGAAAAGTACAAATAATTATTCCTCCTGCAAAGCAGCATGAACTTTCAAAGAACATCAAACCTATAAAAGGAATACAGTGCCAAACATCGTAATGATTGCTCCCACTCTTCCTGAATGGGATCATGCATCAGTACCACAAAAATAATGCCAATCCTGC
Organism: Perdix hodgsoniae; assembly: GCA_035772895.1. NCBI lineage: Eukaryota > Metazoa > Chordata > Aves > Galliformes > Phasianidae > Perdix > Perdix hodgsoniae. The sequence goes on from JAPSGF010000066.1 coordinate 1,457,328, forward strand.
TTAAGTTTCAAAGTTCTTGATGGAAAGATCTGAATGTAACGATACAGATACCTCTAACTTTATTGTCTCTGGATGTTTTGGCTTACTGTTTTTATCCTAGTTGACTTTGTTAGCATATTGACTAAGAGTGAGCTCCTGCTTTACTGAAACAGAAGTGTATCATTCTTGCTGCACAGTGTCAAAAACAATGAGACAGGAAGGCCAGTAAAGCATTTATAAACTTGCACTGTAAAGTCTGACATGCAGTTGGTAGTGGAGATACAAAGGAGGAAATAATTAGAAAGATAAAAAGAGCTAGTCATTACACAGCAAAGAACTGTGAACCATTCCTAGGGAGAAAGTGAGGATATGCTGATCTCATCTAGGAATTGCAGTGTTAAAACTAAAGCCAGACTTGTTACTGAGTGTTTAATTTTGACTTTTCATATATGACAGTCTGGTAGCAAATTATTTACTTATGCTCCGTGATTGAAAGGATAGAACACAACTAATAGCTAAGTTTGACTGGTCAGTATCAGATGAGCAGACTACAGAAAACATGAGTGGCTTCAGAGCTGTTGATCAGCTCTGTTAATTTAACAGTAGGAAGAAAAGATGTACCACCAAAGGAAAAATAATTAGATGTATTATTATTTTTCTCCTTGTGTCATGCGTACTTTGCTCTTCTTGATCATAAACTGAGTGTACTGCCATGCAGCACCTATTTATGCCAGTGACAGTAAATGGAAATAAACAATAAAGATTCCTTTTTTCCATAGATTTAGGTGGTATAATATGTCTGAATTTCTCCTGAATCCTTCCCAGTGTCTTCATGGAAGCGAAGCTATTACACATACAACTCTTTTGTAAAGTTTCCATTACACTATGGTCATCTGCCACTGCTATCAATTGAGATATGCTGGATTAAAGCATCAATTTAGGCATTTAATTTATAAAACATCCATGTCCAGCTGCTTTCCCAGTCTTTTGAAAGGTCATGTATGCCTGTCATTGGCTGGGTACTTAATGGAGATACTTTCTATTTGGATACTTAAAAAGAGATCCACGTTTCTTTTAGATGGCTGAAGGAGACATGTCCATGCCTGGGAAGACTGCTTTCATATTTCCCTTTTCCAGCTGTTTCTAACAGTTTCCACCCATGTATCCTTAAAAACAACTAATCTCATCCTACGTTACGAAGTTCAAGTATTTGGATCTGTATTTAGTGGCAGCACACTTCGCAACCTCCTCTGCAACCTGATAATGCTGACTTCTATCTACATCTTTTCATTCACATCCTATCTTGGCAATAGACACAAGACTGTACTCAGAATTGACTTCAACAAGCACTTGTATGCGTCTAGTGCCAAATGTGCCCACTTGCCCACCGAGTCAACATGCTCTTATAACACACAGCTTTTCTTTCGCACTCTTCAGAGGTGGAATCCAACCTTTGAAGTGTCTGCTCACTGAATCCCACTTTCTGTGCACTACTTAGTGGTAGAAGTGCTCATGCTTTCCAACTATAAAACGAAAAGCAGGCAAAGCAGAAGGTCATTTTCAGCAGGCAGCCTTGTGCAAATGAAATAAATTTTTTGAAGTTGCATTTGCCAGTTTATCATGCAAGTATATGTCTGCTGGTGAATTCCTCACAGTTGTTCCAGTATGGTTTGCTAGTCCCAGATGAAGGTAGCATGAGTACTTGAGTTGTGCATCCTCCCTCCCAAGTGCCTATCTATGGGATTCTGCCAAACCTACTGTTTAGTGGTCAAATTATACTGTGTACATATCTGTCACTATTTTTCTCTTGTCCCACCACATTAAAAATGAATGTGAACTAGTTTTCTTCATTTCCAAATCTTTGAGATTAAATTAAATTTAAATCATAAATCATAGAATGACTTAGGTTGAAAGGGATCTTAAAGCCCGTATAGTTCCAACCCCCTGACATGGACAGGGCTGCCACCCCCTAGAGGAGGCTGCCCAGGGCCCCATCCAACCTGGCCTTGAGTACCTCCAGGGATGGGGTATTTGGCTGGAGCAAGTGTTTTTTAAGTAGTTTGAAGTTTAGAAGAAGGTCCTTGCAGAACACTGTGACAGTGTAGGAGCTGCTCTGTATTAGGACCAGAGAATGAAATCAAGATGTAAGAGCAAAGCAGCAAGTGAAGGCTACTCTCTCTAGTCTTAGCAATATACAGATATTTCTATGTAAGAAGTAGGGATGCAGACTGTCTCCTCTCTGAAGAATAGAATTACTGCTCACCACACATTACTTCTCACTGCTTTTCTGTTTAGGTCACTAAATCTATCTAAATCTACTTGATCTAAAAACAAGTTTACTCTCAGTCTGGAGTCAAAAGACTTAGCATTTCTCACAGGATCATAATGTTTTTCACCATATTAAGTGTATCAAATCATTTCCCGAAGAACTTTTTATGCAAAATAGTTTATATGATCTTAAGGACAAAAAGGAGAGCTTGTTATGAAAAATCATCCTAGACCTCCTGACATTTGTATTTTTTATGAAGAATGAATTCTTAAAGCTGAGAATTCATACAACATAGTCTGTTCTTCTCAGGATACAGTGAAGAAAGCTACTGAAAATCATCAGTTTATCTATTTCAGGGTCTTTATGGACTGAACAGGATTTGCCTAGCAAAATTCTTATGTACAACATCAACCAGCATAGGCAGCAACACTTCGTATCTGAATCAGTTGTTGCTTTTGAGCACATACAAATGGGTGCAGTTAATATTCCAATGCACAGTAACTTTTGTGAGGAGCTTATTCTCTGGAGCATGTAAATCTCATTTGTCCTTCTTGATCCTAGGACACTGTCACAACGACAACCTTGTCAGACTGGAGAATCTCAATGATTTCATAGAATAAATTCACAGAATATGTAAATTTGAATGTAGCACTACATCTATTTTCAGGCAGCAGCTATATTGTGTCACTTGAAAATTAGGTTAAAAATCATGGTTATTTTTTTCTACCTCCTTGTGCTAGTTTTGTTTTTTTTCTAGTCACTGTCCTATTTGTCTAGACATTGAAGTTAGAAGGTGCAAATCCAAACAAACTCCATGACCGATAAGGCCAATAGGACTGATATTATCATGGGAGTCTGCTACAGGCCACCCAACCAGGAGGAAGAGGTGGACAAGACACTTTATAGACAGTTGGGTGAGGTCTCAAGGTCTCTCTCCCTTGTTCTTGAGGGGTACTCCAACTTCCCAGACATCCGCTGGATTTATAATACAGTAGATAGGGAACAGTCCCAGAAGTTCCTAGAGTGTGTGGGAGATAAATTCCTGACACAGCTGGTGAAGGAGCCAACAAGAGGAAGCAAGATCCTGGACTTGCTGTTTGTTAACAGTGAAGGTCTTGTGGGGGATGTAAATGTTGGAGGCCATTTGGGGCATAGTCATCATGAGATGTCAGATTTCTCAATCCTTGTTGAATCACAGCGGGGAGTCAGTAGAACTTCCACCTTGGACTTCTGGAGGGCAGTTAAACCTCTTTAGGACCCTTGGTTGAGAGGGTCCCTTGTGAGGTGGTTTTGGAGAGTGTGGGAGCCCAAGAACATTGGGAATACTTTAAAGAAGTCATTTTAAAGGTGCAGGAGGTGACCATCCCCAGGTCACAGAAGATGAGCAGACAGGCAAGGAAGCCAAACTGGCTGAACAGAGACCTTTGGCTGGAACTCAAGAACAAAAGGAAAGTTTATGGTCTCTGGAAGACTGGGCAAGCTGCTTACGATGATTACAGGTACATAGTGAAGCTGTTCAGGGAGAAAATTAGAAAAGTCAAAGCCCAGCTAGAACTGACGTTGGCCACCAAGATAAAAGACAACAGTAAATATTCTGTAAATACATCACCATCAAGAGGAGGGCTAGGGAGAGTCTCCATCCCTTGCTGGACACCGAGGGCAACTTGGTGACCAAGGATCAGAATAAGGCTGAGGTGCTTAATGCCTTATTTGCCTCAGTCTTTAATAATAAGACTTGTTACTCCCTGGGCACACAGCCCCCTGCACTGATAGATAGGGATGGGAAACAGAATAGGCCCTGCATGATCCACAGTGAGATGGTTTTGGAAGTACTCTGAAAGTTGGATGCTCACAATTGCGGATGGATTGCACCCTAGAATGCTGAGGGTGTTGGCAGATGTGGTTGCCAAGCCACTCTCTATCATTCTTTGGCAGTTCTGGCTAACCAGGGATGTCCCAGTGGTCTGGAGACTAGCAAATATGACACCTATCTTCAAAAAGGGCCAGAAAGATGATCCTGGGACCTACAGATCTATCAGTCTCACCCTGGTGTCAGGGAAGGTTATGGAACAGATTATATTGGGAGCCATCATGGACCAGTTAAATGTCAATCAGGGAATCAGGCCCAGTCAGCATGGTTTATGAATGGTAGATCCTGTTAAACAAACCTGATTTCATTCTATGACAAGGTGACCCGCTTAGTGGATGAGGGTAAGGATTTCAGTGTGCTCTGCCTGGACTTCAGTAAGGCCTTTGACACTGTCCCCCACAACATTCTTGTGGAGAAGCTGGCTGCCCGCAGTTTGGATGGGTACATGCTCTGCTGGGTGAAACACTGGCTGGATGGCCAGGCCCAAAGACTTGTGGTCAGTGGAGTGAATTCCAGTTGGCTGCTGGTCATGTGTGGTGTCCTCCAGAGCTTGGTACTGGGGCTGCTACTATTTAACATCTTTATTAGTGATCTTGATGAGGGGATTGATTGTACCTTCAGTAAGTTTGGAGACGACACCAAGTTGGGAGGGAGTATTGATCTGCCTGAGGGAAGAAGGACACTACAGAAGGACCTCGATAGACTGGATCGATGGGCTGAGTTTAACTGTATGAGTTTCAATAGGGTCAAATGTCGGGTCCTGCATTTTGGTCACAACAATCCCAGGCAACCCTGCAGGTTTGGGGAGGAGTGGCTGGAAAGCTGCCTGACAGAAAGGGACCTTAGTGTACTGATGGACAGTCAGCTGAATATGAGCCAGCAGTGTGCCCAGGTGGCCAAGAAGGCCAATGGCATCCTGGCTTGTATCAGGAATGGTGTGGTGAGCAGGACTAGGGAAGTCATCCTGCCTCTGTATTCAGCACTGTTGAGGCCCCACCTTGAGTACTGTGCTCAGTCTTGGGCACCTCGGTACAAGGAGGACATGGAGGTGCTGGAGCAGGTCCAAAGGAGGGCATCAAGGCTGGTGGAGAGCTTGGAGAATATGCCCTATGATGAGAGACTGAAGGATCTGGAACTGTTCAGTCTGGGGAAGAGGAGGCTGAGGGGGGACCTCATTGCTCTCTTCAAATATCTGGAAGGTGCTTATAGCGAGAGTGGGGCTGGTCTCTTCTCACTGGTGACAGGTGACAGGACGAGGGGAAATGGCCTCAAGTTGCACCAGGGTAAGTTTTGGCTGGATATCAGGAAACACTTCTTTACAGAAAGGTTTGTTAAGCACTGGAATAGGCTCCCCAGGGAGGTGGTTGAGTCACCATCTCTGGATGTGTTTAAAAACCATTGGGATGTGGTGCACAGGAACATGATACAGCGGAGGTTTGTTAGAATTAGGGTAGTATGGTTAGGTTGTGGTTGGACTTGATGATCTTTAAGGTCCTTTCCAACCTGAGCGATTCTATGATTCTATGACAAAAGAGTAAGCACCTCTAGGCTTCTGCCTCTATGTGTTTTGATTCATAACTGTAATTTGAATTTTAGATTCCAGACGTACTTCCAGGAAAATATGGATGCAGAATAAAGTGACATTGATGTGAATACTGTACGTGATTAGTGCAAAATGGGTGATGAAATCTTTTTTGACCATGAGAGAAGTTTACTTACTGGTCTATCTCAGTGCACTGAGTTGTGATGACATTCTACTTTGATACTGTGAGCATGGCTTGAGAGTGGAAGGACTAATGCTGGCTTCTCAGAAACAGAAAAGGAAATGAGAAATGAGTTCAGGCAAAGAAAATGTTGAAGTACTTTCATACTTTTCCTGAAAACTTCCTCTGTTGCCAAAAAACATCTAAATTTTCAGCACCCATGCTTACCTCCCATGGAGTAGCATGGACACATGTGCTGAACTGTTAGAAATGCTAACACACTGCACTAAAAAATTTCAAAATAAATAAATAAATAAAGCAGTTGAAGATTTTGTCAGCCTTTTCTCAAAGATCTTCTCATCCTGACTGAAAGAGTGAAATGCAATGGCAGATCCCAACTTTAGCTTTTGCAGGTGAGCTTCTCTAGGGTGCACAGGGAGAGGCATTTTTTGCTGAGTATGTTCTGCAGAGTTATTTGTATTGATTTCAACTGCCCCCCAGTTTTGCTTTGGCTTTGAATTGAGATTGTGTTTGGTTTGCTACAGCCAATATCAGAAACTGATAGTGATCTGAAGAAAATCAAAATTAATTGAGGGTGAGCTGAAGGACACTTTTGAAGATAGTCAGAGGAAGGAGGCTGCTGAGATTAAACAATCTAGACCCCAAATTCACCTGAACAGAACAGGAGAGAACATTCTATTGTACAGCTTTGGCAAACTCTCTGCAGTTCAAAACCCTGCTTTATGCTGAGGTTCAGGAAATCCATTATCAGAATGGATTTACTCAACTTTACTGAAATTTACTCAACTCCACTCTGTGGATCCAGTTTTGAAGTATAAGACAAAGTCATTAGTTCCTGGTTAGTTACGTTTCTTTGCCCATTTCAGTGAAATGACAGTGAAACACAAGGGAGTGGGATTCACATGAAGATGTGTAATGCTTCCCATTTACCACAGAAATTGAAAGCTTGATTCTTGGCTGTTTTCCTGGCCTTTCCTTTCCCTTCAAATTCTCATTCATACTGTCTTATTAAAGTCTATCCAGATTTCCAGTGAACTCTTTAAGAAACAGAGCTCTGTTAGCTACCAGACTGTTAAAAAAAAGCTCATTTTTCCTACATGAATGTTTGGTCCTTACTTGAGCTCAGTAGGGCTTGCATATTTTAAAAAGATCTTTGTCAAACTGAGCAAGTTCAGCTTTAGGTCTGTGACCATCTCACAGCAAAATCAAGGTAATTTTAGAATAAAAATCCTGAAGATTTACCTCTTATATCACTGTTTGTTATTGCCACTGAATAGCTTATCTTGCATATATCCATTTTCTATGTCATTGTCAGTTTCTGTCTTTTCATAAAGGTGAAAGTAAAATCAACATGTAGGATTTCCAGAAAGGGATACACTATGTGAATATATCAGTGGCAATTATTTCACCTGTAGAAATTGCTGTGATTACTTTAATCTCTATTCAGCAAGACACACATGCTGCACTTTAGGCACACAAGCAATCTTTTCTACTTTATCTGGATTATTCACTTCCTTGGAACTTGATTTCAAGATTGCTCAGAGACTATTCTGAATGGGAGCCTCAGAAAATAAAGCACTCTAACACAATCAGCAGAATACATCCCAGCTGAGTTAAAGGACAGGCATGGGACTTAGAAGTAGTCCACATTCTTCTTCAGGCCCTATTTTTCACTCCTTCCGCAGCTCCATTTCTTCCATTTTTAATTCTCTTTGCCTTCTTAGACACTAGTCTAAGTATGCTATTGTATCTGAGTATTTCACAGTTTCATAAAGAGAAATCATAAAAAGACTTCTTTATCCTTTCATGAGGTCCTCTGAAGCTCTTTGTTTCTGTGTCTGTGCATATGCTTAGAAGAGTGGTGTGCTGTGTGGACATCTCGATCTCCTCTGGAAGAGAGTCCCAAGTAGCTGCTGTAGCCCCTGTGAACATTCTGCCTCCTGCAGCTGCTCTGCTTGTTCTGCATGCCAACTGTGACATTGTCCTACTTGTGTTGCAGAAGCCTTCCGCAGTCAGAAAGGTCATCTCTATGATAATGTGAAGATCAGAATCATCATCTTATTTTGACCTGGAGCCAGTGAAAAGAGCAAACACCAGAGCTGATCTGTTCTTAGCCATCTGTGTTAGCTGAGCAGATGGCTGGTTGCATAGTAAACCAGCTGTGACTGTTTTAAGGGGCAGCTGCTTTGCACTTGGGCTTTACAGTTGATGCTGTTCAGACTTGGCAGTTGAAAACATTGGATCCATGTCTTCTTTCACAGAATAGGTGTGGCTTCTTACTAGTCATCAAGGGATGATGGAAACAAGAAAAACAATGCAACTTCTACACTTCAAACAAAAGGGGAGAGCTCTCAATGGCACACACTACAATAGTTAGGATTGACAATGATTTAGCTACAGAAAAGTACCAGCTTTGTTATGTGATTTTTATAAATTATGTTTTGTGATGTTTCGGATTGCTGATAGATAAACTGAGCAAAGCTGCAGTCCACTGCTTCGCTGGGGTAAAGCAGGCAGGGTGCATGGTGCTTAGACAATCAGTGGATGAGATTCCCCTGGGAAACTGTCCTTGTGAACAGAGGAACTGACTACAGTTAGCAACTCTTTAAGGACAGTTTTCTTAGAGTGCGGGAGCTGTCCATCTTCAAGTTCATTAAATCAAGCAAAGGAGGCAGGAGGCTAGTATGGCTGGACAAGGACTGCCTTGGAAAAAGATCTGAAAAACAACAAGAAGGAATTCTACTGGTACATAGGTCTAGAGAGATAGGCAAAGGAGAATGTACCCCCTCCAATAAATGGGAAGGGAGAACTGGCTGACTGGTAGAGCTTGTAGGGTTGTGACCAGCAGCACAGAATTTGGCTGGGAGCCTGTAGCTAGTGGAGTTCCACAGGGGCTGGCAGTGGGTCTGTTCTGGTTCAATATCCTCATAAACAGTCTGGATAAAGGGATAGCACAGCACGTTTGCTGTGATACAAAGCTGGGAAGAGTGGCTGGCACACCAAAAAGCTGTGCTAGCATTGGATTCAGACACCTCTCCTATTTTTAAGAAGGGTAGAAATAAAGATCCAGGAAACTACAGGCTGGTGAGCCTGGTGCCTGGAAAGATCATAGAGATATTAAGATTGGAAAAGACCAGTAAGATCATTGAATCATAGAATCATAAGGGTTGGAAGGAAAAGAAAATCCACCTCACTGCCCACCCACCTGTCTCACACTTTCTAAGCTTATCTATGAGAATGTTCTGGAACACAGAGTCAAATGCCTTGCTGAAGTCAAGATACACAACATCCACCACCTCACCAACCAAGCCAGTGACATCAAGTTGGTTGAATGTGATTTCCCCTAGGTGAATCCATGTTGACTCCTCCTTATAACCTTCTTTTCTTCCACTTGGTTGGAGATGACATCCAGAACAAGTTACTCCAGCCCTTTTCCAGGTATGGAAGTGAGGCTGACTGACCTGTACTTGCCCAAATCCTCCTTCTTGACATCCCTAAAAACACTGGCTATCCTCCAGTCTTCAGGCGCCTCTTCCACTCTGCAAGTCCTTTCAAAGACCATAAAAAGCAGTTCAGCAGTCACTTTGTGTGGGTACAGCCAATCCAGGTCCCATGGATTTGTATGAGTTGATTTTGGCTAGATGCACTCTGAGCAGATCCTCCTCAACCAGGAGGAAGTCATCCCTTCTTCACACTCTTTCTCTTACCTCCAGGATTTGGGATTCCCAAGGATCAGTCTCAGTAGTGGAGACTGAAGCAAAGAAAGTATTCAGTAACTCTACCTTCTCATCACTCCCTGCTACCAGCACATCCATCTCATTAAGCAGCAGATCCACATTTTCCTTAGTCTTCTTTTTGCTGTTAGCTTATTTAAAGAGTGTTTCTTGTTATCCCTGCCCTCCCCTGCCAGATTTAATTTCAAGACAGCCCTAGCCTCCCTCTTTGCATTTTTGCAGTCCCTGACATCATTCCTGTATTCTTCCCAGGTAGCCAGATCTTTTTTTTTTTTTTCCACATTTCATGGACTTTCTTCTTCCGTTTGAGTTTATCCATGAGTTCCTTGCTCATCCATGCATGTCTCCTGCCACTTTCCCCGATTTTCACTCTTAGAGATGCACCAATCTTGAGCTTGGAAGAAATGGATTGAACAATTCCAGTTCCCTCAGCTGCTCCTCATAAGACTTCTATTCCAGACACTTCAAAGCTTCATTGCCCTTTCTTGCAGTGAGGGGCCCAAAACTGAACGCAGTACGAGAAGTGTGGCCTCACCAGAGCCAAGTGCAGAGGGATGATAGCATCTCTAGTCCTGCTGACTACACTGTTTCTGGTATAAGCCAGGATGCCATTGGCTTTCTTGATTTCCTGAGCATACTGCTGACTCATGTTCAGCCAGCTGTGAATTAACACCCCCAAATACTTTTCTTTCTACATCCTTGCCAGCCACTCTGCTCCAGGCCTGTAGCAACATATGGGGTTTGTATGACCGAGGTGCAGGACCTGACGTTTGGTTTTCTTGAAACTTACACAGTTGGCCTCAGTTCATCAATCCAGCTTGTCCAGATCCCCCCATGCTTTCCTACCCTCAGGCAGATAATTTCCTCTCAACTTGGTGTCATATGCAGACTTAGTAAGGGTGCACTTATCTCCTTATCCAGATCACCAACAAATCACCAACAGTACCCTTTTTATCGTACTGACTTGGTGATTCTCTTCAAGGCCCCTTGCTTCTGTCCAAAGGACAGTTCTTTGTTAAACAAAGAGCACTGGTGGTGGGAGTGGGGTGAGGAAAAGGGATTGGGGGTGACAGGCTTTCCCAATGCCTCTTCAGGCACTTCTTTAGGCATATCATGATTTGCTCTCTGGTTTGATCAGTCTCACACAGGATATTCTTGCAGTGCATATGAGCATGTGACAAAACATTGCATATATATTCATACTGGGTAAACATAAATATTTAACGTCTCCTCTTTAAATTATCTATCACTCAGGTCTTGTCTGTCCAGCACCAAAAATTAGTTGCCTTCCAACACAACAAGCCTATTGATATCCTTGTAAAGGCATTATCACATTGTTTAGGAGTGGGATGTCTAACTTGCCTTTAACTCAAGGCTCAGAGGTTTTCCAAATGGCTGGACAGGCAAGAGTTGCAGTCTTTGTACCTATAAATTACTCCATCTACCTAATGTCTACCTAATGTCATTCCTACAAGAGGGAAGGGATTGTCTCCCTGTGCTCTGCCCTTGTGAGGCTCCATCTGCAGTACTATGTCAAGACCTGGGTCCCATAGCACAAGAAAGATGTGTAGCTGCTGGACCGGGTCCAGAGGAAGGCCACGAGGATGATCAGAGGACTGAAGAATCTCTCTTAAAAAGAAACGCTGAGGGAGCTGGGCTTGTTTGTCCTGGAGAAGAGAAGGCTTCTGAGAGGCATCACTGTTGCTTTCCAGTGTTTAAAGAAGCTTATAAATAAGGTGGTAACCAATTTTTCACAGTGACTGTTAGACAGTGTTAAACAGACAATAGCTTAAAACAGAAAGAAGGGAGATTTAGATATTAGGAGGAAATTATTTATTCAGAGGGTGGTGATGCCCTGGCACAGCTGCCGAGAGAAGCTGTGGTGCCCCATCCCTGGATGCACTCAAGACCAGGTTGGATGGGGCCCTGGGCAGCTGAGCTGGTGGAGGGCAGTCCTGCCCACAGCAGAGGGATTGGAACTAGGTGAGCTTTAAGATCCCTCCCAACCTAAGCCATTCTATGATTCTGTTATACCATAAATTCCCCCTAGAGAATAAATAGTAAGTCGTGAATTATTCAAAGTGCTTCCTTATGCTTGATACCTTTGTCTACCCTAATACAAGACAACTTTCATGCTCTTTCATCCTGATGGAGATATCAGCTGAACTTAGAGACATCTGAGAAGAATGATGTTTGCACCAGAGCCAGCATTGATGGGAACAGTCTACTGCAAGCATATTAATTTGATCAACTGTTTCATTATATTCCACTATAGCTTCATGTACTCTGTGTCTTGAACAGAATGAGGAGCATTTGCAGATCTAGACTGTTAACGTAAGAAATGCCCCTAGTGTTTACAAAATAGATATTGTGATATTCTGGAGAAATTGTTTGTTGGGTACTACTTTTAAAAAAAAGTCTGAAAAAGACGGAATTTATAGGAAAACTGAGTTAAACAGTACAAAAATTACTGTTGAGGATGTGTTGAGTAAGAAATTTCCTTCTGAAAGAAAGGCAGTGGCTAGAAGATGTAGACAGCTGGCAGTTAAAATTTTGATGATATAATGGCCACTGTGAGGGATTAAGTGGGAGATTTTCTCTACAGCTTGCACTACACAGCCTGCCTTTTCAATGCAGGGCTGTGAAAGACTCACATTCACACCTAATCAGTGGTTTATGCTGGAGAAATATGCTGTCTTCCCTCAGCTGAGTAGATGCTAAATTGAATTACACTGCCATCCTCAAAAGAACTACTAACCTGTTAAATCATCATAGAATCATAGAATGGCCTGGATTGAAAAGAACCACAATGATCATCTAGTTTCAACCCTCCTGCTATGTGCAGGGTTGCCAGCCATCAGATCAGGCTGCTGAGAGCCACATCCAGTCTGGCCTTGAAGGCCTCCCGGGATGGGGCATCCATTCTCCACATGGCTGCTCTCAAGGAGATCTTCCCCCAGTCTGTATAAATACCTGGGATTGCCCAGACCAAAGTGCAGCATCCTGCACTTGGCTTTGTTGAACTTCATTAGGTTCTCATGCCTGTCCAGGTCCCTCTGGATGGCTTCCCTTCCTTCCAGTGTATCAACTGCACTGTTCAGCTTGGTGTCATCTGCAAACTTGCTGAGGGTGCACTCAATGCCAACATCTGTGTCATTGATGAAGATGTTGAAGAACACCAGTCCCAAGATCGACCCTGAGGGACACCACTTTTGACTGGCCTCCACCCTGACACAGAACCATTGACCACAACCCTTCGGCTGCATCCAACCAATCAATTCCTAATCCATCAAAATGTCCACCCTTCAAATCCATACCTCTCCAATTTAAAGAGAAGGATGTGGTGAAAGACCACGTCAAAAGCTCTGCAGAAGTCCAGGTAGATCTATCACCCTTCCCCTCTCCAGCAAAGTAAGTCAAATCAGTAAAAATAGCGGTCTCAGTCTTGCCTGTTTTCATTTCCACTCTATAGATGTTGTTTCATGCAAAGATTAGTTAAGAGCAGTGCACAGGATACACTGTAAACTGATGTTCATCTTTCCTGATCCCATATGGTGACCTAGCATTCTTAAGGATATCCTGGAGCAATAGATATTAAAATTCATCACCTCAAGAAAGTAGAAAAGCAAGGTGAAAAAAAATGAGGTTGCTTGATTTGTGCATGTATTCATTACAGTCACTGTAGAAACTGATATTGCAAGATAAGTTGGAAATATGTAGGTCATTCAGAATGTGTTCTTCCCTGTTTTGGAAGCTGGTTTTCTTTTTTCCTGCAGTTGGGAGATAGGGTAAAGACTGACACTGGGAGACAGTGGATGTGACAGGTGATGAAAGAGAAAGAGAATGAAAGTGACTATTGTAGCAAAACCTCTGAATTAACAACAGATGAAAAGGAGCCTGAAATAATTCAGGGCTGAAATACAGGCAATGTTTGTCTCTAGTAAGGCAAAAGATACAGCGCAATTAAAGCTGAACATCAATTTTACAAGTTGGACTACTCATTCATTTTGGAAAAGTGTGGTAATGAAAGATGCGTATAACATATCTCAGATCAAGACTGCTGTGTAAGCAGTTTGACTTCTGTAATACCGTAAGCAACTGTATTGCAGTGTGAATTCCCTTCTTTTGATAAGTCCAGCCCACGCATGGACAAAGCTTTTTGGAGAGCTAAGGTCAGCTGTCAGAGGCTGAAAAATACCGGTAGTAGCTAAGAAGTGTGACAAAATGGATTGGTGCAATGTAGTCTAACACGCTACACCTGTCTTAACAACTTAACGGGACCTATATAGACACTACAAAAATATCAAACTTTTATAAAAACAGAGTTGCTAAGCAAGGATAAAATTCCAATAACTTCACATATTTCTAATCTGTTTTTTTTTTACCACTTTATTTACCACTTTGACAGACTGATAGCTGCTTCATAGCTGGCACCTTGGAACAACATACTGCTTCCCTGTGCTCAGTAAGAAAGATCAGCTGGCTTGCTGTCCCTTTTGCTTGCACCTTATAACGTCATTCATACCTGGGTGAGCATGACATAGCATGCTTCCATTCCAGTTTCAGATCACTTTTGTTACATCTTTACATATTTGATAATCGTTAGGAAAAGTAGAAGGCAGTGCAGAATAAAAGTGCTGTAGGGAATGTAACATGGTAATTTTGTCTCAGATGATAACCAGCTCAACAAAGTCAGAAATATTTAACTATGGATTCCTCCCCTCCATAGCCCAAGTTCTGGTATTCATTCCCCTCTCCATATTTCTGCTTCCTACGCTGGTAGAATTGTTTTAAATAAATCACTGATCTGCCATGGATGAAGGTTAAGGAAAAAAAAGTATGAAAGTCATATATATATAAATACGTATACACACACCTATATTTCAGATCATTAACTATTTGCATGCTGTATTGTAAGCAACATGCAAGGGAGGGTCTGGCTTATTTTGCATTGTTTTGTAAAGGAACTCAGTTTTCCCGTAAGCATGACTGAAGTTGTTCAAGCTATTGGAATTATCACGTGTAAAATGAAAGGTAAACCAAAAGCTGAAAAGCTCGTGTATGCCTTATAAATAGAGGGAAAAAAGTGATAAATCCAGAATTTTTCATTTAATGTACCCTTTGCATGTTTTGGGTTATATAGTGTAGTTTCAGAGCTGTTTGTTATTACAGTTTAACTAGTTTCCCTAAGTACCTTAAGGGCCACATGCAGACCAAAGTACTGTTACAGTTAGTTACACAAAAAGAGGACAAAATTATCATTAGTGCTCTGAAGACATTAATAGCTGTTAGCCAAAGCAGAGATTACACCTCTTTTTATATAAAATCTCACCAGTCCTTTGGAAGTACTGACGCCATGCAGATTTATATCACTTGAGAATTTGCCTCCTATTTTTATAGATATAGCTGGATGTTGTAACCCCCAAGAACATCTAAAGATGGTCTCTTGCTAAGCTGCAGATCCATTGCTTGCAGCTCCTGCTGCCCTTTGGATGGCTTGCTGGGCAGCCCCTTTGCTGGGAACTGCAGCTTCCCAGTGTGCTGCTCTTTGGACATTGAGATGAGGTAGTGAGACAGTCATTTCATTCCCAAAGACTGAAAAGTTCAATTTTTGCTTCTTGTACTCTGCAGGTGTATCATCATTGCATCATTACGTCTTTCCAGCTGCTATTCCTTGGGTTGTTGCTGCTCTCTCAGGCAAGCAGCAACTCTTTGCTACTGAAAGGTAAAGCACCATGTCTTTATGTGCAAGGGTGAGTAGGTGGGATCTGCTTGTGCCTAGGAGATGCCGGTTGAGTTTTCTGCCTGACAGGAGCAGACTCACTCCAGACAGGCACATCTTCTTTTCAGCTCTTAGTATCTGAACAGTGCCACCTTTATGCTTTTAGATGGCAAAGTCTTCTATGCGTGATAGCCAGTTCTGTGATGACAAGTCCCTCTCACTGGCCTTAGTGTGCTTGTACTATACTTACAATCTGACCCTTAAGCTGCCTTCAAACTCTGACTTGCTGATTGTCCACACCACAGAATCTTTTGCTTGATTCGTAGTAGCTGTACAGCACTTTTGCAGGCTTTGTTCCACACTACATGATGTTACCTTTACATGTCAGGTTTGCAATTTGTTGCTGTGAAGTCAAGAAAAAAATATTTCCTTTGTGCTACCCTATCTCCCAGATCTGAGAAAGTCAGGATGGCTTCACCATGGGCAAATCTTGCCTGATCCATTTGGTGCCCTTCTATGATGGAGTGATGGCATCGGTGGACAGGGGAAGGGTGATGCATTTCATCTTCCTGGACTTCTGCAAAACCTTTGACATGGTCCCTTACCACACTCTTCTCTCTAAACTGGAGAGGTATGGATTTGAAGGATGGACTGTGAGATGGATTAGGAGGAAGTTTTCCTCTCAGAGGGTGTTGACACACTGTGCCCAAAGAGGCTGTGGATGCCCCATCCCTGCAGGCATTCAAGGCCAGGCTGGATGTGGCTCTGGGCAGCCTGGTGGTTGGCAACCCTGCACATAGCAGGGGGTTGAAACTAGATGATCACTGTGGTCCTTTTCAACCCAGGCCATTCTGTGATTCTGTGATTCTGTGATTCTGTGATTCTGTGATTCTATGATTCTATGATTCTATGATTCTATGACTTAGGGCTAATCACAGTAGAGAGCAGGCTATCTAGAAGAGCTCTGCTTAAGAAGCCCAGCGCATAAAGTTGCATGGTGGGAGTTAGATGAGGGAAGAAAGAGGACAAACAGTTTGTATGGCACAGGCAGGGGAAAGGAAGTTTGTACTGTAACCTTGTGACAAAAGAATAATTTGAAAGGCTGATAGCTCTCTTTTCTTGGTGAGATTTTGAAACAACCCATTCTTTCAGAGTAGAAGAAGAACTTCAGCTCACGGTTAGACCTAGAGCATTTTAATTTTGCACAAGTATCAACAAAACTATGAAAACATCTTGCAGCTTTTTGTCATGTATTTTGTCTTGTATTATGACAAGTTTTCCTACTCCCCCAAAATTCAATTTAAAAAAGTAAAATATTTTAATACCATCAGTGTTGAACTAATAACTCAAAAAATACCTTCCTAAAAAGCATTTTAATTATGTATCTTCTGCTTTTAGAAAATAGGGTGGTTTTTTTTTGCAGATCTCAAGTCTGGTGGACTAACATGCTGGAGGATCATTGTTTCTGGTTTAAATTCACTAATGTAGCAAGTTATTTAACAAGTACAGTTTAGAAATAAGATTTTGGTAATGCCAGGAACTACTGTCAGATAGGAAGAAAATTGTACTGTCAGCCTGGAATATCTATTTACCTAATTGCCACACAGCTACAGGGGCGAGTGGTCTCTAGAGCAGATCATAGAATTGCAGAGTCTGCTAAGTTGGAAAAGACCTTTAAGATCCCCAGGTCAGATTTTTAACCTGATCTATCGGGTCTCATCACTAAACCATGTTCCTTGGTGCCATGTCCATTTACCTATTAAATGCCTCCAGAGATGGAAACTCCACTTTGCTGGGCAGCTCACTGCAATGCTTCACCAAATCTAAACCTCCTCTGAAGCAACTTGAGACTACTTCTTCTTGTCGCATCACTTGTCACTTGAGAAAATGCAACTTCCTCTCTGCAACTTCCTTTTATATAGTTGTAGAATTGTAGAGATATGTATTACCTAATAGAGATATGTAATACCTGATAGCTAACCCTACCTAGAATAACCACAAAGACAGTAGAATAAAGCTTAGTGAAGAATAACCAACATTGCTCCATCAATAAATTCTGATGCTATAGAAACTCTGCTTCTTTGGATACCTCCGTACTAAGAAGAAAATAGTCTGAATTATTGTTAAATCTTGATAAGCCAGTCAGCAACAGGAGGAGCAAAAAAAGCATTTTTGACACATGAACTATGTTTCAGATAGCAGATTGTCTAGAAACAGACCTCATGCCTGAAGGCCTGTCAAGTATACAGCAGTGTCACAAGCGAAAGATGGATGATCTGCATAAAGGTATGCTGAAGCCATATAGCTGAGATTCTGAGTTAGCAGGAACACACAGGTATGTCTGTTGGAACAAAGTTCCCTTCTATGCCTGTGCTGCTCTGCTATATCAGGCACTTTCACAGAGCAGCTCATATCTGCTGTAAATGTATACATGACCTACTAATTTATTATAAGTCAAAGTTCATATTGATAGAGGGTGAAACCTGCATTGCTTTGCATTCTCTCTTCTTGCTGCAGAAATAAACTGCTTCTGGCCTGGTATGAATCCACAGAGTAGACTGCATGTTTATTGCACAGCAATTCTGAGAAGGGTTGTACGGCAGGAGAAAATGGGGTGCTTTCACCTTTGCTGGAGATGAGCGACTTGTCCTTTTCTTGTTTAGTTAACTCTGTGTGTTCATACCTTACTAAAAATAGTCACTGGCTGCAGTTTAGCTTTGTGTTTGGTATCAAACCTGTGTTAAAACTCTGTGTCCATCTGTGCAGAGGGAAAGAAGATAAGTAACATGAAACAGCAGAGACTGGGGTGAGAAGTTAAAAGTCCTCTCTTTAACATGGCTTAAGAGCTCCAGAGTCGCTTTGGCAGCTACTAAACTTGGGCAGCTCCTCTTGTTAATTACTAGTGGTGAGAATGAGTATCAAGATCACATCCATAACAGCTGCCAGGAGCCTAAGTGTGTTTTCAGATCCTATCCTGCTGATGATAGCTATTAAATTGAAATCTTAGCAACTCTGTGCAGGTTTGTTATTCCTGCTGATGTATGGTCTTTTTGGAAGATTTTGTTAAGCTGTTGTTATCACAACTGTTTCATGAATGCAAACACATTCAGATAGCATCAGCTATACTAAAAATGTATTTTTTTTATCTTTTTCTGCCTTTATATCCCTTAATGTCACTGATGACTCCTGTGCACTACAATTGAGAAATGAGCAGGGTAGTTAAAGCTTGTTGTCTGTATTGCTGCCATGATTCCATGTCGCTTCAGCATGAAATTTGCCTTTTCCTTTTTATTCTTGAGTTAAACATATAGGTTGTTTCTCAACAGGTAAGTTTCAAATGTATCTCAAGCACCCTTTTTTTTGTTGTTTGTTTCTTTGTTTATGTATATTTTGTTTGTATTTTTTTAATACCGGAGTCATAAAGTATATAAGTGATAAGTGACACAAATATAATTATATAATATATATTTATATTATAAGTATATAAGTGACACAAATCTTTCAGATACATCAACACACTAATATTTTTCTTAAAGCACTTTCTGTAAACATTTTTATTTCAGTTCAATAGAGAGTTCCTCGGAAACAATTAGTTCACATACCAAATCTGACTATGATGGGATTGAACTACTTGAGACAAAACCAATACTCTAATAATGGAATTAATTTATGATTTACCTTTATTGATTGTAAAATAATTATACATTCTTCTGGTTAGTTATAAAATAATGGGAAAACAGCTAATGCTTTATCAGATAGTTTGTAATGCTTCTGAAGTGCTTTAAGATGTACAGTATGTTAAGTGGTCATAGCTGAAACCTGCAATGGCTTAGAATTAAGGCTAATTGTTTTTGATCTAAGGCTCTTTAAAAAAAAAAAAAAAAATGACGACTGACTCATCTTTATCTTTTAGAACTGAAGTCTTCTGAATCTGGACTCTGACAAAGATAAGAGATAATTACTTTTAGAAGCTTGAGCAGAAACAAGCTGATGCAATCAATAGACTTTCTAGACTTCCTAGTTTTTACACTTACAAATAAAGGTGTGTTTTTTTTCATGAGTAGACTAAAGCATCTCAACAGGAGAAAATGGAAAGCTGACATCTAGAATGGAAACAATCCATAAGGCTCAATGATCTGGAAGAAAGCTCATTTGGTTCAGACAGATTTAGGCTGCGTGCTTTGGCACTTTTCTTTACTATGTGTGTATTTTTTAACTGAGACATCACTGGGAAACCTGGATCTGCTTTGGTGTCCTGCAGATGGATAGGGTGCTTAACTAATGAATGAGGAAAGGCTACATTAGGAGCACTCGTGTAAAACTAAATGTAGATTCTTCATTAACTATGCAAAGAAAGTGTGAGTAGGTATTGTAGGATTGAAGACTGTACTGCAGTTGCACCACTTAGGCATAAGGTGGCATAGCTAAGACTTGATGTACAGCCCTGGGAGACTTCTGAGTTCTTTACTTTGCCATCCTATTGCTCTGCCAGTAAATCTCAGCAAATACATACTAACATAATTTTGTCAACTGTGAGGTTGTTATTCTGAATTACATCATCAGAAGATCTACCCCACGGACTCATTAAATATCAACACAATGCGAATCATGTTGTATCAGAATTCTTGCTGACCCCTCTGTTCTATCTGCCTTAGCATGTGATACCGCATATCATTTTGTGAGCCAACCTAACTTCTTCTAATCCATGACAAATCCTTACTTAGTTTGGCTCTGAAATTAATCCAACTCACCCGTGATTTAGCAAGACACTCAAACAAGTGTATGTCTTAACTTCGAAGCAAGTGAATGACCCTGCTGAAGTCAGAGTTTAGCATTTACGTAAGTGCCTGCCTTGACAGGGGACATAATTAAAGAACTAGAGCAATGTAATAGAGTGACTTTTAACTCAACAACTGTGGGATTGAGTGCACCCTCAGCATGTTTCCATATTACATCAAGCTGACAAGCTTGAGGAATGAGATGCCATCTGGAGAGACCCAGACAGGCCTGAACAGCGGGCTCAGGTGAACCTTGTGAAATTCAACAAATCTGCAATGTCTTACAGCTGGGTTGTGGCAAACCCTACTGCCGTGACAAGCTGGGGAACAAAAGGATGCAGATGTGATGGAAAGGATTTGGGGTACCAGTGGATGGCAGCTGGAGATGAGTCAACAATGTGCCCTCACAGCCCAGAAAGCCAACCATACCGTGAGCTGCATCCAAAGCAGTGTGGCCAGCAGGTCGAGGGAGGTGATCCTGCCCCTCTGCTCTGTGCTGGTGAGGCCTCACCTGGAGTACTGCATCCAGGTGTGTACAGCAGAGGCATGGAGCACGTGCAGAGGAGGGCTACGAGAGTGAATCAAGGAATGGAACATCTCTACTACAAGAACAGGCTGAGAGAGCTGCGGCTGTTCAGCCTGGAGAAGAGAAGGCTCCAAGGTGACCTGATAGTGGCCTTTCAGTATTTAAAGAGGGACTATAAGAAGGAAGGGGACAGACGCTTTAGCAGGATCTCTGGTGACAGGAGAAGCTGAAATGGTTTCAAACTAAAGAAGAGGAGATTTAGACTGAGTAAAGAAGTTTTTTACAATCAGGGTGGTGAGGCACTGGCACATGTTGCCCAGAGAGGTGGTGAATGCCCCATCCCAGGAGGCACTCAAGGTCGGGCTGGATGGGGCTCTGAGCACCTGATTGAGCTGTAGGTATCCCTGATCACTACAGGGGCTCTGGATTAGATGACTTTTAAATGTCCCTACCAACTCAAATGATTCTGTGATTCTATTGTTGATACCAGAATTTCATCAGATTGCAGTTTCAGCTTCACTCAGAATGAAAAATATGCACAATCTTCTCTCTGGGATAGCTTTTCTTTTCAACCTGAACAAGATCCTTCAATCCTTTCCTTCCTATTTTACATAGCCCTCATTCAATCTGACGAAACAGTTGTGCAAGTAAACTGCCTAGAAACCTTCCAGCATTCTGCAAACTCAGAACTCTCTGTCCTTGCAATGACTTTTCCTCCTTTGCCTTGTGACAATGGAGAAAAAATGAGTAATTATTATTTGTTTAAACAGCAGGAATGTGGTAAAAGAAGTTTAAACTATGCCATGAAGAACCATCATTTACCACTTGATCCAAATGAATGCTGAATGTAAACAGCGAAACTTAACATTCAACATTCACCCTATTTTGGAGCAGCAGAAGTACCTCATTAAAAAAATTTCTGACATGTCAGTGAGGAATGAATTGTCATGCAGTGTGGTATTGCACAGACATAACAAGCAACTCCCTGCTGGTGTAACGAACGCATGGAAGATGATACATAGAATGAGACAAACAGTAACTCCTTAGGGAATAAGGTACTTCAGGCTTGATCCTGAGGTGGTGTTAGAGGCATATATCTCCACTGAATGAAACAGAGCTCAACAGATTTACAGCAGTCTGGGTGCCAGCTCTTCCTCATTAGTGACCTGAGATGATACTCTCTCCATTAAAACTTTTTCCTCTGCAGCTTAATAAAATTACTCTGGCTGCTATGTTGAGTTCCTCCATTGTTAGCTGTCTGCTGCTGAGACTCATCTTTCTGCATAGAGCGGTACTCGACCCTTGTTTCCCCTTTCTTTAGTGCTGAAATTTGACATGCCATTCTTTCCTCTGCCTCTGAATGCATCCTGACAGTGCTTTTGTTGTTGTTCTTGTTGATGGTCCTCAACAACTTGTAAAGGTACCAAAGAAAACCACTACCTGTTCAGAAGGCTTAAATTTACTGTATGGGCATCTGTATTTCCTTCAAATTGATGGAGCTTTAATGTCATAGTCCTATTGGTTGACTTGAAACTTGTTTGAGGATACATCAGTGGATGGTGGGAGAATAGGAAACAGCAATCAGTAGAAGAGAGGTCCAGATTTATGTAAGGAGAAACTATACTGTTATGAGGACAGCCAAGCAGTAGAGCAGATTGCTCAGAGAGGTTGTGCCATCTCCATCCTTGGAGGCTTTTAGGATTGCTGTATTGTCTACTTGCTAGAGGCGTTGCAGTTAAATCTGAGTTACTCAGTTAGTACTTGTTGCTTCTTATTGTGGCCAGTTTGTATATTTGGCCAAATAAAAGATATAGATGGTAGTTCACGTTGTATTTGAATAATTATAATTAAAAAACACAAAATGAAATCACTGATTGAAGATGTCCCAAAGCACCCTAGAAGTTAAGTTAGCTACAAACAAACAGTAACTATGTTAGAAATAGAATTTTCAGCAGATTTTCTTTCTTTGATGGAACTCCTGTATTGATTGTTCTTGCGCATACAGTTATCGCTTAGCTGATGTGTTTACTTCCCATTTGTGCTTGCAAAATTATAATTAAATGCAGAACATAAGCTATTGTTACATACATGGCCTCTCTGGGAGGGTGTTTATCAATTGGTGTTTTTGTCCTAGTCCTGGGGTTATTCTAGTGCAGTGGAAGACACCCAGACTAACAACCATTCACAAAATTGCATCTCTGAGAAGTGCCAGCTCACAAGGGAATTTTTGAACCTGCCTGTACAGTTCATGCCAAGTAAGTAGCAGCAGGCAGTAGGGTTACTAGAGTTCACCAAAGGGCTACAGAAAGCATGGATTACTCAACTCTCAAAGAGCTTTTGCTGCCAATGAGCAGGAAAACACCTCGGGATAAACAGCTGTTATCTGCACTTTGAGGATGCCTTCCAAGTGAGATGGAAGGTGTTCTGCCGTACTGGATTATCTGCCTGTTCATCCTATCATGTGAAACAGTCTCTCGTTGTTATAAAACATGGGCTGTCAATGCAGGGGCCAGAGGATGGTTACATAAGGTCACAAATACCATCTCTGTGGCTCTTTAGATGGAGGTCTTACTCAAAATCTATTTTAATCTATGTTCTCTGATACAAGTTGCTGTGGAAGAAATTGAAGGCTTCTGGTTCAAGCCAAACTGAGTTTGCAAAGTTGTTATTCTCTACACTGTTGCTTTCTCTGCACTGAAACTTTCTCTTTTATTTTTTGGTGATAATAGTCACAGAGGTTGAGAATCTGACATGGTTTTCTTCTTTTTGAGCATACCATAATACAGCACATGATCGGTGTTCTTGAGGATAAACAATACTCAATTCAACCTAATGAGATGAAGCAGTTTAACACAGTTCATGTCAAACATTTAACCTTTTGCTCAGAGGACACAAACTGAAACAGAAGGTTCTCTCTGAACATCAGGCAGCACTTGTTTACCGCATGATGGACTGAGGACTGGCACAGTTGCCCAGTGAAGTGGTGGATTCTCCCCACTTGGAGGTCTTCCAAAGCTGCTTGGACACAGGCCTGGGCCGGCCCTGCTTGAGCAGGGGTTGGAGAAGATGGCTTCCAGAGATATCTACTACATTAACAATTTTGTGATTCTGTGATTGTGATTCTGTGAGATGATCGGCTAAGGTATACTTGGATAGTTCCTCTGGGATCTGGTCATCTATGGTTTCATTACTAAATTTTGTGGAGGCAGAGCATGACAGATTTGGCAGAGAAGATAAGGATGAAATTATGTTGTCTATGAAAAGACTCAATATGACTCACCAGCCTGTCTGTATATCAGTTATTATATCTCTTTGCTGCTTTAGAAAATACCTGTCTTTTTTTTTTTCCTCCACCTTGCCCTGTTATATCTTGTTACTTCTTTGTAAGCCTTTCTTTGAGAGGAGCGCATGAGGAAATAAGAATTTAGAATTTTCTTAAATTTAACTTCCTAGTTGGATGAAAAATATGCATCTCACAGGCTAGGTTCTGGTCTAGGATATCTCACTGCAGCATGACTTTCTTCAGTGAACTGTTCTCCCTAACTTGGTGTGAGGCAGAAGTGGCACAGAACCTCTCTGCAGAACCTTTTCTGTAATAATCTGATTACGTCAGTAGTCAAAACTCAGCAGATTTCATTGCTTCCTGTTTTAGCAAGCTACATGTTTCTTCAAAGACCGCACTGTGCAAACCAGCAAACACTGCTGCTTGTTATCAAGGGAAGGAGAATACTTCCTTCTCCTTCGACTTCCCCTTCCAAACGCCTTCCAGATGTAACCCCCTACTGCAAGACTGGTAGTACTCTTCTGTTCTGCATACCAGTATTGCAGCTAAGGACGGGCCTTCTGCCTATTTACTACCTCTTACTTTGATATAATATTTGTATTGCTCCACTGACTTCAGAAGGCAGATTTTCTCAATTCTTGGCCCAGCTTCTGCAGCTACTGTCATACATTGCTGTACTTTCTTGGCTGTCCTTACTTAAAGAGGTGGGACTCAAGAGCTCCTGAGGTCATGTCCAATGTGGATTACTCTGTTATTCTATGATTAAATTATGCTGACTAAAAGATGTATTTGTATTTCAAAGTCTTCCTTTTAAATTCATCCTGCTGTTGTATAATGGAATATAATCATCAATTAAAGTAAAAGAAGAGAGTTGCAAGTATGGAATTCAGTTTGCAGTTTAGTACTGAATAATAATTGCATTGTTGGTGGTTTTAAGTGCAGTATCATTCTGTACTTTCAATGATATTGTGTTCTCTGTGGAAAAACATTTATTGGGGACATATTCAGTGTTTCCTGACAGCTACAGTTCTGTTACCACTTGAGATTAGCAGGCTGACAGACTTAGATTGCCTTTGAAGTTTTGCATTTGCAGAGGGAGAAGACATCTTTTTTCTCCACCCTTTAGGTGAAATGCATTTTGTCCATGGTTGTTATATTTAGGCACTAAGTATTTCTTTGCTTTTAATTTCCCCCTGAATTGTTGATACAAATGTTATGGTTAGCATTTCTTAAAAGACTGAGTAAGATCCTAACACTAATTAAGTGCACTGGTGAGGCATTTATATGAATCCACTCATGTCCTCTACAAGTAAATTTAGGGCATTTACTTACAACACTTACTGAGGAAAAGGAAACTTAGGACCAATTTTATGCAAATAATTAATACTTGCATCAAGAAAACATTTCCTTAAAGTTATACAGCTCTTGGCAATACTGATTTGTCGTGGTTCTATGATTTCTGACTGGTATTCCACATCATAACGTCACATAGCTGACGTTATACTAGGAGTCAGAGACTAAATACTACAGTTCTGTAGGTTGTCAGTTGTTCGGGTTACCTCTTCTCAGAAGAGAAGAATGAACTACAGTTCCGAGAAGACTTCATACGTCTGCACAGAGGGAAAGATAAATCTGACAGGGAGTCATGAGACTGTCTCTTTGCTCTCTGTGCTCCTGGCTGTCTCACCGACAGCATTAGGGTAAGGACTTCACTATTGGAAACTCTCATTTTATTTGATTTCTTTGCTTTAATTCCAATCGTATTGTATTGTAGCATCTCACATTCTGCTATAATATTTAATAAATAAAGGTTTTTTTTTTCCCCTTAGTTCATTGCTGCTGTTTTCCTAAAACCTTTACCTTTTCCCTTTCCCCCTTCCCTCTTTCCTGGGGCATGGATCCATGAGTCCCTTCATCCTCTTGTCAGGAACTAGGCCAAACAAGGCAGAACTGTGACTTCATTTAAGGTTAAAGTAACGGAACTACCAAATCAAACTTGTTTCTGGCTTGGAATAAAAATTCTCTCCTGAGTTAAGCTGTTCTGTGAGCACAGCATATTGATCTGTCCAAATCACAGAAAGAAATCTGAAGAGTCCAATGACTTTAAAATCCTAACTAGAGGATATTACCAAAGACAGTCAGTTTAAGGGGTCAAATAAGGAAATAAAAATAAATTCTGTGCCTACACTGCAGTGTTACGAGTGGATGGAAAGCCTCCTTGTATGCTGTCTAGTCTCATACAGTGAATAACTTTTCCTTACTAGTTCTCTCATGGGAGCACTGTCAAAAGGAGCTGTTGGCTGGCTTTTTATAGCTGAACACATTTTCACTTTCAGGTTGCTATTGCAGAACATCTCCTTGTGGATTTTCTATAATACTTAGGTGTGCACAGAACACATTGTATTTCTTTGTCTTTTACACCTCCTTTGAGAAATTAAAAATCTAGGGATGTTTTGGAGGAATCATGGAATCATAGAATCATACTCTGAATTGGAAGAGAAGCTCAAGGATCATAGAGTCCAAATCCTTACAGTACCACCAAAAAATCAAGCCGCCTGTCTGACAGTGTTGTCCAAATACTTCAAGGCCTGTTGCCCTGGGAGGCCTGTTTCAGTGTGTAACCACCCATTTGGTGAAGAACTTTTTCCTAAGTTTTCAGGGTAATTTCTCTCCTCCTCCTTCAGAAGAAATCATGCTCAGAATCTTCCTCAGCAGTGATCACAAGCTGTTTTTAGTTGGCAGCGTCACCACTGCTGTGCTGAACTAATCCTCAACTCCCTACTCAATTGCAATACAGTACAGAAGCCTGCTTTCTGACAAAGCTCTGTCCTTCTCCTCCAGCTTCCTCATACCTGCATCCTGCTTGACATGTTACTGACTCGTGGAAAGCTCACCCACAACCTGGCAAAAGTAAGAGACTGAAAGAATTCAGCTGCTTGGCACACAGTTTTCAAAATGCAAAAGCACAGTAAATGTCTTATAGGCAGATAGTAAAATTCTCTTAAAGAAGAGGGTTGGGCTCTGCACTCAAGGGAGTCAGGAGTCTGGAAGCTCTGATGGCCTTCTTCAGATGTAACAGAAAGCAATCAATTTTTTTTTGCTGAAAATGTTACTTATTCAAGTTCTTGCTTTTGAATCTTACTGTGACCTTCACTGCCTCTTTCTTGTGTACCTGCTACATAGCCTTCAGTGATGCTTCAGACCTCTAGTGCAGTGGGCTAGCCCATCACATGCTGTTTTTAACTTGGCAGAGTCAGCATCTGCACAGAGAATGGATCCACAGCCTCCTCTCCCTCCTCGTCATTTACGTACTTAAATAAGTCTGGTTTTGGGGAAAGCAGTGTGAACAATTTATGGGCAGATGGCACTGTTTTTCTTGCCAGCTAGACAAAAAAAAAAAAAAAAAAAAAAAAAGATGCAAACTTTTTGGATTTCAGAAAATCTTTCACTACTGTTTCTCATACTATCCTTCTGGACAAATGTCCAGCATACAGCTAGAGAAAAAAAAAATGCAGTGGGTGAACAACTTGCTGATGGGTCGGGCTCAACAGGTGATAGTAAATGAGTTACATCAGGCTGAATTTATGTTTAGACAGTCTGAGCATATTCATTACCTTCAGAGTTTCATCCCAGCACAGAAAAGGCATTTTAAATACTTGTTTTAATTACATTTAGAGGTAATTACTTGCTCCATGATGAGCACTACAGAAGTATACTGAGTAAAAATTGGCCTTTCTGTTTCCTGATCTTCCTCTCCTCACCATACAAGCCCAGCTGCTCCTCACTCCCACTCAGGTCCCAGACACCTCCTGGCAACAAACAGTATGTTGCACTGAGCTCTGTGCATGGTGATCGCCTGATCTGTGCCAAGCAGTCCACTGCCTACAGCTCAACAATGTAAGGGTTGGGTTCTGCCTGTGTTGGGAGGCAACAACATCTGTCTGCCTCCTCTGCCATTTCTTTACTCTTACATCTACGTTTACAATATAAGTAACTTTTCTGTTTAGTTGAAAAGATATTCAGTGGGTTAAGAAAATGTTAGACTGAGACTCCCAGAAAAGGAGATGGGTAGCCGCTGCTTTAGTACTAATCAGATTTTCTTAGGAAATCAAGCTCACAGTACAGGATATAAATCAAAGGCCTGCATTATCCTACATTTTTCTCAACATGTTGCAGAGCTGCAGGATGGCAAAAACATCACAAAAATAGCTGGGTTAAAATGTCAAGCATGTGTTGACTTGCAAATCGTAACTGTTTTTCTCTCATGATTTGTCTCATAACAATCGGAAAACTGTGCCGTATCATTTATCAGCAGAACTGGCGGGACTGATGTCAGGGTGAAACACTTCAGAGGAAGAACATCTTCAGAAGGAGTATGAGCTGGTGCTATGGTCACTATCAGCAAATGGTCACTTCTGTGGATGACTGTGAAAATGCAGGCAAGTAGAGTCCATCTCTCTTGGCTGCCTCAGACTTTACAGATTTTTACAGACTTTTACAGGCTTTACTCAGATCTACACTGAGATAGGGAATGTGGTGTTGGAAAAAGGCCAGTTGAAGGGATCTGCTGTAGGCTGTACGGAGAAATAAGACTTTATTGGACAAATCTGCCATGGTAGACTATGGAGTTTGGGTTTCTCTTGAGATATAGGTTTGAAAAATATTTGTTGTGTGTATCTGAATCTGTGGGTTTTGTTGTTTTTTTTTTTTTTTCTTTTCAGTATTAGAAAGAGATTTTTAACATAACTCATTAAAAATTGGCTTATCAAGCAGAGATGCTGTCTCTGTATTTTTCTCCATTTTGAGATTCAAGTATTGAAAAGCAAATAAAAAATAGAGCAGACGCCTCTTGAGTACCTTTGCCAAATGCAGAATTAAATCCAGATCACAATAATGTGGAGAGCGAAAGACATTACATGTTTTTGCATATGTTAGACATTGAAGTGGTAATAAATCAGAGAACCTACAGCAAATACTAAAAGTCAGCTACCTAGATGGAGAAACTACTCTCTACATCAGGACTAGATTTAGAAGTTTTGTAAAACTCTTGGAAGCAATTAACAGCCAGCACAGTTCTGGCATTAATATAAAGGTCAGTGTTATCTTGAGAAATTCTTAGATGTGAGTGACAAGGCTGGACATCACTGTCATGTTAACTATCTTGCAAAATGTTCACTAGAGACTTCAGGTCTGTGATACAGCATTACCTTGTTTGGATGACATTTTATCTTAGCCTTTTCATTTCCAAGATTCTATCTAAGAAGCATAACACGGCCTTTGTTGGTTTCATGTAAGCCTCAAACACTTAAAAAAATGTCTGCAGATGCACTCAAGAAATGAAAGTTTGAAAAGTGCTGAAATCCAGGAACATTCCAGTGACAGTTGCTCTTAAGATGCCTAGGTCTTTTCAGAAGTCTGAGTAACAGAACTTGGTAGTACTTCTGACTCACGTGTGTCCTTTGCAGCTTATCAATGTTTAGTGCACACTGCAGACTCCCCCTTGGTGGGCAGGCTGAATCAGTCACCCTACTACCCATACAACTGTTTTTACAAATCTTCAAGGAATTTTCTAACTTTGTAATTGCTGTCTCTATAAAATTTGACAGTTATTTTTGTATGGTTTCAGAAATCATAGAAATCTGCAGCATGTGACTGCTGAAAATCTGTTTTCCATAAGACACTACCAGGATACAAAAACCAAAAGTTGAGCAATCAGGAGTTTCTGCTCTAAAGCAACTTGCTTTACATTTGGACATGCTTCCAACATCTGCCCAAGGCTTCATTGTCTTGCCATAACACTACATCCATGACTTGATCTGTCCTGATGCTCAGCAGTGTGCCCTAGACCTGAGTGCAGTTAAAACTCGCCTGTCCTTTCACAGAGTTTTAGAATCAAAGAATCATAGAATGGTTTGAGTTGGAAGGGAGCATTAAAATAATCTAGTTGCAACCCCATTGCTACAAGCAAGGACACCTCCCTCGAGACCAGGTTGCTTAAAGTCCCATCCAGCCTGGCCTTGAAAGCTTCCAAGGAGGGGGCATTCATGACTTCACTGGGCAACCTGTCCCGGTATCTCACCACCCTCACAGTAAAGCATTTCTTCCTAATACCTAAATCTACCTTCTTCTACTTTAAAACCATTTCCCTCATCCTGTTGCTACCTCCTTCATAAAAAGTCCCTTCCTATCTTTCCTGTAAGCTTCAGGTACCGGAAGACTGCTATAAGGTACCCTCAGAGCGTTCTCCAGGCTGAAGAGCTCTGAAGAGAGAGAAGCTCTCTCAACTTGTCCTCATAGGGGAGGTGCTCCAGACCTTTGGTCATCTTCGTGGCCCTCCTCTGGACCTGCTCCAACAACTCCAAGTGCTTCATGTCTACGAGGCCTCAGAACTGGATACAGTCCAGGGGGGATCTCATGAGAGCAGAGGGGAAGAATCACCTCCCTCAACGTGCTGATCACAGTTCTCTTGATGCAACCCAGGATACAGCTGGCCTTCTGGACTGCAAGCACACATCACCTGCTTGTGTCGAGTCTTTCATCAACCGACACTCCCAAATTCTTCTCCTCAGGGCTGCTCTCAAGCCATTCTTCGCCCAGCCTGAATCTGTGCTTGGGATTGCCCTGAGCCACATGCAGAACCTTGCACTTGGCCTTGTTGAACTTCATGATGTTGGCATGGGCCCACCTCTCAAGCCATTACAGGTCCCTCTGGATGGCACCCCTTCCCTCTAGTGTGTCAACTGCACCACTGTGCTTGATGTCACCTGCAAACTTGCTGAAGATACACTCAATTCCACTGTTCATGTCACCTACAAAGATATTCAGTACCAGTTCCATCACTGATCCCTGAGGAACACAATTTGTCACTGATCTCCACTTGGACATTGAGCCATTGACCGCAACTCTCTGAGTGCAACGATTCAGCCAATTACTTATCCACAGAGTGGTCCATCCATCAAATCCATTTTTCTCTAGTTTGGTGAACAGGATGTCATGTGGAACTTGCCAAACACTTTGCACAAGTCCAGGTAGATGACATCAGTTACTTTTCCTTTATTCACCAATACTGTAACTCCATCATAAAAGCCACAGAGTTTATCAGGCATGCTTTGTCCTTGATGAAGCCATGTTGGTTACCACCAATCACCTCTTCTTTATTTTCCACCTGCCTCAATAGGGCTTTCAAGAGGATCTGCTCCAAGATCTTGCCAGGCACAAAGGTGATACTGATCAGTCGGTAGTTCCCTGTATTTTCTTTTTTCCCTTCTTAAAAATGGGGGGTTATGTTTCTCCTTTTCAAATCAGTGGGGATATAGGATGATATAGGTTGGTTTGCTAAGCAATAGGGATTAGTACATTAGTTTAAGAACCAACATATTAGTTTAGCAAAAGGAATTCATAAGTGATAGTTCTATATCCATTTTAGCTTTAGTGGGTAACAGTCT
Source organism: Perdix hodgsoniae (assembly GCA_035772895.1). Lineage (NCBI taxonomy): Eukaryota > Metazoa > Chordata > Aves > Galliformes > Phasianidae > Perdix > Perdix hodgsoniae. The sequence continues at coordinate 1,488,658 of JAPSGF010000066.1, forward strand.
TGTTTTTCCTTAATAATTTCACACTAGGGACATAACAGAACACTTTTATCTTCTACCTCAGTGATTTTGCCTCATGAGAAGTACTGGAGTCACAACAGAATACTTCTATCTTTTGTTTCAAAACGTGCAAGGACATTTTCCTTGGGTTCCATATACAATGTTTTTAAAAAATGGCTCACTGTGGCCTAATAAGCAATGGAAATCTTCCAAACTGGGGAAAAGTGAATGAAAGTGAGTCAAAGGTTTCCATGATGAAGCTGATGGTGTAAAAAGGGAAAGAAGTGAATGGGCACTTGACCACCCTAAATACCACTGAGCATGCCCAAAGGGACATTAGCACATATCTGAGACCTTGGAAAAGAATGAATATGTATGCCAGTGTACTGCATATGTATGTCTTAACTGTATAAATGCTGAACCTGAACTCTGAGAGGATGTACTTGTTTGTCAAGTTGTCTGATGCGCATCATGAAGAATAAAAGAATGCCACTTTCTAACACCACATTCGGGTTAGAAAGTTTTCTTCCTGTATTTCAGATGACATGGGAACTTCACCAGGTTGCCACGATCTTTCAAATATGATGGACAGTGGCTTGATAACTTCATCTGCCTGTTCCCTGAGAACCCATGGATGGATCTCATTAGGTCCCATGGAGTTGTGCATCTTCAGGTTCTTTAGATGGTCTTGAACCTGATTTTTACTTACAGATATACCTTCTCCAAGTACTCAGCATTGCTTTCTACAATTTGGGTGGTGTGGCTAGAGCTCTTGTTGGTGAAGACTGAGGTAATGAAAGCTGAGCAGCTCAGCTTTCTCCATATCCTTTGTGACCAGGTCTCCAGTTTCCATTTGGAGAGAGCCCACATCCTCTTTTTTTTAGTAATATATCTGTATAAGCATATATATCTGTATATTAGTAATATATCTGTAATATATTTTTAGTGACTTTTTTTTAGTAATATATCTGTAGAATTTCTTCTTGTTCATCTTTATGTCTGTGGCTATATTTAATTCTGCCTGGGTTTTAGCTTTCCTAACCTGACCCCTGGCTGCTTGGACAGCTTCTTTGTGGTCTCCCCAGGTAACCTGTTCCTGGTTTTGCTTCCTAAGGACTTTCTTTTTGAGGTTAAGTCCAGGAGCATTTTGTTGATCCACAGAGGCCTCCTGGCATTCTTGCCAGCCTTCCTTTTTCTCGGGAGGCACGGCTTCTGGGCTTGAAGGAAATTGGTTTTGAATACCAACTAGCTTTCTTGGTTACCTCTTTCCTTCAGGGCTTTCCTCACAGGTAACCCTGCTAAGCAGTTCCCTGAAGAGTTAAAAGTCTGCTCTCCTTTAGTACAGAGTAGCAAGCTTGCTTCACACCTTCTTTGTCACGCTGAGGATTTTGAACTCCACCATTTGGTGCAGTGCACTTGAGCTTCACATTACTCACCAGCCCCTCCTCTTTGGTGAGGATGAGGTCCAGCATAGCACATTTCCTTACAGATTCCTGTACTAATTGGAAGAGGAAGTTATCATCAACACATTCTGGGAACCTTTTTGCTTTCTGGTGCACTGCTGTGTTGTCCCTCCAACAGATATCAGGGTGGCTGAAGTCTCCTGTGAGAACCATGTTTTGTGAATGTGAAGCTGCTCCTACCTGTTTATAGAGGATTTCATCCACTCCATCTTCCTGATCAGGCGATCTGTAGCAGACCCTGTAAGAGACTATTTCTAAACCCTTGTCTCAAAGCTTGCTGGTAGACGACTTGGACAAGTCCAAAAAATCTTTTGTTTGAAGACTTGCTAGCCAGGAGCTTCCAGAGAAAAACAGCTGCTAAATGGCCAATGAGCAGCCTTTTGTGGACATACCTTGAGGGAGATAACCATCCAGAAAACCTGCAGGCCCACAGGTGCTGCACATGACTCTAAGTGCCCAGGAATGCCACACTGGCAGAAGAAGAGGATTTAAAAAAAGACACAACCAAGGAGGATTGTGCCTTATATTGGATGCCTCCTGATGTGGTACTTAACTGCTGCCTTATTCTCCTGGGCCTGCTACCTGAGAGTTATCTGTTTCCCCTGGATCCACTATTGTTAAATAATTGCCAGCCTTTCCCTTCCGCATTACTTCAATTGATAATAAACCAGTCAGATAACATTTGACCTTACTTGTGTCTCACTTCAGGTATATTAAAGAATCACCCCCTCACTCTGACAATCAAAGCAAGACAAACTCCCACTACAGTATCTCCTTTCCTTGCCTTCTCTTTAACCCTAACCTGTAAGCTTTCTGTCACTGCTTGTCTACCCCAGGTGAAGCTCTATGGACTCCAGGTGGTCACTGATGTAGAGAGTGAGAACCCCTCCCCTTCTCCCCTACCTGTCTTTCCTAAAGAGTTATATTCACCTATTCCTACATTCCAATCATCCCATCAGGTCTTGGTGATGTCAGTGACATCAGAGCCTTCTGTGACATCATAGCCCTCTTTCCCCATCACTTTGCTCATCTTGTCTGTCTGCAGTCACTTTGTTCACAACTTTGCTGCTGTTACTAGGAGGAAAATTAGGAGTCCCAGGGTGTGCAGATATGTCAGATTTCCCCAAGCAGATCAGGCACATCCATCTGCAGGCAGCCTCTCACAAGACTGTCAGTATGTCTGTGCAGCCAACACACTGTCAAAGATATCAAACAAGAGTATAAGGCAAAAGGAAGGGCACTTTCAAAGTGTTTGGTTGTAATGGAATTCTAGATAATTTTTAGGTGAAAGGCATCTCTTTAGATTGAATATGAATGAATATTTATACCCCAAAATGTGATTAGATCCTCCGTTCATTTCCTAGTGTAGGTGCAATAGATGATGTAGGAAGGCATATGTTGAGAGGAGATATAGTACAGGTAGATACCAGGTTCATAGATGCCAAGAACTCTCTCATATTTATCCCAGAGCTTACCTCCTCTTTCTGATGGTTTTTATACCACTCACCATTCCTGTCTCTTGCTCCTCATAAATTTGGGTAATAAGTGCAGCACACGTCTCACTGGCTTCCCTATGGAGAGCAATTAAAACTTTAAAGATATGAATGTTTAGCATTGTTTACAGACCATCTGGAGACAGGAAATGTAATCCATACAAAGCATGCATTTTCTGTGAAGGGAGAGCCTTGAAAGAGTGTCAAAATGAACATTTTGCTGTGGTCCTCACAACAAGAGAAGAAATACGCTGATGTTTGTTTTACCTGCTGGTTAAGCATTATCACAGGCAGAGGAATTAAAAATAAATGTGGTATCAAAACTTGGTGAGTGTTTGCCAGGACAAGATGATATTTGCATCTGGATAGTGGCCCATGCTATGTTGCTCTTCTGGGAAAGCTGTTAGCAGAAAATATTCTGAAGTAAATCATTAGAGATGGAATTAGTTAGCATTGTGATGTGAACACTGTAAGAGAGGATAAAATCATTCTGCCTTTGTAAATTATACTTCTGAAGCAAATTTCTCGGGAAGACTAATGGAACAGATTTTTTTCCCTGCTAGGTTCCCAAACAATGTAAAACGGCAGAGCTCCCTAACTTCAGTGCTGTAAGGCTGAGATACATAGGCTAAGAGAGGATGAAACAAACCATTCATGGTAGAGAACTGAAGTTTTCTAAATGGCTTTTTTGAAGTGCCTTGTTAAGGACTATTAAGCGAGGCTGAAATCCACAGGCTGAAAAAGCTCTGAGAAAGGTTAACAATTGGTTACTAGCTAAGAAATAAAAGCTTCTCTCCCATTAAAACAGAAATACCTGCTGAGAACACTATCATTTAAGATAACTAAGGGGAGAATAGGAGAGTTCTAGAAAGACTGGGTAATAATGTAGCAGTAACACTTCTTCCCTCCCCATTTTGCCCCATTCTCCTGCTGACTTCATAGTCCCAAACTTCCCATCCTGAGAGCACAGGGAGAATCACCGACTTCCATGAACCTGACTAGTTTTAAATATGTAAACCTGTTTCAGCAGCAAAACCCAAACATAAAAGGAAGGGACTGAGGTTAGAAGGAAAGTGGATCTTTATAGGTGTGTCACACCAAAAAGTAATGCCTCCTATTTGTTTCCATGGAAACCACAACAGACACAAAGACAATTTGATAGAGCAAATTCTCATACAAAATGCTATTTTTTCAACATAATCACCACCATTAGCTGTGCATTTCGGCAGTGATGAACAAGTGCCTGCACGCTGTGCTTATAAACATCTGTACAGCAGGAGGTAACCGACCGTCGCTGTTGCCACTGCTGAAACACACTGCCCACCACTTGACTGTGTTCACACCCACTGTTTGGTCTCCATAAACGTCGATGAGTGTCAGTGGGTGCCATTTTTTTCTGCACGGAGGAATTCAGTGATGCAGCTTTGCTTCATGTGCACTTCCACGTCAGAGGCCATTCTGACAGACTGCCCCTCTGCTGCCATCTGTCACATGGCAACAACAAGTAATGGGATGTTAGTGGGAAGGTTCAGCCTCTGCTGTCCTACTGCCAACATCTACCTCTGATGTCATGGACCAACATTGTAACAGGAGAGGCATTACTTTTGGAACAGCCCTCCTGTTAGTTCCAGCTGCCAGCATAAAATGGATAGTCCTCAGAAGAAACTGTCGTGGGTACCTCTTACACTGGGGCAAGGTGAGAGCAGAGTGATGTGGAGAACTGTTCTTTCAGAATCAGGTCTGCAAGAGCAAATTGTTCCACAAGCTATCTCTATGAGGCTGCTGTCATGCTGCCACTTGTACAAACACATAGCTGTGGATGAATGCCAGAAGTGGACTCCTGTCTTCACTGTCAGTGGAATTCCTTTCCTCTCCTTTGCTTCGGAAGACCCAGGATTTCAGAACTACTTTTTAGTAGAAGCATATAGTCTGTGATACCAGCAATATGCAGCCCACACCTACAAACCCCAGAAATACTATAGCCCTGTCTACACACAGCAAGCAGGAGCCATCACTAGTACACAGCTATCACCAAAACCTCATGTGCAGTTGGGTAAAGGCACACTTATTCTGATAAACAGACTTTACAGAAAAGCTTCAGCAAGTTTGCATGGAGCCCATGACACTGATTTTTGACACAGGTGATTGAATGGGCAAATGGATGTTTATGTTCAAAGTAATGCTGACCCAAACCTTCTTGCTTATCAGCAGGCACACGAGAAGCAAATATTTCTGCTGGTGTTTTTATTTGTGGAAAAGAAATTTTACAGGTGCTTAAACAGTAACAGCACTAAGTCATTCTCCAAAGACAACATCCACAAAAACAGCAAGTAGCACAAGATGAAAGCTCCAGCATTTCCTGGGCTCTGAAAGATTGGCCGGCCTGGTGGCCAACAGGGTAGAACACAATTGTCTGCCTCATCAGTTTTTCTTGTGGCTTGTGTCATCCTGTTTAGAACAAAATAATTGACAGTCAAAAGAGATGCCTTCTTTGTGGTGTGCAGTCCTTCCCTTTCACCACCTTGAACCCTTTCATTACAACTAACACGTTGTTACAACCTTTTTTCTCATTTTAATTAAGTACTTCCCAACTGTAGGGAGTTTAATTATTGGAGTAATATTTCAGTGAGCACAGAACCCTTAGTATTTTCCTGGACAATTAAGAGTTGAACAAAAGAAAAGAGGCTTTATTGTTCACTAAAAAGTATACAAGTTTACAGAGAAGCAACTACAGCAATGGTTTGGCTTTGGTCTTTTCTCTCTTTTTCTTCTTTTTTTTTTTTGGATTTGCTATTCTGTGTTTCTCGTACTCATAGAACAGTGGTCAAAACTCTAGTGTCAAGGACCCAAAGCTGAAAAAATTCACAAAACTAGTCTAATTTAAAGACACTAAGAACATAAACTGTTACCAAAGAGGCTACCAACATCTACATATGATCAGAGACTCTGGAAGCCTGTCCTGCATTCAGAGTTTTTAAAAACTACTCAATATTCACAATGTATTTATGCTCTTATATTGAAACACGCAGATTAGATTTATTAACACAACCTTCAGTGTCTTTGTTCAGTAGCATCTGAACTTAACGGTGTGAGTGGCTGAAGTCCTTATCCTTCCTCTTCCCTGCCTCCAAGAAAATATTGTGCACAAGTGGTGAGTCAGGAGCACTGGCAATGTGTGTGAAAATGTTTGCTATTTTACACTTCTTATACTTCAGAGTTTTAATGATAACAAAATCAAGCACCTAAGCCTTCCAGATATTTTACAAATTCTGTCAGTCACACATCTCATGTGATCGTTTGTTTATGTACAAGAAAAAGAAGGCATGGCAGTCAGGTTTGCTCACCTTTTGTTACCAGCATTGTGTAAATTCCAAGTGAATGATATCAGCTACATCCTGGATTAAACAAGAGTCTTGTGTACATGAGATTGGACTAAGACTTTCTTCCAACATTTGCATAGCCCAAGGACAGGTGAGTGTCACCTAATTGTAGATAATGTTCCCCACTGAAAGACAGATTGTTGAAAGAATGAAAGGGAATTACTGAGACGGTATTTGTTCCATTCTGATTCCTTTAGACTTCCTCTTCTTCCTTTTCCTTTTTTTTCTTCTTTTTTTCTACTTTCTTTTTTTTTCTTTTCTGCCTTTTTTTTTTTTCCATTCTCTTTTTTTTTGTCCCCTCTTTTTGTAGAGAGTTTATTAACATTTTCAAGGTATCTCCACTAGAAACCTCATTATAAATTCATTATTGTGATTCATTCTTTGAAAGCCAAAGGATATGCAAAAATAAAGAACTGGTAGCATCTGCCAGGCTGGACAGACAGAAACTCCCCTAGAATATAAATACTGTGATAATACTGATTGCCTCAAATCACACCATCACCATTTGTTCAATAGCATTCTTCTATGAGCAGAGATCATCTACAGCCTTGCAGTGAACCAAATAGGAGCAGTAATTGTATCAGTGTCCACTGAAAATGTTCTTAGTGGGTGGCATCCAAGAACACGCACAAAACCAAAGGGTATGTGGGGAGTGTAAAACAAAAACAAGGATGACTAAGGATGACCACATCAAGCTGCAGTGATCATTCAGTCTTCCATACTCTGAATGGTTGAGGCTGGGAGGTGGAGGGGGAAGGGGAAGTTCAAGAAGCTGCAGGCACTGGTCAGCATTCCAACACCTTAACCACAGTACTCTTTCAATAGTTTTCAACTGTTACTCAAAACATAGTTGTTATGAAGACAACAACCAGCAAAAACTCAGCTTGGGAACATTTTCTGAAAATGGCTGATGTCTTTATTTGTAAAGATGTGTGTAGCACTGGATCCAGTTTTACATGGGATGCTATAAAGTGTTTGCACTTGTCCTTATGAAGGCCTGCCAGCACAGTGTGTGCTCTTTTATCACATATAAGTCATGCTGTACCACCTCAAAGTACTGATGTCAGTTTGTCTGAATTTCATTAGATTAATTAATGGAAGGCTAATAAAGACAGAGTGAGTATTCAGTTTATGCCTCAGGAAGTCCTTACAACTCAAACCATTGAAAGATAGCAGAGTATATTGGGGAGCAATTTTCTCTAAGCCTTTAAGAGAGAGAAGCTGGTGGATCAATGGATACCTTTTCTGGTACATCTCAGATTTGTTGCTGAGCCTACAAGTTAATATCTGACAGAGTTGGATTGCTGTTGACATTTCCTATCTCTTGCAGTGGTCTAGTTTTCATTTGTTTTCTGTAGACAACACCTTTGCATGCATCACACTCTTTTGTTACCTTTTGGCCCTGCACTCCTTCCAGAAAAGTAAGACAGCCATAAGGTTTAATCCACTTTGTAACTCAGTAACTATCTAGGCAAAAGAAAATAATGTTCTATTTGTAAAATTATTTATCACCAGATTATTTTAATGTCTAGCATTACAGTCTCCTTTGCAAAATGTTTAGAATCGTACGGATGAAGTTCACTGTAGGAGATCTAGATTGTATGCTGTCATCCAAAGGAAACACATTAGATTTAAGTGAGTGGCAATCACTGTTTTCATTCACCTTTTTCTGAAGGTATTTCCAACTCTTCTGATGCAAAAGGTCTTGGAGCTATGAACAAAATACAATTCAAACTCCAGAAATCAAAACACTGGTAAAATATACATTGGTGACTACCAATGGTCACCAGAAACTGGTGTTTCTGGGTGTGTCACTGCAGGAACTGTTAGCCTCTACTTCATTAACAATCCTTTAGAAAAGTAAAAATAAATTACAGACAGATAGCAATTTATTTTTTTTTCATGATGCTTCAATACAAATTGGCTTGATCTAGAGAGTACCATGCATTTTTCTTTTCCCAGGGAACTACATGATGTTTTGCAGTAGTAGCTCTTGTCTGCATCTGAGCATTTAGCACCCTCATAAGCACGGAAATAGCATAGCATGAGAAAAGTTACTAATAAGAAGGTACCCTTTGAGTATTTCATTTTGCTGGAGCAAAGAAGCATCAGCGTGAAAATTGAGACCAAGTTCCCTTTCTCTTTCCTTGTGCAGGACTGTGTTTATATCTATTACTGCCTTATTCAGGACAGAGATGCTACAGTACAATACATAGTTAAGCCTTTCATTGACTGTTACAAACACACCTGTAGTTTCTGCTGAAGTTCTGCAAAGAAAACACTTAATGGTGTGACAAGTTAACTGATTACAGAAAGAGTTCCTGGCTGTATATCATGGCCAACTGCATTCAGCTCCTGGTCTTCAGATCAAACAGTGCCCATGGTTGTTGGTGAGTCAAAGGCAATCACATCCACACTCACATAATGCAATTACTGTTTTCTGTGATGTTCAGGTTTTTTTTGGTTGGTTGGTTTTTGCTTTTTTTTTTTTTTTTTTCTTTTCAGCCTGTCAGCAAGATATTTTTAACCAGAAACTGAAAAGGCTTTGCATGAGGGCATGCTTTCTGGGACAGGGCTGGCAGTTTATATATGGCAGACCTGAGATGCTGTCTTATCCAGCCTTATGACTGGAGTGAGCCACTTCCAAAGTTACATTTAGACCTTATATGAGAGGGAATTGGCTTGCTATCCAAAAAAAAGCAAGCAAACCTCTAACCAATCTGACAAACAAACAAGCAAAAAACTCAGAGGATTATATAAACAAACATTTATTTGTGTAATGGATACTGATCAGGGAAGAACAAAAAGGAATGAACAAAGGAGCTAAGTAATTCAGTGCAGATATGTACCTTCAGACAGTTATTCCAGATATTTTTACGGAATGAGGAAAGAAGGGAAGAGTTCCTGGATGGACAGACGATGATTTAGAGAGACAAAAATACTGCAATCACTCACATTAATGTAGGGTTCAAAGTAAGGGTAATCAGGCCCTCTGGTAACAGAAGACACATACCAAAGTCCTCATGTGGCAGAGAGCAATGCACAAGCAATGCACCACACAATATGGAGGATCAAGGAGGTAGGGCTTCCCAGGGCTGTTTGCGGACGGGAGGTATTATTGAGCACCACGGACTGATTGCACCACAGCATTAGGAGTGGTTAGCTTATCGACCTCAGGGCAAGCTGAGACACCCTCAGACAATTTTTGGCTTATTTCATCTTCATATGGGGTCTGGATTACCCAGCAATCTCCACCTGCATAAAATATTACTGCCTAGCACAAGAACCGCACCACAGTCTATTCAAGGACATTGATCCCACTGCTTAAAGCCTTTGTGGGTAGAATGGACTCCACTTTCTTACTTTTTATCAAGGAATTAAAGTAAAATGAATTCACTTTTAAACATGGCATATACAGAAGTGATGAAATGTGCAAGTTTTAAAGAAGTGATCCTTTCAACACATACTCATCCTTTGGGTCATAGAGGCTAGAAACTTGAAGTAAGAAGAGTGAACAGATTATGATTCTGGAGAGAAGGAGGATACAACTTTTTAATTTTCTGAATGTAGTAACCACCATTATCTCATGGATTTCTTGTTGCATTATTTATCTTTGACAAGTAGACCAAAACTGAACATGGAGCCATTCTCAATGATCTCAGTAAAATGGGCAAATCGGATGATTAAAGATAATTGCATGTTTTTATAATTACTGGGTTTCTCTTGAAGAGCTGGTCAAATAATGTAGTGGAAAGCTGTGTGGTGAAAAAAAAAACACAAAACACCTTCATCAAAACAAAAAATTCCTGTCAGAATATGCCAGGGCTTGTAATGTGTTTAGTTATTTTAAAATTCCAGTTATTTGTGAGTAAATTATTTATTATTTCCACCTAATTTTACTTTTATAAAGCACTGAGTTTACTGTTTGCTGTAGGATTTCTTATGATCAGACTTTAATTTAGAGGTGTTAAAGCAATTTAGTACTTCCAAAGCTGAACAACTAGGATAGCTGATAAGCAGAATTACATGCAAAATAACAATCCCTGTTTATATTGATCCATGTCCAGTAGAAGACACCTATTAAACTTAGGCATGGAGTCAGACTGTATGTTTGCTTTGTAGAGATTCTCCAAAATCTCCTTAGTCACTAAGTAAATGAGTGACATATTTAAATGAAATACGAATGACTAGTAGCCAAAAACAAAGTTTAAAAGCAACAATGGATCCTAACTAAGCTTTGTCTCTATTTGTAATATGTTGTCTTGGGTAAATATGTAATATTTACCCATTTTATGAATCAAAAGAACCATCTCCAGTTCAGAACTTCACATAAGTTCATACGTAATCATTCACACAGTAATATTAAGCCCCATGCACAGAATATGCTGAATTTTGTGATGATTGTAATATTTTTGTTTAGCACGAGGCTTGATTACTATTTGAGGCATACTGCTCTGAAAAATATCGAAGTTCCCATGTACTGTGTGCTGACAGATTTAATATTTGGGGCTAAACATGTGTCAGTCCCCCTTCAACAATGAGTATGGATACCTGCTCCAAAACTGCTTTGAACCTTCTCCTGTATTTATGATGTCAATGCATATTTCCAGCCAATCAATTTGAAAATACCAAATCATTATGTGTGTTACTTAGAATTTTTCTGCTTCTGGGAAACCAATATGAAATCTCTTAAAAGTCTCTGACTTCCAGAGGCAGATGTCACATCTCTGGAGAATTCTGCATGTTTTTGGAGGTCTGGATGTCACTCTACTGCATGTCTGACACATGGTACTGCTGCTTCTGAGCTGGGTCCAGGGCTTGGGACTCACTTCAGGTATTGCGTTTACTTTATTTAGCTGTAAAGGCATTCTAATAATCAAACAGCTATCCCTAATTATTTTTTAAAGTAGCAAGTACTTGTTCTGTGCAGAGCAAGATGTGATTCTAACACAGTGAGGTAGTGTGTAATGGGAATAACAGCCCTGGTACAACAGCAGAGACTGGTTCTGATCCCAGATGATGATCAGTTAAAGAAATGCAGACTTGCAGGTGGGCAAAGCTCTTTGTAGGAGTGATAAAAAGAGCACAGTTTTTGCAATTGTAAAACTTGTCATATGTAGTAAAGTCAGGTGTAATTTTACAGACTGGTAAAGAAAGAACAAAGTTTGAAAGCGTTATATAAAACATCAAATATGTGAAAAGTAAAAGAAGAGTAAAAAACAAAGATGAACACCGTATGCCTCCTGGCAAAGGAATTTGGATGCCACTGATTTACTCTACCTCTTCCCCTCCATCAGAATGGAAACTCTCAGTATTAACACTTAGGGGAGCAGCAGAAGCAAACACCAGGAAAAGGTGTGGAAACCAAAAACTGTTTGGGTTAACAACATCATTATTTTAACTATATCATTACTGAGACTGACCACATTCTGGAATCAAGGAGATTAGAAGAGCAGATGAAGATGCCAAGAAAATAGCACTGTCAGTAACTGTAGGAGCTTTACTTCCTGAGAATAATAATTAATATTAAGACTCCTGTTGACATGAATAGAAGAGGCAAAGTTAGCAGAACTATTAAATTGTAGCAAGTCAATTGAAGGATGGTGGGTAACGCCTCACAGATAATGTGTAGTGACTCTCCCAGTAATGAAAGAGTTAGTGGAAAGAACAAAGAAGAGTTCTCACGTGGGGTCAGAAGCACTACTTGAAGCAGTAAAAAGATACATGGTGGGAATTAACAAGTTATTTATTGCCAAAAGTATTGTCCAGAGGTGCAGGATTTGTCTTAAAAACAATCTTGAAATTCAGAGGAACCACCTTCTCAAGAGATATAAAAAGGCATTCTGTAGCTGGGAAATATTGGCAAATTTATTTTTCTGAGTTACTAAGGGTGAAGGGTGCAAATATCTGTTGGTATTGATTGATGCCTTTTCAGAGTGCCAAACCAACAACGCAAGAGAAGTAGTCAAATTTTTACTAAAAGAAATAAATCCAAGATTTGGGATTCCAGGATGACTCCCATCAGATAAAGGACTTCATTTTGTAGCAGAAATAACCCAAGGAATATCTAGGTTCCTGCAAATGAAATGGGATTTAACATACCCTGTGGAGACACAGTCAGGAGATCAGAAGAGAGAATGAATCAAAGATTTAAAAGACAGACTGGAAAATTACATCAAGAAACACATTTGAAATGGGTGGAAGTTCTCCCTTTGTCACTGCTGAGAATTTGAATAATCCTTAGAGTTAGGGAAGGAGTTAGTCCTGAAATCTTGTATGGAAAGCCACGTACTGTTCATTTGACTGTGATGGGTCATCAGATGCATGTAGCTGGTTATCAAATATTTACTGAATATTTTCTGTCTTTGGCAAGAGTTCTTTTGTCTCCCCATAGATACGTGCACTAAAGAACTCCAGTGCCCTTGGATGCTCTGGTACATTTCTTTAAACCTGGAGACCAAGTGTATGTCTGCACTTAGAATGACAAGCCTTTATTAGAGAAGTTGAGAGGTCCTTAGGTGGTGCCCCTAACAATAAATATTGTGGTAAAATTAAATGGGACTCACTCCTGGATTCATTACACCGAAATGAAGGCACATCCACAGGAGATGCGGGGAGCTGAAGAAGTCCACACTCTGAAGCTAAAAATCAAGAGAAATACATGAACTGCCTTTGGAACAATTTGAATACCCATTTAGGATTGGACTGTACTCAGAGAATATCGTGCTTGTAACTTCGATTTTATTCATTCTATATTTTATTTATTTATGTAGCAATACAGATTTATTTGAAGAAAAAAGACTAATGAACTAAGGGGAAGACACTCTCCCATTGCCTTTGGATGATTAATAAAAATGAGGAAAGCTTATGGGAACCAGGGAACCTGTGAGATCAGAATCTGTTTCATAAAATAATCCAAAAGACAGTTCAAGTTGCTAATATGGCCAATGACTCGGCTTGTTCTCACCTTCCTGAACATGCCAACAGAGAATTTAACATTAAAATGAGGGGATCATACAGTAATTAAAACTAGCTGTATGTAAATAAAAAATGAGAGGATTTCTACAGATTTGGAAGAAATATGAAGGCAGACAAAAGCACTTTATGAGGTTCAGAAGGACAGTACTTCTTATGGGTTTGAAGAAGTCAGATGGTTGACTTTCTGGTTCCCCAATTTAAGTTTATGGAATTAGAAAATCATAGCAGCTGCATTTCAAGTACTGTCAGCTTTTGTCTGTCTGTGTGTTACATTGCAGTGTATATATCTAAGCATTGCTTCATGTTGATTAACAAAATTTCAGAGGAAATGAGAGTGATCTAACCTGTATTAGACAAGTCTTTAAGAGGGGACTGTCAGTAAGAACTAACCTTTGTACAAATCTTTGCATGTGTACCCTTATAACGAATATGTACTCTCATCTAAGTCAGGATTATCATCCTTAAAACTGCTGAAGTGATTAAGTAGAGGAACACTTAGTCACAATACAATGACTAAAATTGTCTTTGAAGATAGGAGCATCTTGAGAAAAACATGTAGTTAACCCACACGTGTAGCTAACCTGCAGGTAGGGAGGTCAGCCCTATCTTTAACAGACCAGCTGTGGGCCAGAGGCTGTACTGAGCTACTGGTCAAGAGATAAAAGATATTTGTCATCATAAAGATTACGTTTATTTTTTATTTTTTATTTTTGTAAAATGTAGTTATTCACAGCTAGGAAGTAAATATTGATGTTTCTTCTATGGATTTTCCAAAACACAGAAACTTCTAATAATTGTGGTCTATCTTAATGACAGGTTTTTCTGTGGAATATCCATTAAAAAATGTTGGTTTTAATGCTATTTCCAGCCTGATGAGACTAAAACAAAGACAACAACAACAACAACAAAAAACACAAAAAAGCAAAAAACACAACCCCATAACAGGAAAAGCATTTCTGCAGTACTTGAGAAATAATCATCTGTACCATTATTTGTATTCTTGTAGTACCCATTAAATCAAGCCCTCATTGTGCCAGCTGCTGTGTGTAATAGGACAGTCCCGGTCTGGCTAAGAGGGAATGAACTGGGTAGGAAATGTATGTGCAAGGGAAATTGGGTTCTGAAGTGGCATCCAAGAGTTTCCTGGTACTGCTGACTTGCCTTAGATAGTCCCTGCTTTCATACATCTTTTTCTCCTGAAACAGCAGAGCAGAATAGATAGCCATGGCAAAGGAGAACTCAATGAATCTATCTTCAAAGTATCAGGAAAACATTTTAAAAACATATTCATATGCTTTTTATACTGTTCTCACACGTGGATTTCATAGCTCATATAATTATAAAACATGTGCTTCACTTATTTCTCTCAAAAGGAAATTAAAAGCTTGGTCATACAAGTAGTCCAGGCAGCTCTAATAGAGTGCTAACTCCTGATGTGGATAAACTGCAGTGCTCTATTATGTATGCATAATCACAGCCCCCTTACAACATCATGAACTACAAATCTGTGCTAGCCAAATATGTTTTAGACTCAAATGCAAGATCTGAGACATAAATTCTTGCTGCTTGGCTACAAAAGTTCTCAATTAAAAACAAAACAAGCAACTCCAGCAAAAACAAAAAACCCTATGCGGTGTCTGTCAGTCAGTCCTTGGCGCTTGTGTCACCTGCACCCCAAGTATTCGTTAGACCGACTAAAACCTTGAAATATGAAAATGGTTTCTGAGGTCCAATGGCAGAAAATGTGCAGAAATAGCTCGAGTCTTCTGTTCCCTGCAAAAGCAGCACTGTGAGACTGCAAAAAGCATCATGAGCTGTTCTCTAGTGCTCCCTCTGGCTGATACCAGAAGCCATAACTTTGCTGAAGTGCAGCGCAAAATGTGAGTGAGAATAAAACATCCTGAAAAGCATCAGCCGTTCACCCTCTTTGAGTCAGAAGCCTGCCTCCCCCAAAGCTCCAGTCCCTGGTATCAGCCAGAGGGAGCACTAGAGAACAACTCGTGGTGCTTTATTTCCTGTGGAAATAAAAGCTGCTTGGATGATCCCAATGGAAGGTGACAGACAAACCCACTGAAGCAGGACCTGCGGCAAAACTGAATGTAACCGCACCCACACATGTCTTCCATGTAGGACTAATGAACCATGGCAGACATACATCAGGTTGGTGATGCCAACACTGGCAGATGGAGATTTTTTTAACTGAACTCTGAATAATGCTGTGCTTGCTGCAAGTGCTGCAAAAGGATTATGTTTAGCTAAATGCAAGTGGACGTAGAGAGTGATAGGAATTTGCTTGAGGGTACTGACTCGTTCATTCAGGTGAAGGAAATGATAATAATCTATTTTATTTTAGTATCCATAGGCGTTCTGAGACTTACCTGTGTCTAGGACAAACCTAATCACATGCCTGAGTCTTGTGAAATAGTCCAAGCACATGCTGGGGCAGAAAAGAAGAAAACAAATGCATAAGAATTTAAGCTTGTTGCTCACAGGAACTCTGGAGTTTATGGTAAAGCGCCTCTTCATCCACCCACCTTGAAATGCACACAGAGGCATTGGCCCTGTTTTGGCATTCCTCTGTCCTGACAGCTGCAAAAGGCTGTGCTGGAAAAGAGAAAGTTATGGACTGTACAAGAAATCCCAGAATGAATGTGCGTGAAACAGAAAGGTGCAGAGAGGCCGCAGCAAGATCAGATCTGACCCCATTATCTTTTCAAGTACTTCTTATTTTATTTTATTTTATTTTATTTTATTTTATTTTATCTTATTTTATTTATTACAGTAATAATTTATAATCTTATCTCAGCATCAGGGCAGGGCAGGGCAGTGGTGTCTGCACTGCTTTTCACATTCCTAATTCCCTGCCTGCTGTTCTTCTAAGTCTAAAAACCAGCAGCAATCCCCAGGTGTATCAATGCAAGCACACTAGCAAGCCAAAGGGCACAGAGGAGACCTCCCCAGCTCAATGTTTGGCTGAGGTGAAGACTAGGATTTAGGTCACAGGACCATGGGGTGCGACAGCTGAATAAAGCGGGTGTAACCAGTCTCATCCTCTCATCCTGTTTGGATTCAGCTCCTCTTTCCCCTCTTGAGTTTAGCCTTTGGACTAAAGCTGAGCCGCAAGCTTACAGTGTTGGCGTGGCAGTGCCTGTGGCACTGCTGTAAATAAGCAATTCTCAGTTCCCAGAGCAGGACCCAGCCGCTGGCTGTGGGGCTTGCTGAGAGGTTCCCTGGCACCACTCCACCCGGCAAAGCAGCTGAGCCTCCACAAGATAGTTCTTTCAGTCGATCTGCTGGTCTTGTTTGTGTTTCAAAAGGCAATCCTTCCAGTTGGCATGGAAGATAAAATGGTGAGGAAAAGCTGCACAAGCTGCAGCTGTTATCTTGGTTTGGTAAGTCTGTGCATCAGAGGTGCTATTGGAAAATGTCTCCAGGAAAATTAGGGTCAAAATCTCGCCTGAGATCTGTATGTAGCAAACACAGTGATTTAAAAGCCAGTCTGTTTCCACACTGCCTCATGTGCTGCTATGCAAAGGAGGTGCTTTACAAGCTCTAGGATACTGAACTAGTTCTGGATTTCACAGCAGAGTGGAAGATAAAGACCTACAAGCATTGTGCTGATAGCATCCTGTTGGCCCACCAGACCCTGGCAGCACCTCTAAACAGGCACTGAGGTGGTCCTGCTGATAGACTGAGGGGAATTACAAAGCACATCCATACCTGGGCTGGGCAGCCATGCATGCCTCTGGGAGACAGCAGAGAGTGCTGCGGAGACTGAAGAGGCCAGCAAGGTCCGAATAAGATTTTCAGTAACACTGAAACAGCTTTACAACTTGTCCCTTCTTTGCTTAGCAGATTGCTTATGTTTACACCTAACAATGAGGCCCTGGTTCCAAAGAAAAGCCAGCATGTTTCAGAACCCAGCTGTCTCTTGCCTACTTTGGCATATATTGCCTTGCAAACCAGATGCTTTTTTTAGCTGATATCTATTGCAGAAAGAGGAATTTTGCATTTCCCTATTTCTGTGAGTCACGGCAGGAAGATCTGGTTTTGCCATGCGCCCTCTTGCAGCGCATGTCATAATGAAAGAGCTCTTTGTCGGGGTTACTGCAGTTCAGAGCCACCCGCCAAGCAGTGCTGCTCCATCCCCAGTGCAGCCGCTGCTCTCCTGACATGGAGGAAATGCTTCTGCAGCAGAGCACAAGAGAGTACCCGAGAACAGAAGGATATAAAATAGATAAATAGTCCAAGCATGGGAGGGTAGCAGGAGCAGTGGTACTCTCAGAACTGACAGTACTGCCACATCAATTTATTTACAAGCAGATGGCATCCAGGGGGTTCCTTTGAGGAAGATCAGGAAAGGCCAAGCCATCTCAGTAAAAATGAGCACCCTCCATGCAAATGAGAGCTCCCAGTCCTCGGGGAAGGGCTGGAGAGATCAGAGATGTAGCTCAGGAGCAGACATCTGCATGTTAAATCAATGAGGAAGAAAATGGAAGCATAGCTGCTTCTAAATCAGCAAGCAGATAAAGGTCAGGGAACTGGTGAGCTCCCGGTGTGCACTGATCCTTTATGTGACACAGTTTGTGACTGTCTTGAAGGCCTTTGGTAAGAGCTGAAGATAATGTGGCTGAATAACTTCTGTTACTTCTAATTATGGTACTTGAAGGAAAAGGGAGAGTCTTGCTTCCTTCACTTGATTCCTGGGTAATGCTGAAATGAATGGGCACCTGGGACAAGCAAAGTCACAGCAACATGACTGGTTCCTTTATACCCCCTATACCATTTATTTCAGTTTGTTTCTCCTCCATATTTCTCTCACTGAGTGCTGAAGGAGATGTCCCTGCAGATGCAGGACTGGAAAAAAGAGGCAGCATATGCCTCCAAGAGGCCATTGTAAGCCCCTTCTACACTGCGCTCGCTTGAGATGGATTGATGGTCTCTGCAAGGTCTGCATCATGATCATGGGGTAGGCACAAGAAAAACTAGTGCAGGTTCTCTTCAGGCTCATACCTGTTAGGTCTCAAATTTTCATAGCAAAACAAGATGAAAATTTTACAGCTCTCCAGAATCAATCTGCCCTTCTCTTGCGAGTAGTTTGCAGGAATGCATGTTAAATCCAGACACTGACGATGGTGGTTCCACTCTGCTGAGCTGACCCAGGTGTGGTTTTGGAATCTGGTTCATCCATTTTGATATCACAGAAGACAATGAGTTCCTTTAAATTCTGACAAAAAGCAGATGACCATTACTGAAAGTGGTGTCTTGCTGCAGTGTTGTCACGACATAGAGATACTGCTTCTGACATAAAAGGGGGACTGCGTGAAAACAGGGCTGTGGAAGGAAGGGATATGGTTCCCCCAAGGTAAGAGCCGTGCTCAGCTTCATCCAACAGGGTGAGGAGGATTTTTGCTACTATAGCTGTGCTGTTACTTCTAAGCATGGTGAGAGATTACAGCCCCTTTCTCACATTTGTTGCGTGTACAGGAGCTGCAGACCTGCAAGAGCTTATCCGAAGCACATGTGGCAGATGCATGACTCATCCGGTTTTTGCTACAGAATTAGTTCTGTGCATGGCTTGTGTCAGCCTGTTCTGTGAAACCACTTCCTTAATTTACTTTGTCTAGATGTCATGGCTTAATCACTTAGTGTTGAAACCAATCTGGGGTTACAATAAGTCATTCACCTTATGTCTGAATGCAGGCTGTATGCGCAGAGTAAATTAGAAGTAAATTTTCAGCCTAGCATCCATATGACTTCATCAGGAACAATATTCCATGTTGCAGAATACAATTATATTATGTAGGACAGGTTAGTTTAACAGCTTAACACTAAGAAGTTCCAGAGAAATAAAATTGCCATATTCTCCATGCAGCTCAATCCCCACCGATCCATGGGCATCTGCGTGGCTGGGGGAAGGCATGGAGCTGTGTCGGGATGACTGGAAGGGTTAGGAAAAAGTTCTTCCCCAGAGGATGGTGGGCATGGAAAAGGCTCCCCAGGACAGTGGGAATGGTCCCAAGTTGCCAGAGTTCAAGGAGTGTTTGGACACTGGTCTCAGACATAGGGTTTGTATTTTGGGTGGCCCTGTGTCGAGGCAGTGGTTGGACTCAATGATCCTTCTGGGTTTCGTCCAACTCAGGATATTCTGTAATTCTGTGATTCTCTTTTCATAATGCAGGGGATGAGGATCATGATCTTCTTCCTCAAGCCTAGCACTGCTGAGAGGCCTAAATCTTCCTTTTGTGAAGTACTCTCCTGAGCACATACTTTCTCATGCTTTTCCAAACACTGTCCTGTAGTTGCCTGGCTCCACTGTCAATGTGAAGGACACTCACATGGGTGTAGTTCATTCTCACATTCCAAGGGCCTTCCCAGCACCAAAACTTGGATAAAAGCCCTTTGTGTAAATAAGATCTTGTGGTATGACTGACTTGCAAGCACTGGGAAGGAGCAGGCTGGAAAAGGAAGAAAAGCCCTATGAGGCATTTTGCAGTCCATGATTTAGTTCCTAGGCTCAGAGGCACAGCTTTGGCCTGAGGGCACTGGGACCCCATGAAGGGGCTTGAGGCAAAATTAGGACCTGCGAAAGATGGCTGACCTGTGGTAAACGGAGCAGCTGGCCTTTGCATATGTGGTTAGAAAGCAGGAAGAACTTGTGGCCTGTAAAGCACGTGGTCTTGCAACAGCTGTGGGCAATCTGTGACAGACCCAGTACAATCACGTAAAACACACTCAGCTAACCCAAGCTTTCAAAGAGTTTACCTTCACGTGCCAAAGGGAGCAAGCCACAGCTTATGGAGCAAGTCTTTCTTTCCAAAGGAAAGAATCAAAAATTTCTGCAAATTATCTGGAGGCTGCCTCAACTGGGATCCTCTGTGAAAGGGCTCGAAAGGGGCTGACATGTCTGTACATAGTGGCCTTCCTTGAAAGGGCAGATTTGGGACTGGGTGGGCAAGGTGGGGGTATGGGTAGGACAGTGAGTACATGGCACATTAGTGACACTTCCACATGCACAGCACTGTTCCCCTGACCTGTGTGGTTCCTTCAGTTTGACCCATGGAGTATCCAGTAGTGATTATTTGTCTCTATTTGTGCCAGGGAGGTTCAGGTTGAATATTAGGAAAAAATTCTCCAAAAGAGCAGTGATAGAGTGGCACAGGCTGCCCAGGTTGGTGGTGGAGTCACCATCCCTGGAGGTGTTAAGAACCACATGGATGTGGCACTGAGGGGCATGGGCATGGTGGGATAGACTGGTGGTTAGATGTGGTGACCATAACAATTCTATGATCTCAGTCAATTCTCACTGGTATTTTCTCACAGGACACTGCTGAGTAGGACTAGCCTTTGCCTCCACAAAGAACACTCAGAAAGCCTGTTTTCAGAAGATTCCAGTAGCTGACTGCACATGTTGCTCCATTGTCCTGTTCCAGCCTCCAATAGAAGGCAGAAAGAGCAGCAGTGTTCCACCTCAGAAGTACAGTTTATAACCCTGCAGTTCCTAACAGCTGGATTTTTAACACCGTATGAGGACAAAGCAGCTCCTCTGTTATCCACTCTGGTGAGAATTCAGCCATGGGTCCACGCAGCACAGCAAGGAGGGTGCTTGGAGAGGAAACCATGGTACATACAGCACATAACAGCCCAACACAGAACAGCAGTGCATGGAAACGTCTTCCATTCACCGCTCAAGCTGAGCTCAGCGTCAGCCTCCCCGCCATTAGAATGGACTGTAAACACATGAAGCCAGAAGGTATTCCTAAGCAGTTCTGCTCAGTCTCCATCTGTGTTGAGGGCGCTGTGCGACAGCAGTGCTCTGTTCTCAAGGATGCCATTATCCAGCTGCTTTTACAAACACGGACGTTTTGAAATGATACATTCTTCCCAACACGCTCCGTATGAGATGCTCTGAAGGCTTACATCAAACATATCTGTTCTTCTCCATTAGGACACACCGGCATCCTCTCTGCGCTGCTCTCTGTTCTGTGCCGTTTGGGCTGGGGGAGAGCAGTTCTGTGACATTAAATGCATTTATGTTGCTCGGTGTTGGGCTGCTCCAACCACCTGTGCCCGGAATGGCCACTCTTGAGGCAAAGCGTTGGCACCGACCTCAGGAGAGAACAGCGGAGTGCACAGGGGGCTCTTAGTGAGGGACGGGGGGGATGAATGGGGACAGTCTCACTGCACTTACAGGAGGAAATGGATGCAGCTCACGTTCATGCAGTTCGGACACAGAGCTGGGAACGTGCTGTACTGAGCATTGTGTTTTCTCTTTGTTGTTGTTGTTGCCGCACTTACTGCAGCCTATGGCAGATCAGTTGAACCAGGTGATGTCCTCAGATTCAGTAAAATCAGATGTTTTGAGATTAAATCTGCTGGTCTCCCGCATCTCCTGTTCACAAGAGACGGAAGCGGTGATATGGTTTTCATTAGTGCAGTCCTGTGTGCAGCACTTGCAGAGCTCCTGGCACCACACTTCGGCTCCAACACAATGGCTGCCACCCCCACCTCTTAACCACGGCGTGTAGGAATGGGATTCCAGAGAAGGGAGAGGGGACAAGTACGGTACGGGGACTCAGCTCCGCTTCTGCCGCAGCCACAGAGCCTCGGGGAGCGGAGGAGACATCACGAGGATGCAGCACTCGCTGGTCATCCCGAGGGAGCGACAGCTGCAACTCCCCGGGTGTATTAATGGTGCCGGGGCTGCTCTGCAAGCAATGCCTCCGATTGTATTACGCTGGCATAATTAACGGTAATTACTGTGTGGGAAAACAGCGTTCTGCAACCGAGAATTTGTTCTACCAAATAATGGGATTGTGCTTTTTGCATCTCTCGAGGTTTCCGTGGAAATAAACAGGGGGCATTACTTTTGGAGGGACCGCAGCCCAACCTTCCCCCCCCCAGCCCCGCCCGCCTCGGGGCAGCAGCCGCGGGAGGGTGGAGGTCGGAAGAGGGGGGAGGGAGGGGGGAGGGAGGAAGCGGATCCGCGCATGCGCGGGGTGCAGCGGCTCTTCCTCAGGGCGTTGACACGGAGTTACCTCTCACCTACTTCCCGGCGCCGCGTCCCGGCGGGGTAACTAGCGGTCAGGCGGCGCGCATGCGCAGTGACGGAATGCAGCAGAAGCAGGGCGGCCACCCCCCCCGAAGCCCCCCAGCACGCGTGCCCCCGCTGCAGACCCGAGCCCTCCCCCAGCCTCGGGGGAGTGAAGCCCGGGTGGAGGCGTCTGTTGGTGCCGCGGGCCCGGCTGGAGGGGGTGCGGTGTGCTGCCGCGCCGGGGTTACTGCCGGTCATCGTCCCCGGCGCGTCCCCGCGGCGCGCTCCCGCTGCCGGCGACTTCGCGTGGGCGGCGGTGGGAGGGTGCCCTGCCGTGTTACTGTGGGGGTTTGCTGAGCGTTCTGCTGGAATCACGGGAGCGTGGAACAAAATCACAGAATCGTTAAAGTTGTAAAAGACCTCTCAGATGACCAAATCCTACCATCATCCCATCCCCGCCGTGCCCACAGTGCCACATCCACACTCATGGACACCTCCAGGACGGTGGCTGCACCACCTCCCTGGGCAGCCTGTGCCACTGCAGCACCGCTCTTTTGGAGAAGGAATTTTCTAACCTCGAGCCTGAAATGCAGCCTGACACAAGGCTTGTGCTGCTGCAGTGGGAGTTTCAGCATAGAAGGACTAATTCTGAGGAGAACTGTGAGCTCAGGCCAGGTGCAGTGCTCAGGAGGGATTTGGGAAGCCTCCAGGCCAGCACCAAAATGCCGCTTCTGAGCTGGGGCAGTGCATGATGAGGGAAGGACGGCAGCGGGAATGTGTTCTCTGACCGTCTTCTGTTGAAGCAAACTGAAATTTGCAGACTCGCTTTGGAAGAGCTGTGTGGGCCGTTGGTAGCACGGCGCTGAAGCTCACGTAGGGATTTTTGCAAGAGACAAAGGGTAGATGATGTCGGTGCAGTCCACAAGGCCTGACCTGCAGGACGCAGCCGCCATGTGAACGCTGTACCTTCGAGTCAGTGAGGACAGAGATGCAAGGCACCCAGGCTTCGCATCAGCCATCTGTATTCCAGACATTCATCACATGGCTGTTGCCCAGCCGGACGGGTCAGCAGTGACCTGAACCCACTGGGAAACTGATGGGTTGGGTCATCCTAGGATGGTTCTTGGATTGTCTGTTGTAGGTGGGTTAGCCCTGGGTGGTCCTTGGGCTATCCTTCGGTTGTCACTGAGTTGTCCTCAGGTTGTCCTTGGGTTGTTGTTGATGTTGTAGCTTAATTTTAGGAATGTTTTTAGCATATTTAACAGTAGGGTAGGCCCCCAAAGCAGTCCTCCCGCCCGCCCCCCCCCCCGGCTAGCGGAGACCAGCGCTGAAGGAAATTCAGTCCTGCGAGAATCTGTAATACGATCCGCGTTTGCTTTCCACTGCTCCGTAAAAGCAACTGAAGTACAGCGTAACTGTTGTTAAATAGCTGCAAAAGAGGTGACAGAAACGCTTTTGTTCTTTCAAAGACTATGCTTTGCTCCTACTTAGCTTCTTAATCTATAGCACGCACTGACATAAATTACAGAGTATTGCACAGCAATGTAAAATCAAGCAGTAAAGGATTTAGGAGGAATGTTTATTTGCTCTCAGAAGCAGCTTCCCCCGCGTAATATCTTGTGATTTGCTATGGAGTTAACTGCTTTCGTTGTTGTTTTTCCCCTCTGTGTTGTGCTGCGTTTTCCCTGGATCCACCGCCCTCCCCTTTCAGACTTTCTCCTGTTTCCAAAGCGCTGATGGATTTCTCTCTCTCAGCATTTTGCTGCTTACAGGCTGCTGGGTTAAGTTGCTTACTGGTCATCCCTGTGCTGGACAAAGGCACAAATAAGCCAAAGGGAAATATTTAGATTGCAATGGGAAGCAAAAGGGAAGTTGGAGCGATCGTTTATCATCTTTACAGCTTTAAAGATACTTTTCCTTCCTCCCTGCCCCCCATCACATTGCCCACACCTGTTGATGTGGATTTTCCACTTATATTTGTTATCTTTCACTTCGGGGATATTTAAGGGAAACGGCACAACTGCTGTTTACTGAGAACTGAACTGTCTGGGGGCTCATTACACATACCAGTGGATCCTTTGGCTTCCTCACCTGCCTGTGAGCTGTGGGAAGCTGGAGATGAAGTACGCTGAAGAAACAATGTTGAAGACAGTTTTACAAAAGCATTTTATTACTTGCACAGAAAACTCTCGAGAGGGGCCGAGTGCTTTTTTTCAGCAGGTTTGCCGGTGAGAACCAAGGGGAATCCATGCAAGATAGAGTCCGTGATGAGAATTAAATGTTCTAAGCAGTTTCTGTGCTCCCGTTCTTCCTGGTTATTTCTTGTCGCTCTGTAGCCCACTGTCCGTGCAGCTGCAGAACAGAGAGCTGTGCTCAGGGCAGCCGTGTCTCCTCTCCTCCCCTGCCTCATGGTGTCTGCATTTGCTAGCACCACTCCCGTCCTGCTGCGTGTTAAGATGGTTTTACAATAACTTGCCACCTGGAATTGTGAGAGGACTGTTCTTTAGAAGGGTATTTTCTGCCCTAGGTAGAAAGTCCATGCTTCTGCGGCACTTCAACAAGACAGGTCATGTCTCTCCAGCTGGGAAACTAAGCTGGGGCCTGCTGTAAACTGAAGTGCCTTTAAAAATAGCACAGGGATCCAAGTGAATTTCCTTGGAATTGTAATTGGAGCTTGGTTTAATGGAATTTTCACTATCTGGCCCACAAAGACAAGAACTCGTCTTCTATGTCGAGTTGAGACATCCTCACAAGTCCAACACACTGAAGGCAACAGTTAGGATCTTCAAGTGTTCATTTCTGTCTTCTCTTTTAGAATTGAAAAGCATATCCGTAAGGAACTAGAGTTATTTTTGGTCAGATTTATTTTCCTCATTAGCAGGAATATCATAGAATCATAGTATGGTTTGGGTTGGAAGAGGCTTTTCAGATCATCTAGTTTCAAACCCCTGCTACAGGCAGGGACACCTCCCAGTAGAACAGATTGTTCAAAGCCCCATCCAGCCTGGCCTTGAATGCTTCCAGGGAGGCAGTCGTTAGGGTCAAGTTAAGACTTCTGCCATCTAGCAGGGATTTCGTGAGTACAGTTCCAGAAAGATTTAACCCAATTGTACATGTGGTGAAGAGGATGGGTAGGGAATTAAGGGAATTAATTTATCGTGAGACGTTCACAGCCAGCATACACAGTGAGCCAGGCGTGTAAATGATGTTTCTGTGCTTCAGGAACTGTCTTTGTATTTGGTTTTACATAGAACTTAGAGGAATATTTGCCAAGTTACTGGCTAGAAGTCTTCACATTACTGCAGTACAAACATCAAAATGTAGGAATTGTCATAGGCAATAAATGATAATGATAGTAAATGCTTTGTGTCAGCTGGAGATAAGGTCCTAAGGCAAACTATCAGTAAGAATGCAAAGTCAAAAAGAGGATAAGTGGAAATTAGTTGTCACACCACAAGCTTCTCTCTCCAAGGAGTACTGACTTCTGAGCTTCTCTGTTTTCAAGTAGATGTTCAACATATGTTAAAGTAAGCGGAGAACATTTCTGTGAGAGAGAATCCTGGTATTTTTCTTCTGTTAAATTCTTGCTAAATAGTCAGCCTGTGTCCCAGGTGCTGAGAGACTCACACTCATGCATCTGCATGCACTTGATTGCAAGGAGAAGGGATTTCAAGCCATCTCTGGTGGTCCTGCCCAGTGCTGCCTGGCGTTTGTCAGCGCAGTGGTCAGCACTGTACATGTCTGAAAGAGCATTCAGCTGCAGAAGTTTGGCTGTGAAAAGTGTTCTAGGAAGGCTGTGCATCTTTCTTGTATTTTTTCATTCCAAAACGGTACCAAAGAGCGTTGAGCACAATGAACAAGACAAATTCTCTGGCACCAACATTTCCTTACAGCTTACAGATCTATGCTGCGTCTAAACAGCCTTGTGCTGTGAACAAAAGCCTTCCTATTGGAGAAGTAACTCCCTTCAACTTCAAGAACTGCGCTGAACTCAATAATCTCTTCCTGTTCAACATCTGAGGAATTGAGAGGTTTAATATTAAAAAGAAAACAAACAACAAGATATCTACAGCAAGGCAATTTAGAAGCAGATAGTTCTATGTTGAATCAGACGTGGAACTGAGCCTTCTTATCTGGGGAAGTGAGCAAGTTAAATTTTTGTTAGTGAGAACGTGATTATTGCTTTCCATCACATGCTGCTTATTTCATTTTCCCTTCAGAGCCTGTAACATGCTCTGGGCACTATGGAAATAACAATTCTTTCTGTGCAACAGAAGCACATTCCTTTCTTTACATGTAATTATCTGTTAGCAATAACTGAAAGTTTTCTGCCTGGGTCTGAGTTTTGGCTTTATAACCACAGCTTGTTGAAGAGACGAAGTAACGCACAGACAATAAATGCAGCTATCTAGGAGTTAGAAACATACGGGAAATCACTAGGAAATTTCTGCAAGAACTTTCTGCACGAATATTTTCCTGATAATCCTTCTGATTGCCATAACAAATCACAAATGTGCCATTTTAGTGTGGGATTGAATAAAACTCTAAATCATATGGCTGAATCCCTTATTCCTGGAGTTCACACCAGAGCCTGCACTACAATGCAGGCTGAATCAAGCAGCCCCACGCCTTCCCTTTGTTTGCCCGATTTCCATCATGGTGGTTCTGCTGTGAACTCACTGCAGCTTCTCATATCTTACCAGAGGTTGCATGAAGTTCAGCCATTTCCAAGGGAAATAGTGGAGAGGGGAGATGGAGGGAGAATGCCCATACCTCAGACACACGCTTTGAATTTATAAGATTTATGGGCTTAACGTTCCTTCCTCCTTTTTCTATTCAGTTGACATGGGGAGGAATACATGTCGTTCCAGCTTTTACATGATCTCATCGTACAGCTCATGAATCCTAAGCATGCTGCTTGGTGCAGTCTGGGGTAGGTGTTGTCCAGGAGGACTGCTTTATGTTTTCAGGTTGGTGCCATTCAGTGAGTGTGCAGTACATGCATTTTTCCAGACGTGATATTTACAGTAGCCAAAATACAAAAACCCCAGTGCAAACAGGGTCTGTGTTTGACTGCAAAACTGCACACACACTACAGAGATGCTCTAACCATGAGTAATTGTTGGCATTCTCTACTTATTACTTGAGAATTTCTTTGAATTGGTCTCTAACCTGACGGGAGGAGTCACAGCCAAGAGTGGAATGAAACTTTAGAATTGTGTACCCCCCTGGAGACACCTGTGTCATTTTGCAGGGTGCAGTGATAAGTCCTTTTTCTGCAGGGAAAAAGAGGAGGATTTTGTGGGAGTCTTTCACTGTCAGGGAAACCTGTCTCACCCTGACTTGCCTTTCCCATGATCACAGCTTATACTGACTTCTGGCTGTGGATATGGGTGACACTGGTTACAAATGGTATCTGCCAGGCTGATTCACTGCTGACAAAAAGTTTTACTTCTGTTTCGTTAGTATCCATGCACTCTTTGAATGAGATGTTCTGTTTTAGACTATAGTTTTACACCATTAGGGTATCTTGAATAAAGTGATACCCATTTCTTTAGTGGCAGTTACCCTTTGCATTTTACAGCTTGACAGTTTTTGTCCATACACACACCAGACAAAAGCAATTAGATCCTTTGGTTTGCATGTCTTTGCTCAAGTTAGGAAACATTCAACCCATTTCTGCTGCTGTGCTCTCAGAATAACAAAAAAAGTTGTTAGAAGTAAACAAAAAATCCCACCCACGTGTCCTTTCATTTCTTAATTTCTTCCCATAACTTATTTGGAAGAGTTTCTTCACGTTGTTTTTAAATTTCTTTCATTGAGCCTATGCAAAGTGTTCATTGGCTGGAGCAAGAGGGGGCTAAGGGTTTTTATAAAGAAGTGACCCAATCTTCACATTTTACACAATGTTGGGTGATCGGCACTCTGTGCAATGCTCAGCTTGTGTATGGCTCTTGTGGCAGGAAAAAGAAAATGGTGCGTTGTACATTGTAATTTATACCTGACAGTTCCTTCAGACAGTCTTCCTGCATCTAAAATTACATGAAAATCCTGGAATCACAGGGGCTCAGCCTGACATGTACCCTTGTGTGATGGATATGCAGTGACAAAAAATGTCATGCCAAAGTTTCTGCTAATTTAAAATAGCTGTGACCTAATATTTTATACATTTATTTGGATAAGACTGAAACCTCTGAATTTCTCTTCAGCTGCAAGGGGGATATTCTCAGACTACACTGCTTTGTCTCAAAACGACCACCCTCCTACTGAGTATTGCTTCTTCTCTGTGGCCTGGTTTCACGAAGGCTTAACTTTCTTTCTTCGTCAGTGCTAATAAACAGTGGGGAAGGGTAGAAAAGTAGAGGAGAAAGAACTGTATGTTAAATAGGGCAGAGTTGAGAAGATCTGATGGGGAAAACATCTTGGCTGAAAATAGGAGAAGAGCTAGGCCAGTGAGAAGAGGCTTGTTGATAAAGACCCCTTGAGATAAGTTTTAGGAAAAGAGAAGGATGGGAGACAAGAAGATTTTTCAGCACAGTACAGAAGAGGAAATGAAATATCAGGCAAGTTTCGTTTTCCTTTTAAAACGTCATTGTCTGCTAACAGCTGTTTGACTAAAAGGAAAAGTCACCTGGCAAAAACTCCTTAAATGTCACAAAATCACAGAACCGTAGGGGTTGCAAGGAACCTCTGGAGATCATCGAGTCCAACCCCTGCTAATGCAGCTTCCCTACAGCAGATTGCACAGGAAAGTGTCCAAGTATCGAGTATCTCCAGAGAAGGAATTTCCACAGTATCTCTGGGCAGTCTGTTCCAGTACCCTCACAGTGAAGATGTTCTTTCTCATGTTGGTTGGTAACTTCCTGTGTTCCAGCTTGTGCCCACCACCAAAAGGAGCCTGGCTCTGTCCAATTGACACCCACCCTTCAGATATTGATAAGTATTGATAGATCCCCCCTCAAGCTTCTCCAGGTTGAACAGTCCCAGATGTCTCAGCCATTCCTTATACGGGGGATGCTTCAGGCCCTTTGCTGGACTCCCTCCAGTAGTTCCCTGTCTTTCTTGAACTGGGGAGCCCAGAACTGGACACGGTGTTCCGGATGTGTCCTCATAAGGACAAAGTAGAGAGAGAGTGCACTTGCTGATGACACTAAGGCTATGCTATGGTTAGAAACAATGCATTATCTGTCAGTCTCAGTGAAGACTCCAAAAACAAGACCTAGTGAAAATATACTGGCTTATATACAGGTGTAATAACCTCTACAGCAGCTTAAGCAACTGCAGGCACAGAACAGTGGCTTTTGGGACTGTTTTTGGCTTGATTTCTGTTCTGGAGGTATGGTGTTTGTTCTCTACTGTGGCCAAACTTCTTGTGGTTTTATACAACAAAAACAAATGCAAGTGGGAAAACAATTACATGAGCCTTTACTCAGAGACCAATACAAAGCACACATATGAATGAAGATAGCCTTCATCCTGGAATTTCACCAGTTTTGAGTGCTTGACTTTTCCACCATCACAGTTTTCCAGTGAGGACTTGTCTGTGCATGTTTATTTGATGCAGTGAGATCCTTTGCCCAGGAGATGAGGAGTTAAACCTCCCAGCCATTAAAGCCCTTCAGTGATTAAATAATTCCTGGGCATATATTCTCTCAAAGCTTGGCCAAATGGTAGTTTACTTCACGCACACTGAGTGTGTCCATGTGAGGGGTAGTGCTCAGTTATAAATTCGTTTTTATCCTTACAGTGTAGGCAAGCTCTAAGTCGTGTTGAGTTTGAACTGGTGATACAATGGCCCATGGAAAAGGAGGGATGTTTTGCAGTAATTAGTCATATTTAAAACATGTCCCAGCAATTCAGCAATTTGAAAAAGCAAACTTCCTGTCTGTGCCAGGCTTTCATCATGCTCTTGCACTGGTGTAACCTAGCTGAAAGCATCACATGTGTCCTAGTTTATTCCATGACAGATCTCATCTCAGTAAGAGCAGGGAATGTTAGTACAGGCTGGGGATGTGAGAAGTAAAGACTGTCTTCTCATGGGGAAGGAGTTGGGAGGAAAGGATGAGAGCGGATGAGGTTTGAACTGATATTAACACTAGAATCCATTACTTATTCTGGCAATATTTTTGTTTCTTTTCAGCATGGAAGCTTATTGATAACTGCTTTTTACTATAGTTTTTCCTTGGGACGAATATGGATGAAATACTTTAGAATCCAGTCTTGTCAGAGAGAAAGAGAGATAACAGTGCACTCCAACTAGATTCTCACCCTCGTATAATTTATGTACTTTATTAAAACCAGCAGATGAGGATTCATCCATTTGTTTAAAACTCATCATGTTTGGGACTAATTAATTAAGCTTGTGGGAATTTGAAGAGTGCAAACTTTGCTATGAAGGACTGTGAGATTTTCAACCACCCTGATGCTGCCTTGCAGCCTGGTTGAAGGTATGCAGGATTTAGGTGTGATTTTCATGTGGTAGAAGGGTGCTTTTCACATAAGTTTTCCTGACAGAAGAGTTTGGCAATTTTTTCTTTAGTACTTGCATGCAGGGCCTGGGTCTAATGCAGTTCCATATAAATTGTTAGTGTTCCTGGAACTCTTCTAACTGGAATCTGTGATTAACAGAAAGTACAGCCATCTTGACCTGTGATTACATGAAAAGCTGAAATGAAGTTTCCCCTCCTTCCCTTTACCATCTGCTCTTGAACTGATGTGGGAGGAAAAATGAGGACTGATTGTGTCCTATCCATTACTGAGTACTCTCCTTTATTCTGCATTTATATAGCGCTGAAAAAAAGGCTTTGACTGTAGCCAGTCTCCACTGATATAAAATAATCACTCATCTTATACAGAGCAGTAGGGAGGAACTTGAGTCAAAGGTGAGTGACAGTGATTTGTGAAAGGTCCAGCAGTGGGGTCATTCTGTGTATTGGTTCGCAACGCCTCTCTTCTATGCCATTATTTTGATGTAGTCTTGCATTCAGCCTCTACTTCATGGTCATACGCAGCCCTGAGTCAGTCTGTACATCTTAAAGAACTGGGAAAGGCTGGCCATCTGCCGTGTACTGCTGCTGCCAAGATTCCTTGGAATATTAACAGCGAGACAAAGCCTAGCTGCCAGCAGTCTCCATCTAGGAAGCGCCAGGGAGCACGAGTGAAAAGATGCAAATACAAAAACGGACTCTGCAAATCAATGCCGGGAACAAAAAACTGAAAGGGACGTGATTCTGAGATTCTCAGGAAAGTATGGTTCAAATAGATTTGGTTTACATATGTGGTTCTGATAATTCACTGTACAGAAGGAAACGTGCAGTTAGGTGGGAGCCTATTACTGTTGATATGTAAAGGCATGGGTTAAAACAAGAGTTTAGTTTCTCTTTTTCATAAAATCGGCTTTGCTTTTTCTTCAGTTGTCTTTAATTGTCTTCACTGCTTTTCCTCAGCAAATGGCTTAGGTGCACAGGCCCACACACTCTCAAATCTTAGATGCATGCCAGAATAATGACTAGTAAGAATGTTCTCTAAAAGCACAGTATAAATGGGAAGGGGATATGTTAACTATGTCTGTCCCACTCCTTTCACTTACCAATTCCAAGGAGAAAAACTCCGTGCTCGAAACATCATTTTGTGCATGGTAGGTAACCTATCAAACAGGAAGCGCATCTACGGACAGCAGTCAGTCATTCAAGTCTCCAGAGCCTGTTCCATTTGGTAGGGGAGCCAATAACTCCTGCACTGCTGGCATGTTTTGAGACCTGAAATGCAGAAGCTTGCACAAAGCCCTGGTAGTGGTCATCATACGGGCAGTACACTCACACTGCCATTCCCAAGATGGCTTATACTGTGCAAAAGGAAAAAGCGCCTTAAAATTCCTTACCAGTGGACTTCTCATAAGCAGCTACAGCATGATGGGATTTCCTGTGAGAGCAGGGCTCCAGCCATGCTTTATAGGGCCCAAGCCCTTCTGCAGCTCCCTCGTGGCAGAGCACTGCAATGTGTGCAGCTGACCACACTTGCAATGCAGATCTGTGCAGGTATGCTTTGCAGCTCTGTTCCTTCCCTTCATGGGGAGAGCAGTGTGGAAGACGGCAGGAAGATCCCTTTGGAAGTCATTTTTTCTACCAAGGATCAACAAAATTTTAAGCTTTTCTTAACAGAATTCTGCGTTAAAATGCCATGGGTTATCATCCAGGAAAATAAAGGTATGTCAGTGTAAAGATATCATGTAAATCAAAATGGATTCCTGCTTCCTGCTGCCATTCAATGGTAGGTTGCATGCAGTTTGCAGAGTGCCAGTGTAAGAGAGTGTTATGCTCCAGCTGCAGCCCACAGGGACACACCTGCACTGGGGCAAGAGCAGATAAGCTGCTTAATGCAGACAGGATTCTTAATTCTCCTTAAAACTGACCCAAAGAAACCCCTGAAAGAACTTTTTTTTTTTTTCCCTCTGGATGGAGTTTGTTCTTGTGTAGGCAGGATGAGAATGCATCCACAAATCACTGCTGTTTTTATTTGTCCATGTGTAATGAGCTTTGTGGTCAGAGAGAACTGATGAAAACATTGATAATTATGCTTTGAAAACTCTGATTTATAGTTGGTACAAAACTGAAACATTTGTATGTTTTATGTGTTTAAGTCTTAGATTTTTTTTTCCTAGTTCTTCCTAGCTTTTATTCATTGTCTTTTAACTTCAACTGAAAGAATGGTGGCAAGAGCAAAGGAAAGAAAGAACAAAAGTAGAGCACTTTTGTGTTTTAGTTTAGGATAAGAAAGTTTTTTGTTATTTTGTAAACAGCAGATATGTTTTCATTTTTACTTTGATAGGCCAATTCTGGAGACAAAAGAGTCTGAATGACTTTCCCAGTTAGCTCTCCAACCGTTGCTCCATCCATGCAGTCTCAGATTTCCCAGCTATAACACCCTTTAGCTCGTGTTGCTACATATGATCTGCTATGCAAGAATCCATCCTGGGCACAGTATTTCTTTATTTACGCAACGTTACTTGCATATATCTCTCTCCTCTTCCCACTGCTCATATGCCTGAACTGTAATTGCACAGAGAGGAGTTTGCATAAGCTTTCTGCCTGTAGAGATTTATTTATCATGAATACTGAAACATATACAAACAGACCATTAATATTTCCTTCAATCAGTACCCTAATTATTGTGTGCGATGTTTAGAAGTAAACAAGGAGAACTGGTAAGGTGTTGTGACTCCAGAGCTGTCACTGCTGTGTCCCAAAGAAATTTCAGAGGGTGCTGGCAGCTTTGAAGGTAGTCATCTGCGAGGAGCTGACTCAGTCGTCTATTAAAAAGGACAACAAACTTGGAAAATTAAAACTGAAAGACAAACCCCAAAAATTCAGCGTCAATCTTGGAGAACTTTTGAGTGCATTCTTTAAAGTTGCTTCAGAAACTGGGACAACCACTTACCTAACTTGCAGAGTCCAGGAGCAGCTTTACCTCCATGTAGCAAAATCACAGAACATGCAGATGGACTGCACCAAATCTCTGTCAGAGATAAATAGGCAAAGCCTGATCAATAGAGGGTGAATCTGAAGAAGACTGAACACCTTAAATAATCATTTATTGTAAACAAGACCTTGCCTATTTACTAATAGGCATCCATATAGTTCGTTCCTTGGCCTTCTAAGACCAAAGAGTGGTTATGAGATGGGAAAAGGAAAAGAGCAATGATGACACATATCTAGTGCTCAGTGAAAGATTATTTGCAGAGAAACTGTAGATTTGCAGGGTAAATACTGAAGTAGTACTCAGTTAATGAACCCAGTTGGTTTACAGGGAATACAGTCCTGAATGGTCGAGACGTGACGTCCCTCAGATTAATCTCTAGAAGTGATTGCAACCAAATCTCTTATATCATATGAACGCTGACATATGTCTACAAAGATATATCAGCTCATAACTCCCTATGATTATAACAACATGTAATGAGTGACCTACTAGAAGGGGAGGAACAGAAAATGCTTGTTGATCTGGTGGTAAACTGTGGGAGGGCTTTAAATGATAGCATATGTGTTAAATTTGCCTTGCAGCTACTCTCCTTCCTTTAGTGTGCCATATGCAGCAGCCTTCTATTCTTTTATATAGCTCTTTGGCAACTAATATTTTTGGGTGGGTTAACCAAAATTGACCTCATTAGGAATCATTGCACAGCAGATTTCTTTTTGGTAGTCTACAGCGATTCCTTATCCCACGCATGAACAAAGAGCAGTCCTGGAAATCTCAGTCAAAACATTTGTCCCTGGTCTTAACTTCCTTCAGAAAGATATGAAAGTCAGCACTGATGAGCAGCTTAGGGAAGAAGCCTGGGCAAAGACTGTGGGATACAGAATTTGTTGAAAGATTCTTTCCTGCATGCCAAAGAAGAAAGAGAACAAGTTTTTACAAGTACTGAGAAAAATGACATAAAGAGATATCATATTTCTCCGTAATTTTGATGGGGCTGATGCTGAAGACATTGGCTTTCTGAAGGGTAAGGTTCTGTGGGATGTTCTGAGGCTTTAAAATGGAGGAGATTGTTAGCAGGAAAAGGAGGAAGCTCAAGAATTGTTTGTTTTTATGGAAAGTCTCCCTAACGTGACAAGGAGCCAAATGAGCGACTATGTAGAGATTCAAAGACAGAGAGAAACAAGGGCTGTCTTTTTCTCCAGGGAGGGCTCAAAATGTTGCATTATTCTTGTTACAGGGACAGATGGAAATGTGCAGAAGGGGAATCATCAGGTGAAAGGAGACTCTCTGAGTTGAAAGGAAAGAGAAAGCCTCTCCAGAAGGAAAGGAAGGATCTGGGATACCAAAGTCAGTTTTAATACTGTACTGTATACTATAATGTAGACTGCATTTCACACTTGGACATTCCATGTGGGGATATAGAGGAAAACTATCTGGAACAATAAGAAAGGATGTGGATCATTTTCTGGAGCCTTTCTGGAAATGTACCATAGATGTTCCTCAAGCATCCTCCAGAAAGGTTGCTGATATCCTGACCAGCAACTGCACAGTTGCTTGTACAAACACGCAAAGCAAGTTAGAAACAGCACTTGCAGCAATAGGACTGGTCCCTACAGCTACCCACTCACTCAGTAAGAGAGAGGGGTGCACAAGACAAGCTTAATCTCAACTATCCCCTCCTGCTACAGAGGCTATTGAGAGAATTAAGAGGAAAGGGGAGATAAATACCTTTTATTCAGATTCAGACCAAATAAGCAGAAGCAGGAATTGCCTCTTCTCAGAGCCAAGAAGGAGACAGTGTCTGCAGCACATGTTGGCTACACCCTAGATCCGGTCC
Organism: Perdix hodgsoniae; assembly: GCA_035772895.1. Lineage (NCBI taxonomy): Eukaryota > Metazoa > Chordata > Aves > Galliformes > Phasianidae > Perdix > Perdix hodgsoniae. The sequence continues at coordinate 1,524,315 of JAPSGF010000066.1, forward strand.
CGGATGCCTGCAAGTAGCTAGAGAATGCGGAGGTCAAGCCTGCTGGCTTGATAAAAGAGCTCAGAACATTCAGAAAGTGAGGCTACTTCAAAAGGGCAAAATATAACTGTCAGAACTTGAAAGTGGCCCTGTTTGTTTGTTTTTTTTTAATGTGGAAGCACAGTGCAGAGTGCTCAGCCCACGCTGAGCAGGCACATAACCTAGCAAGAGGAAAACAAGTTAGGCTGTACAAAGCAGGCTGCAGTGTCTGTCAGCAAGTGTGGAAGTCAGATGGAAATTCTGAGCAGCTCTGGAAAGATGTGGGTTTTAATAGAGATCCTTCATTTTCCAATGTGACTTCAGCTTGATGTCAGGGAAGTGCCTGAATTGAAAAGACACCTTTAAGGATCAATTGCAGGAGATACTTCTCCAGCTGGATGAACAGAAGTAAAAGCTAGCCTCCATTCCGTCTCTAGAACAGCTGACCCTGGAAAAGGAGGGGAAGGAGAGGTGTCTTGTCTCCTGGAAAGCAAGACCCCTGTGGGATGGCATGGATGCTCAAAAGCTTGGTAAAACTGGGTGCTTATGGTCTCGCTAAGGGCAGAGGTATGAAAACAGGAGGAAACCGGTCTGACAAAAAGTGTGACTTCTTCTTTGAGGGAGCTGAATGTCATAGCAAGCAATAATCCTATATCTTCCCTTCTCACAGACATGGAAACACTGTCAGGAGAAGGAGTGAGGCACTTTTTCAGCTCCACGCTGCAGGTTTGATGGGAACAGAGCAAGCTGGAGGAAGCTGTTGTGATTCTAAAAGCACAGCTCTCCTTGGGTGGAGGCCAAGGGGCTTGCTAGCCTATATATTGCAGTGCAGCAAAGTAAAAACCTTCCAGGGCCTGAGGATGGCCTGTTCTGTGTATAAGTCCTTTAAAAGTAGGTATGGCCTGCCTTCCTTCATGGCCTCTTGTTGCTGAAGCATGCAGAACTGGTGTGGGGCAGTCCCTCCTCCCTTTCCTTCTGGTTCACAAGCTGGGTTTGACAGTGCCCTTCCTTCCCTTCTTAAGTTTATTATCTAGTGAAGGAAAAACATCACTTCCTGAGACTAACCCCCCCCACCACAAGGAATTGCACTGAGTGCTGTGGTCTGCAGCTTCAGATCATGGGAAATTTGGTAATCAGGGACTAACCTGTCTCCACTTACAGATTAGAGGGAGCGCCAGTGGCTTCTGCCATCAAATTCCCAAATGCATATGCTGGCTTATGGAGCTACCAGTCCTCCCTATATAAAAGGCAGAATCTGTTATAGCTCCAGTTCAGGAGTCCTTATTCAGGCAAACAGTTCACTGAGCTTCCTGATTTAAATAAAGATTTTTGATCATTCATTTCTCTATCTCTCTAAAATAATAGTTTAATAAAACAGACAACTACAACTGATATGAAATGGCATTCGGCTGGCCACAAGGAAACATTTGGAAGTTAACCACTTTAACTTGTATTTCAAGGGCTGAGTTGCTGAAGTTTAAACCCAGGTCAGTCGATTTTACATAAGTTAAGATTTGTCCATCAATTGTGAAGCCATGTTACATCCTTTTATTCAGCTTTCTTTGCATTTGACTTGGTCCTGTGTCTGCTAGACTTCACTTCTGTTTTGTAATGAAGCTTTGCTTCCTTGTTCTATCCACTGAGGATGTTACTAGAATGAAAATTTTGCACTGGAGTCGAAGCATGGAAATTTTCAAGCATGGGCTTTGTTCACATTGCATTTCTATGCTCTCCATAACTAACCATTCACTTACGTTAATTACCCAGAAACACTAGCTTGTACAGGCCAGACTGTCCCTATGAAAGTTGTATGGCAATGTACACCTAAGGCCCACTGAAGCATTTTTCTGAAGGAATCCTATTTGTTTGAAATGTGGACGGTTGCACAAAGGAATACTGAAATGTTAACACAAAAATAAATACATGCTGCTTGCCATTACAAGGTGTACCTCTAGGGAATATGAGAAAGGAATAAACAGTATAAAATTAGAATTGCTACGTTAGATATATTTTAGTTGGCAACTCTACATATTTTCTTTGCTCTTCAAACTATAGGTTAGACCTGTGATTTGGGAAAATCAGCTTGTTTCTGGCAAACTGAAAGATTTTTACCACTAAGTATTTGGCTGCACGTATATTTTACATCCAAAATGCAGTTTTGTTAAGAGTGAACCTCACGCCACTTTACTGTATATACAGATAACTGTAGATATAATTTTGCACGTGTTTGTATTTAATGCTAAGCATTTATGAGAAATGACAAGGCTGTGCTTGTGGGAATGGGACCTCTTCTTAAAATAACAGCAGTAATTTGGCAACTAACCTTCACCAGAGACAGTTTTTAAATCACCCTTCTTCAACACAAGATATGTTGCATTAAGAAATGTTATTCATACTACTTTAGTTGTGACTTGAATTTGTCTGAGCTTCAATATATTTATGTTGTACTAAAAAGATTTAAAAATATCTTATTAATTACTGAAAGCAGATTGAAAAATGCATTTATACAGAAGGATGGAGAGAAGGTTCTATCCTCCATCAGGCACTGGAACAGCCTGCAGTGTACTTTGTTCAGAGGGCACAGTCTTCCCAGGTTCAGCACTTGATATGGTACAGATAAGCACCTCAAGGCTTCCTCACTGCATAGTGGAGAACAGACAGGTCATTACGCCTCTGCAGGTGCTTTTCCTTCTTTCCAGCTGGAACGGTGTGTCTTGTAGACTGAGTGTTGCCTCATTTTGTGTTAATAAGATGAGGAGAAAAATGCGAGCATGGCAGGTTGCACTGAAATGCCTGATGGAGTCATTTGTACTCGCTGGACTGTAAATCAGGCTGGAGTGACTAACTCCCATGTTAGGAAGTATAAATTGAAGATGAGATGCTCAGTGAGAGTCTAATTTGCTATAAAATAATAACAATGCAGCTATTTCTTATTAAAAATTAGGAGTCTCTTTCCAGGAAGGCCTTATGAAAACTGTCACCTCAGCTGGTGCAGATACTGCTAATCAAGGGAAAGAATAAAACAACACAGATGATTGAGATGCTGACTAACCTTCTCTGTGTACCCCAGAATACAACACAGAAGAGTCTGGAAGCTAATGTTGTGCTGCCAAGTAATCAAGAAGAGGAGATCAAAACTTTTCAAAAAGCACAGACATCCCACTAATCTGTTATCTTCCCTCCTTCCTGAACTAAGCCTAAGCTAGTTCACCTGGATTTAAAAGATTTCCAGGTGAGATATTTCATCTCAACAGCTGACTGCAAAGGGTGTATCAAACAGTGGCATTCTTTATTTCTGAACTCTGCCTTAGAGCTCTTGTGTTCACAGCAAGGCAGTTCTTAGTGTGACTGGCTGAGTCATCTGCCTCCTCTAGCATCTAGATGCCATCAGTCTTGCAGGCTCAACAATAGTGTGTTTTGCCTTGTAGAAGCTACCAGTAAGGAGGAACGACTTTTCCTCTGCAAGAACACATCATTTTCTCCTATTTTCAGTTCCACCCCTTCATTCCACTACAGGTTATCTTCTCCATGAAGAGCAATTTTCATGTTCTTTGATTTCTTGTTGTGCCCCTCTGTAGCCTTTCCCTTGCACCCAACCTTGGACCTGTTGTGGGCTGCCTCTTCCAGACTTGCAAAAAGAAAGTCACAGTGAAAGTAAGTGAGAAAACTAGCCTTTGGAAAAGAACGGGTCATGTGTGGCCTGGAAAGGCAAGTCATGGGACCTGTGCTTTGGGCAATACTGGCAAGCTCTGAAATGGCTGATGATGGGCCCTCAAGGGTCTGCTGGCTGTGGAGGACCCATAGGGAAGCTGAAAAGTAGTGGAAGGCAATGAATGGTGGAGGAAGTTGAGTAGAAAACAATGGGCAGCAGAAAGAAACCATTGCACAGAACCTAGTGTCCCTCATTGTGAAGAAGGACTGAGTGTAACATTAATGGAAAGCAAGAGGTATTGGGGCTGGAGAGCAGGTAAGAGAGGTGTTTAATGGGAACAGGATTTGTGGAGAGGACAGAAGGGTGTTCCTCAAAGTGTTTCATTTTTTATAGTGACTTGACTCCACAGTTAGACAACCAAGAAAATGTAAATTTGATAAATGCTATCCAGTGGCACACAAAGATGCTTTTGGACCAGGTATATAGCAAACTCAATTAAGTACTCCATTTTCTTCCAATGAACAGCTGTATATTAAATGCTTTACTGGAAGATGGATATCTAAATGCTTTAACAGTTGACACAGATGCTGATTTCCAAAATTAAAGGAAGTTGTCCCTTCTGATGATGTGTAAAATACCAACTCACTTTCTCTTTTTTGAAAAAGTGCAAAGATTGAAAGCTACAGTATATAGTGAAATCTGTAAGCTGCACTTACCGATTAAAGACCTACGGGTTAAAGACCTAATGCTTGTTTCAGTTTTGTAACCAGGTGAATGCATAGCCAGTATATGTCTCTTTCAATCAGTGCAGCTGGGTAGCAGCTGCATTGGGGCAGCTGCATTGGGGAACCTGGGATCAGAAATGCGGTCTAGTTTTGTGTTTCCAATCCCAAGCCCTTTTTTATGCTGGTGGCTGAGGGAAGGAGCATGGGTCAGTGTTGGAATGAATGTCAGCTCCTATTCAATGCAGAAGGACATGCATTGTTATCTGTCTATTTTCTGCTGTATAAGACATTTCAGTGGATAGCATTACTTCAAATCACAGTCAGTCCAAGATCTCTGGAGGTTGATGTCAGGTACTCGTATTTCTGTGCTCCTCTAAGAACATGCAGTTTCCTCAGTAACCATGGATCATCCAGGTTGCTCATAATGAGGCAGAGCATTAACAACAGCATGTTCAATAACATCATTGACTTCACTGTGGATGAGCAATGGCAGTGCATTATGTCCTCAGAGGGAACCATAATTGTCCTTCTTTTGTGCATTGTTTTCATTCATAGAGTGTCTTATGCAATGAAAATGCACTTCTATGCTTTCATAGATTGCAGAGCAGAGCTTCCAAGTGCTCCTGACATGTACTGAGCAGAAATTTTAGAGTGGCTCTGATGAAGGTTGCTGTGCTTCCGGGAAAAAAGCCTAGCTGGGAGGACAAGGAGCCTTGAGACTGGTAATTGCTAAGGGCAGTAATATATGCTGTTTCTCAGATGGCCATCATTTGTGTGTTCTGTATTTGGAACAGGTGCATTTGAGCAATGTGAATGTTTAAGCTGGGGTCAGCCTGCTTTTTTAAAGTTTACGAACTTACTTTGCCCAAGAACTGCCTCAGAAACTCACTCTTGATTATGGATGAAGAATAAAGCATTCACTTTCCTGGTTCCTTGCTGTTTCCTGACCACCAAGTGACAGGAACCAGAAGCTCTGTTTCTCCTGAAACTGCTGTTGCTGGTAGTGGTGTGTTAGCTGCGCACCTGAGGATGCAAACAGTGCCCATCTTCTGCTGCCTGGTGGCGCCTGATGCAGGGGCCAGTGCAGGTGAGGAGCAGAGGCTGGTGAGAGCACGGGGCTCTCCCTTGGCCTTTACCCTCCCTTTCACTTTGAATGTTAGCAAAAATTCCTTCTCCAAAACAGCGGTGCTGCAGTGGCACAGGCTGCCCAGGGAAGTGGTGCAGCCACCGTCCCTGCGGGTGTTCAAGAACCGTGTGGATGTGGCACTGAAGGCACGGTGGGATGGGCTGCTGGTTGGACTTGGTGATCTTAGTGGCCTTTCCAACCCTAATGATTCTGTGCCTCTGTTCTGTGATTTCCACAGACCGGTTAGCAGCCGGCCGCGATGTGCGCCAGCCCCACTGACCCCAGCAGCAGTAACCCTAGGGGGTGACGTGCAGCCCCTGCTCTGGGGGGGGCCCCCCAAGCAGCGTGAGGTGTGCACAGCCCCGCCGTTTGTTTTCGGCTGCAGCGAGCACGCCCACATGCAAATCGGCGCGTCTCCTCCTGCTAAACATCGGCGGCGTCCCTTGCTGCGGGAGGAGAGGAAAAAAAGAAGGAAGAAGACGAAGAAGACGGGAAAAAGTGGAACGGGGGGGGGGAAGGAAGAAAGAAAGAAAGAAAGAAAGAAAGAAGAAAACAGAGAAGAGGGAGAAAAGGGGAAAGGAAAAACGATTCCAGGCGCTGCCCGGCCGTGGAAGGGGCGGGCGGTAACGCCCCTTCGCGGGCTGCCCCTATAAAGACACGTTGAGGGACGCGGGTGCTCGGCAGCGGGGCCGGTGTCGGGCCGGCGTCTGGTCGGGGCGTGGCAGAGCTGAGCTCGGGAGAAGTGGAGCGAAGCGAGGCGGCTCGGCTCGGTGCGGGACCGAGGGCAGCTGCCCAGGGCTCCCCGGCCCGGAGGTAGGCACGGTACAGCACGGCACCGGCAGCGATTGGGTTGGGTTGGCGGCACCGCTCGTTCCCGCTCCGCCCGGAGCAGCGTCACGAGGCAGGGGGGAAAAAGCGATTAACTTTTTTTCATTATCATTCTTTTTTCTTTTTTTTCTTTTTTTTTTTTCCCCTTTTTTCTTTTTTCCCCTCAGTGTACGTAACTTTATGGGAATGGCTTGAGGGGCGGTAGGGGATCGGCAGAGGGCTGATACGTTTTGTTTGTTCCCCCCTCCCCCGCCCCCCAGAGTGTGTGTTTATAATTTTGTCGTTATTTTATTCTAGCTGATCCCGAGCGGAGCGGCTCTGTCTTGGCAGCGCTCGCGTAGGGCGGCTCCAGCGCCCCGCCGCCTGCCCCAGCCCTGGCGGGCGCCGGAGGCTAACGGGGGGCTCCGATCCCCTTTGCGCATACGGGGAAATCGATGTCCCTGCGTGGGGAGTGGGGAGCGGGAGTGTAAAAATAGTGAAAAATCAATCCCGCTGCTTTTGTGATGGGCAGGAGACTCGACTGCATGCAACAAATCTCACTTCTGCGAGCCAGGCTGTTGAGAAGCTTGGACTGTTTCGTTACAGCCTATCATCAACCCCCTGCAAAGCGTTGCTGCTTGGTTTGGGGCGTGCGTGACCGCTCGGATTCTTAAGTCTATCAGGAAAGATATTCTGATTATAGACTGAAAGTTCCAATTAAGGGCTATTTTTGTCTGTCTTAAACCATTCATTGCATCCCCCACAAGCTGTTCGGCATGGAGACTTCAGGGCTGTATAGATCAATTTGGAGGATCAAAGCTGATCTTTAGTCTGTTGGAATAGATGTTACTGGAGCCAGAGAGATGTTAACCTGTGCTTACACGCCTAGCTGAATTTGAGGCCGTTTTGAAAAGTACCGGTATAGATAGATTAATACATTAAGATGCTGTTTGGAGGCAGCCTTTAGAGATGGGTCCATGCTTGTACAGCAGGGAACAGCCGTGTCTTGGGCATGTTCCATTAGCAACAGATGGCCACACTTGCTGTCTTGAGGCTTTTCCTAAGTGAGCAATCCCGCTGCATTTTGAAGAGGGATAATGTAATTAGACACATGGTGTGGGTTCTTTCTGTTTGTCGTGCCGCTGACTGGGAGTGGTGGTGTGTGCTGAGGTGTTCCTGTGCAGCGCAGTGTGGTTTTGCCATGTCCATGCAGGCTGTGGAGCTCAGCCTGGTGTGATCCTCTTGGCCAGTAACAGGAGCCCCCTGCCTTTACTCGCAGTGCTTCTCTGCCTTGTTTGTTTGGCACTTGTAGTTTGGGTGGGCTGGTGATGGGACAAGTTTTACAGGTCAGCGCATTCCAAACTGTGGGTAGAGGATTTTTAGCCTGAAAGCAGAAGTTGCATGGTAGAACTCGAACTTTAGAATCATAGAAGCATTAAGGTTGGTAAAGACCTCTAAGGTCATCTAGTCCAACTGGCCGCCTACCACTAATATTGCTCACTAAGCCATGTCCCTAAGTACCATGTCTAAATGCTTCTTGAAAATCTTCATTCCACCACCTCCCTGGGATTATGGAGAGGGAGAGCTGTTTAGTCTTGCTGATGCTAGCAGGATCCTAAAGACTCCTAGGGGAGGAGGGGCAGAGGCCACCAGGGACCTCTAACAACTGGACAGTGGAAGCCTTAAGGGCCCCAGGCTTCAGTATTTTTGTTTAACTTTGGAAGTTGGGAATGTCTCATGCTAGAAGACAATTACAATGTTTGTTGGAGGTGTTCTGTGGGGTACTTGCTGTTTTTGAGAGATTGTAGCTGTCCATGTTTGCAATTGCAGGGCTGTGACTTGTCCCAACTGCTCGCAGTAACTTCCCCTTGATGCATTACTATTGAAGCTCATGTGCTTCAATGGTATTTTGTGTGAAACAAGCACCTCAGGTGCCATTCTTTGTAAGATGTGGCATTTGCAGGAGTCTTGGCAACCTTCGGCTATCAGTCCCAGCTTTCCTCCAAACCGAGCAGAAGTAGTACAGGCAGGCATGGTGAGGGCCTCCTGATGATCTCCTCACCCAGTGGGACTGGGGTATGCTTATAGATGGGTATGTCATGGGCTGATGATGGTCAACCTGTTTTGTAATGCCAGTTTTGTCTTCGGAAACCTCTTCAGCTCGATTCTGCTGATGTGAGCATAGGTCTGGTCTGGCTCCTCTCCATCCTGTAACACAGGGTGGGTGGGACTGGTCCCTGGTGAGGTGCTGAACTGCTGAAGTTGGAAAGACTTGAGTTTATTTTCAAAGAAAGAAACAGGACAATGTTACTGTGGCCTTTGTTCTGGAAATAGCCTGTTCTCTACTTCCTGGGCCTCACCCTCACCATGTGAGCATAAAGCAGTCCACAGATGCCGTAATAACACCTCTGTGGCTTGAGGAAAGCAGCTCTGGACCTTCTACGTAAGTCCTAGGCTAGCGTACACTATGTCTCATGCCTGAATCAGGTGTGATAGGTACAACTCGTGATGTGGGTTCTCCCTTGCCTGCCTCCCTGCAGAGCTTGCTGGCAGAGGTGGGCCTGCAGAACCAGGGCAGGAGCGAGGCCAGTCCCCAGCCTGTCCTCTTGTTGCTGGATGGGATCAGCTCCGCTTCTGTTTATCATGTGTGCTGCACCAGGCAGGCACAGTGCTCCTTAGGGTGTGGTTTCTTCAGAATTTTAATCTAACTGGGGTCTGCTGCTGAACTGCTAATGGTCCTACTTCACCTCCTCCATGCACTCAGTCTGTCTCTCCCCATGTTTTGTTCTCTGGGCTGATGCTGGAGTTCACCAACCCAGAGTGACCAAGCTTAAAATTAACTTTTCTCTCTGAGCTTACAGATGAGGGAGTTCTTTCACTGAGGGATGGAAGGGTTGAAAACACATCTAGCTGGGTGATTCTTTGGCATCTTGTGCTCAAATCATGGGTTTGTGAATGCTGGCACTGGCACAAAGATGGTCCCAGGAGTGGAGCAGAAGTGGAACCAGACTACCACTTTGTTTAAGTAACCTTGGAGCAGGAACCATGGTGTTTATGCAGGTCTCTTAGGCTGGGTGGCGCTCCAGATCCTGAAATAAGACCATGGCTGATCATACACCATCATGTTTCTCTTAGGTTGGTTATTCTTGGTGTCTGCCCATGTGTGTGGCTGGAGATATGACCTGCTGTTTGATAGAATACTTTATATGTGCCCCACTTTCCAACTTCAGGGACTCTGCCTGCTTTCTCCAGGTCTAATGTGGTAGAAAGTTGCTGAATTGTTGTCTTTCAGATTATCGTTTTTGTATCTGCTGAATGTTTGAATCCTGAATTCTTGAAAGTTTGCTATGTAGTTATCCAGAACAGTTGTGGTTACTAAGGATAAGGATTATAAATATCATGATAAGACTCTACTTGTAGTGTTGAGATGTTTTGAGTTTTTAAGGCAAACATTTCATATTCTGTAGCTGTATATCCTATAATGTTACTGGTTGTAGGAGGCCTGTATGGATCAGCTCAGAAGAATTAGCATAAATTGAACCACTGACCAGAATACCGTCTTCTCCATTTTTGGGTCTCCTTTTCAAATGGAAGGTAACAGTAAAGCCAGACCTGCCTTTTTTATCGCTTGTCTTAGGGCAGAAAACATGTGAGCTTGCCTCAAGTAGTGAGGGTGAGACAGAGTAGGTTGGAAAACTGTTGATGCAGCTTTTCTCAGACAACAAACTAATGCTGTAGGAAAAATAGGAGCATTCAGATCTTAAGATTTATTGAGTTATTAGTGGAAGGGCTTGATCATGGATTATAAGAAGAATGTACATCAGTCTGAATGGTATAAACATCCATATACAAGCTGACCTTTTTCCTCTTCTGTTATTTTCTGGAGGAGTATTGCTTACCAGAGCTCTATCTAATCCAATAAGAGATCCGTTTGTGTTGTGCTAACTTTGTTAGGGAATGATTGTCCTTAGCCAGAAAGAGGAGAGCAGGAGAGCTTTTCCAAGACTGTTCTGGTTTGAGCTAGATAGCAAGGTCAGTCTTTGGGAAAGAGCAAACAAAGCCAGAGCCTCTGACCACATGGTTCAGAGATCATTCTGGAGGTCTGTCTTCCTTTCTAGCGAGCAGAAGGCAGGCAGTGTTGTATGGAAGATAAAGAAGTGGCCCAAACCAGCCACCACCCTGTTTGCTTGGCTGTGTGAAACAATCTGAAATATTATTTGCCCATATCCCAGTGAAAAGCTATTACTGGAGGCTGGAAGGCAAGCTGTGCAATTAATATTCATTAGCATTCTTGGCTGTTAGTTTAGTAACAGCCAAAGTTAAGCTGTGTGTAAGGTCTCAGAGCAACAGTGGTGGCAGTCAAGGTGACAACAGGACCCAGGGACCAGGATAACCTGTTTTCTAGCAGCAGTGCCTGTCTCATGGTGACATGCTTCTGTTGCCTGATTCAGTGTTGTTATAAATATGAGATCATAGAATCTTGTATTCCACAGTGTAAAAGTGAAAGTGTTTTTTTTTTTTTTTTTTTCCCCCCTCAGCTGCAGCGCTATAACTTTTTTTTGTGAAGACTATTATCTGTATTGGTCATGTCAGCTGACAGATTTGAACCCCAGGTTTTTAGATGTTGCTGCTGCTTTTGCAGCTGCATTCTTGTGCCTTTAGGTGAAACAAACAAATGATTATACGTACATTTTATCTGAGAGATGTATTTGTGGAGAATATGCTTATATTCTGTGGATATGTCAATGGCTCTTTTTCTCTTCCCTATATTGTAATTACAGTGCCATAACAGGAGTTCCGGTATAATTGCTAGTGGAAAGCAGAATCAGAACCAAATTTGATTTGATTTAAAAACAAGCACAGCAATAAAAAACAAAACTCCATTTGCCCACACAATAGAACAGCGTCAAGCTTCGGTGTGTGCAGTATGAATGCTTCTTTCTGGTGGAGTCAAAGTTCAAAATCTAGTCCTCTTCCAGGTGAATGCATTTGTTTGTTAAACTGAATTGATCTTGAATTTCAGAACTTATGCTATCACTGGATAATGTACTTTTTATCTAATTCGTTTATTTTAAAGTATTTTTGATATTTTAATTGTTCTTTACCCTATTAAGTTGGAGTAGTGGTTCCTACAGCCTGACTTACCAGGTCTTACAAGCCTATAGAGATACCCCTTCTAAGAAAGTAGTAGGCGTATTTGGAGGAATTTGTATTTATTCCCTCCAGACTTATACTATCACTTGTATACCAGCTGTCACCAGATTTCTTCAGATCTTGTTTTTCCCTTGTTATTTTCCTTTTTTTCCTTTTTTCCATCCATCCCCCCCCATTACTGTGTCTTCCAGAACTTTGTTACAGCTCTTTCAACATTAGCCTTAGTCTTCACCGCTCTATCTGTCTTCCCAGTTGTGTTCACGTGTAAAACCAGACATAACTTCTGTCAAGTGGATTCTCTGTGGGGAATGTGCTTTGACTCCAGTGAAACTTTCTCTGCATCGTTATGGATTTCTTAAGCTGAACAGAAAATGTATGGCTTGGAACTTACATCCATTAACAACTCGCAGAACTTTTTTGTTTACATTTCTCTTACAAGCTTACTCTCTTCCTTCTGGCGTTTAGTGCCGCTTGTGCACCTACCCAAAGCATTTACCATTCTGAGTGCTTTTGCTTGAAATTGAGTTGACCAGTTGTTCACTTTTGTGCTTAGTCCCTTGAAATTGTTGAAGCAATCTAGTGGACCTCTGTCCTGACGCCCATGTGAAGAGGTGTAGCTTAGGTTTGAACACCATTAGCTCATTCCATCAGCAAGTGTGATGTTAAAATAACCACACTATTAACTTATTTCACATCTGTTCACTGTCTTGTTGACCCTTATGGGAGTATGAGTTGAACAATTGGAAATGATCAGTATAATCTGTGTGGAACAACTTGTTTCTGTGGATTAAGCAAAGAGAGAGATTTCACACAGTATTCTGGCAGCACTCCCAGCGAGGTACCCAGTGCCACACCTGCCACAGCAGGCGTGCTGCCTTCATTCTTATTGTGCATGCCAATTACTTTTGTTTTGTTCTAGTAAGAGTAACTTTAGAGATGAGTGGTTATTGAATCTTATCATTTGCAAAGATTGAACAGAAATTCATTCTCCTTAAAGTGAGCAGGCATTACTTTCAAAAGCACCCGGATTCCTGTTTTCTCCTGTATCGAAGTATTAGCTTTTAGGTCTGTGCAGTTTAGTGGTCAGCAGTATGAGAGCTGAAGCCTTGCTTGGGTCTGCCTGTTGTAGAGTTTCAAGGATCAAACTACTTGCACTGACATCTGTTGCAAAATACAGCCTTTGCCAACTTTCTTTTGACAACATCATTTCCTTGCATTGTGCTGCAGGCTTTTTCTTGGCTGAGGCTTTTCTGCATAGTTGAGGGGTATTTTTGTCGTCGTTTTATCTTCCATAACCTATATTTGTGAGACATGCATCAGTGCAGTTGTGTAGATACCAGGCTTCACAGCCAGCTTATTCCTTATGGAAGTGAGTCTTAAGTACAGCAGAAGGAAGTTTCACGCAGTAAAAGCCATATTGTGTTCTGTCTTGTTATTGGACACGTGCTGGTTCATGACATGCTGGTCCCAGATGGCAAAGACCAAGAAGAGAATAACAGTAAGATTTCTTTGGATGGAGCAGATATACATCTCAAATTACAGTACCTATCTTTGCTGGGTTGCTTGCATCCTTGCCTTCTCCCAGGACTCGAGAACAAGCTACAAAAATAAAACATAGGAGAAGACACTTTTTTGCAAAACAAACAAACAAAAAACTTATGGAAGTGATGGCAAAGCCGTGAGGTGTGGTACCTTGGCTCAGGGGATGATGCAAGCACCTCAGTGATAATCCAGCCATTCCACGATAGGAATGTGCATCGCCTACCAGTGTACACAGTCTTTAGCCAGATCCATGGCTGATTCACATAGATGAAGCAATTCAGTGACCAGGGTGCGCAGAGCAGGGGATGGTGGTCAAAAGCTTTTCTGGCTAACACCCTCTGAGCTCATGGATTTCCTTTCCCAAAAGCTGAGAAGGGTGATGACTTTCTTGAGGGAGCTCTGTGTTTCTTCTGTCCTTGGAGGCAGCTTGCCAAGCAGAAAACTGTTTTCTGTAAAGTGAAATGCTTAACCCTTTTTCACGTTTGAGAAGATAACGTCCGTAAACAGGATGCATCAGCAGGAGAAAAAAGTGGCTGATGCTGGGCAACAGAGCTTTTTGCCAACTGTGCTGACAGTACTACAGTTGCTCAGAGATCAAAGCTTAATGGCATGAATTGAGCTTGAATGTCACAATCGTTATTTTAGCAGGATGTTCTATTACTTCTAGATTCCACAACAGAGAAAAGCTCATTCTTTGGGATCAAAAAAAAAAAAAAGGCACAGAACCAAGTTAATGTGGACTGTGGATCTTGGACATGGGCCATGATAAAGTAAATCATCTTTCTTTTATGTGAGAAAAGCAGAGATGCTTACTGTAATAGGAATATCAAAATGTTTCATTGTTTCAAAGCCTTCCAGTGGAAGTTGGTGGTCGTGTTTCTTTTAACATTGAAATAAATGGCTGCTTTTCTTCTGAAGTGTTATTTGACATTTAAGTAATTCCTCTTGCTGAAGTGCGTGACACAATCTCTTGCCCGTGCCTTTCTTTGGATCAGTCCAGTTGTGGCACACGCAAGCTCAAGCTTTTCTATTGCAGTGGAGCCACACTTGTTTTCACCATTTCACCTTCTGAACATGCTGGAATTAATGAGAACCAGTTGTTGTGGTCATTCTGGTAGGAAGGCATGCTCCAGTGTGAACTGGGACAAGTTTTCAAAGCAGCTTGGCATGTTCTGTCACAAGGGAAGTTTCTAAACACCATCTCTTTCTGAAAATGTGGCGCTGTTGACTGGAAAAATGTAGTCCTGTTTATATTAAGGAGTACTTGTAGACTGGTGCTCGGGTCTTTGGGAAACTATCTCTTGTAGTTTATTTCTGATACGTAACTATGGGCCCACCTGTGCCTCAGAAATACATTTTGGGACCTATGCTTTGTCAGAAGGAGGAAATGAGAGCTGTTGAAGAGCTCAAGGACAGCATTTTTAGAGCTCCTGATACTCATTCTGGGTATAGCTTTCGAAATGGTCTCTACTCTGCTATTCATACCTGGGCTTTCAGAGATACTCAGCACAGAATATGCTGACTTTTGAAAAAATCAGAATGTTTATTCGTGGTGCCTAGAACTAGGTACCATTGCCCCTTGCCCAAATGCTTGGGATGCCAGACTTCTGTCCCTAACATCATGCTGTATTAGTTCCAGTTCTTGTCAGAGTAAGATCTGGGCTTCCTTCTCATGTAATTCCTGCTGCAACAGGCAAAGCCTAGCACTGGGCTCTTTTATGAGACTAATTGTTTTAATAGCAGCAGTTAAAGCAGATTGTGAGTAGCTATTTTCTTGTCATGTTGTGCTTAAAAGGAGCAGTCATTTTCGTCCAGCTGTCTCTAACCCTCTGTGAAGCACAGCCCCCTTACATGAAGAGAATTCATCTGTTCAGTGTTATGTAGCTACATGTATGGTGCTGTAAGGATCCTGTGACTGAGTGAGATGCAGTGCCTGCATTTTATTTGGGCACTGGTGGAATTCCAAGAAAATGTTCAATCAGCTTCCCAATATTTTGGCACTATCCCTAATGTTAGAGAGTTGTAGAAAGCTTGGCACACTCATCAGGAGGAAAAATGAGTCAAACTGGTTGTGGATTACCATGAAGCTAAATCTGAAAGTGCTTCTGTCATACAAATCATTGTTATTTTATAGGGCAGATGGCCACGTTGAAAACAATGTGTTAGTTGTTTGCAGTATTAGTAGGTGTTGAAGAACAAGGCTAGAATCTGTTTGCTACCAAACCTAAGGCCAGGTAGTCCATGTGTGTAAGGTGATGTAAACTAGTCAAGGTCCTTGCTAAGGATTGCCAACCAAATATTGTTGTTTGTAGTCCTAATTAAATTCTTTCCTGCTGACCCAGAAGCTCTCCAACAAGCAGTTGGTGTAAACGTCATCTGGGTGATTTTGAAGAGGAAAGCCCCATCTCACTGAATGAACTTTTAGGTAGAATAGTAAACTTGGCCTGATATTCATCTGGCAAATGAGAAAGAAATGGGAGTCCTCCATGGGGAGGTTACGAAAGAATTGCTTTTTTCAGTGCCTGTTTGGCCTCACTGATAATGATCTTGCATCCCAGGCATCAGGCTGCAGGTTCAAAGCTCACACCTCCTCTGCTGACCCTGCATTGCTCATTATTGCTGCAGAATCTAGCAGTGCTTAAACCAGGAGACAAGTGTGTAGCATCTACTGGGTATGTTTTTATCTCTGCCTTTGCTTTGCTTGGCACTGCAGGTGAGTTGTTCAAACATGCTGCTAATGCTTTTGACGGCATGTTTTTGTAACTTAGTTCAGAATGTTGGATTTAGAAGGTAACTTTAAAAGGTCAGTGTTATTCCTAGAAAGGTATTATTGTTAGGTACAGCTTCCCTTCTCTGAAGCTTCAGTAGATTTTGACATTTTTGACTTGAGAAATTTAGAGACTTGAATGTCAGTTTTGCTCTTATTAGTCTTGCAGATTTCACCAGAGTTGTTCTGATTGTAAAATGGGCTTGTGCTCTTAATTCTTCATGCATTGTCTGTTTCTGCTGTGGAGATTATCTCTAATTAGGTCTGTATCAGCAGGATAAGTGATTGTTTGCATTTGTCCTCAATCACTCTTTGTCAAGCATAATCTAAACTGCACTGGGACTAATGCTCTTTTTCCACCTCCTATTTATTGAAGTTTAGAGGCAAGGTGGTTCTTTCTTTCTGGAAACCATGGAAGTTTAAAACAAAGGTTTATTTCTAATAAGTCTTGCTGCTTATTCCCTCTTACAGCCTCAGGCTGTACAAAGTAAAGGTGGATGTATGAGTCTCCTGTCCATAGCTACTAGTTGGAAAGAAACTATAAGCTGAGATGCAGGTATTCTGCAAGAAGGTAGCCAGGATGTTAGACCCAGATTTGGGTGATGTAGCTCAACTCTTGGCTTTAATCAGTGCCTATACTCCCAAAATGCCCAGACAATTCTCTGACAGTTTCTTACTTGAATCAGATTTAAATTTGAGGTACGCACACCTCTCTTGCCTTCTGTTATGGTGACCTGATCTCAGTTGGTGGCATATGGAGCACTGGGAGGGACTTTGCTCTTGGTTCTGGGCTTTGCGGAGTTGAGGTGGCTCATGACACTGCTCCATGAAATGCAGCTTGGTTCTACATAAAGGAAATAAAGTCATTTCTCAGTCTTCACCAAGAGGACTATGTTTCTGCTCACAGCCAGTGTTCTTTTCCTCAGCTGTCCCATTTCTTTTGAAGAGTGGCTGTTTGGTTTGGTAGATACTTACAGGAAGGCTGTTGGTGTTAAGCAGATGTACAGTTTTTCACTTGAGGTCATGTGTGTAATGTGCTAGGCCATGTTTGCTTGCAGTAGAGGGACAGTACTGGCTGTAGTAGCTGTATGTTGCACCCAGCAAATAGGTCATTTTTTTCCTCTCCCCCTTCAAAGGACATTATCTCTAGATATTGGATTCTCCATGGCTGCTTGGTCTGTGGAGAGCTGCCAGTGGTCATAGCTTTTGCAATGTGGAAATCTGGCCAAGAGGATGGGATGGAAGGCTTCTAACTGCTTTCATGGCAGCCTGTGATTCTTTGTTAACTAATACAGACTTTTAGCTCTGCTGACCAGGGCTTGGTTTAAGTCACTGCTGGAGATTCACAGGTTCTGTATCCTTCTGCTAGAATCCTGAAATGTTCCGCTCCCATAAGGCTTGGTAGGTTTGCTTAGTTTCCTGTATAAATAGTGATTTCTTCTCCAGGGGAAAGGTTTTTTTGCCCCCAGAAGAAAGCAAACAGCTGCATTGTTTGCAGAAAGCTGCTTTTGAAAGCTGTTTTATGTTTATTTAGTACAGATACCAGGCATGGGGGTAGGGAATTGGTTCTCTTCCACTTGACCTTTTTTTCCTCTTAAAATCTACAGCTGTAAAAATACATAGCTTTGTATTTAAGACTGATTGGGTCCGGGGATTCTTGGTATACCAGCAAACTGACTTTTCAACAGCCATTTTAGTCTTGATGATTGTGATAGTGGTTATCTAGACAGCGTTGGTCAAAGTGTTTCACTGTCAGCATTTTCAGAATTCATCTCTTCCTGTATTTTCTCTTAAAGTGATTTTTGAATTGCACACTCAGATGGAGTTCTGGCCTTACAGGTCTGGAATTCATGTGGTTCTTGCACTGGGGAGAAAAGCCATCTACAGGGGCAGTCTGTGGGACAAGCACATGGAGACAACTCTGTCCAAAGATCAGAGGGAGTATTTGCATCAAGCTTCTTTTGCTTGATGCCTCTTCTGTTTTCTCATGAACTGAGAATATTTGGAATGCTTGGAAAAACAGCATGTTATGTGTATGCAGATCTGAGTGGCATGCTTCTAGGGCATGCTAGGAAGTCTGTGTACTAGTTTATTGGCTAGTTAGATGTGAGATGGCCTCGTGGTCCTTTTAATTGGCTGTCTGTTTAACTGAGTTCTTGTTGCTCTATCTGCATATTGCGCAGGGCATGTGTCTGGATTCAGTGGGTTGCTGTAAACACCCATTATGCCTGAGCTGCTAGACAGCTACCAGGTATATCAAAAATGTAGGCAATTTGAGTCTCCCCTGGTACGCTCCATTTTTGTCTAAGCTGTACAGTTGTGTTAAGGAGGTGGAGAAATGCTGAAGCAGAGCTAAACAAGAACGGTTTTCTGAGTGATGAATAGAAGTAAGCCTCTTGCCTTTAAGCTTACAACTGCTGTTGTAACTGCACTGGAAAACAAGCGGCGTTCACACAGTGGAAAAGGTTGGCTGTTGGATGTCTGCAGCAAAGACCTTTATGCAGTTAGGTTGCACTGCTTGTTACAGCTTAGGAAATTGTTCCAACTTTCACAGTGCTTATAAAAATAAGAGTTTTTTTTTTTAAAAAAAGGTATGCTCAGTCTTGGCAGGTGTAAATCCCTCTCTTCTGCAGAGGTGTTGTACCTTACATCTCAGGAAACTTGTACTGTCGTGGCAAATTCATGCAGCTTTTCTTGTGCTAGACAGAAATATTACTGCTTTCTTAGAGGGTGAGAGTGATCTGTGGTGCACACTGCTGATTAACAAAATTTTTTAGGCGTGATACAGAAGAAAAACTAGCTGGTATCTCTGGGCTTTGGAACAGCAATACTAAATGGACAGTTGGGTTTTGCTGTTGTATTGTACATCCTAGATGAGCCTGAAGTGAAATACAGATGGACTTCAGCTCCAGCTGAGAGAGTTGGGTCAGCCACTGTTTTGTGTTTCTAATTGGGAATCCTTGCTTTCCAGCTGGTAGAAGAACATTTGAAATGTCACCAACCCATTTTTGCCTGGGATTTAGTTTGCACAGAGTTTCCTGAGGCATTAGTTAATTCAGATGGACCTAGTTAACTTGTATCAGCAGTGAACCAAATGTGTCAGCCTCTGATACAGATCAAAATTGGAGACATACAGGCATCAACAAAACCTGGGTTACCCCCATCTGTAGATGGTAGAAGTAGAACTGGGTACACTTTGGGTTCAGTTTTTGTGCTCTCAGTGAGAATCTGGTGGCAGGCCTTGTCTCTTTGGTTAATGTAGAGACTTAGCTTGTTGTGTCAACATATGGGGCAGGTACTGTCCTTGCAAATGAGTATTTTTGCCTTATTTAAAACTTGTGTCCAGACAAACTGGCCTTGCTTGAAAGCCAGCACGTTTGCTTTGTTCTCAGTAATGTTTAGCTGAAATCCAAGCAGGCACAGCCAAGTCTTCCTGGTTGTACAGGTTTCTGCTGATCAGCTGAGTTGTGTTAAATGATCACATATGCGCCTGTATGTCACTACAAAGTGCAGTATGAACCCTACAAAGTCTATAAAGCAATTTTTCCACATTTTGGATCCTGGGGACTGCCTGCAATTGCTAGGAACTAACATATGGATTTCTGTTGGCGTGGATAAAGCTGAGACAACCCTAAACTGCTTCAAATTCTGTTCTGCTGTCTTTATGAAGAGTATTAAAGTGAGAGAGTTGAACGTAATTCCAGTGAGAAGCCAAAGGTCTCTGCTGCTCCCTGCAAGATCCTTTCTGTTGTCTTCCTGGTGGAATTTGGTCTTTAGCTGTATTTGGTAGAAAACACTGGGAAGTAGTTTGCTGTAGATCATTAATTGTATTACAGAGTGGCGTTTTTATGTTGTTGATACACTATTAGCTGTTACAGTGCTTCACTCGAGCACATCTGAGTTCACTGTCTACCAGGCAGATGTGCACACAGCTGGAACATGTTAATGTCAGGAGTTCCAGCCAGAAGGAAGCACAGGGTAGAGGGAGGAAAGTTCTCTTGCCAGATCAGCTGGGCATCTCTCTGTGAAGAGAAGCATCTGCCAGCACTGTTCACTGCAGTGAATTATAGCAATGAGCCCCTATTGGCTGTATGCTCAGCTGCCTGTGTAGAGACATGAGGTTCAATTTGTAGGTTTTTGTAGGTTACTGTTCTGTTACTGTACTGTCTGTTACTGTTCTTGCTCCCTTTTTCTGGCATGAAAAACACTGCTGTGCTGTTGTGATTCTACAGTATAACAATCTTCTGTGGAATTCAGCATGGTGACTTTAATTATTTTGTTTGTAGTGTTCATGTAACAGAGACCTATGCTATATGGCAACTTTTTAATCTGCTGTTGTAATAATGGATATAGTTGTGGGTAAAACTTAAGAGCTGCAAATACTCATTAACTCAAAGCTGGCATCCAGAATTGCTATATCTAATCTAATCTTGTTCCAGTGCGAGAATGGCCAGAGCATTTCCTGAAGAAGGCTTAGGTTCATAGTGTGTTTGTGGAATTTTTGAAAACGTTTTCAATGCAGTTTGCAGTCAGGCATGCAACTCTGAATAGTAGGTCTGTGATAATGGTATGTGGGACATGAGAATCAAAAGCATGTGTTCCCACTTCAGCAGATGTTAGGGGGAATGGTTATCTGGTAGTGTGCTTGGATTGGTTGCTAGCTGTCCTGTTAACACTGAGCCTGTCAACAGAATGTATTCAGGAGCATAAATCAGAATTAATTTGCTGTGAATTAGTTAAATCCCTGCATGGACACGTAATCAGAAGGAAAGTACTCTTAATCAGAAGTGGCTTAATCTCAAAAGTAAATTAAGC
This sequence comes from Perdix hodgsoniae, assembly GCA_035772895.1. Lineage (NCBI taxonomy): Eukaryota > Metazoa > Chordata > Aves > Galliformes > Phasianidae > Perdix > Perdix hodgsoniae. Next base: position 1,544,921 of record JAPSGF010000066.1, read on the forward strand.
TGTTCTAAATAATTTCTGGAAAAATAATAATAATGATAAAAGATTTAATGGCTTTCAATCTACTGTAAGCTCATCTTTGTTTCTGGGCCTTCCTGAAACTCTCTGTGTACCCAGGCTTATACTGTGTTATTATTAAAAGCCACCAAAGAAGCTAATGTGTTTCTGAATTCTTTTTACTTTCTTTAACAACTGCAAGGTGCATACTGAATGTACACTGCTAACAACAGCTGTGGAGGCCAGGTGGCTGCAAGACCCTACACTGTCTCAACAGCAATTGTCCATTCACTTTATCCAGATATGAATGGCTTCAGGGTCACTTGCCTCCGAAGAGATGCACGTTTCTTCCTTGCATGTTAACTGTGTGGCATTTTCTTCTAAATGCATTAGTTGGAATGCCAAACAAAGACATACCTAATTTGGCAACATGTTTTTTCACCATTAGAAAAGTAAACATGGAGAAAAGCTTTTTTTCTTTAAATCTGAGCTGACTTGAACCTATGAGACTTGACTAGAGTGCATAGAGGAAGAGAGCAGATGTGGGGAATGCAGTGAGGGGCTGGATGCAAGGCTTCATGAGCTCACAGAGCACAGCCTTTGCTTTCTTCTGTTTTGTTGCCTTTTCTCATCTCACATAATTTTTCCCTTTGAACTCTTGCTTTCTAGTTAATGCCCAGCCACAACATCCTTGCTGTGTACTGCTGCTGCTGTACAAAGGGAGGAAGGTATTGTTGAAAAACGATGGCGTTTTGGACGCAGCTGGGATTGCTGCTATGGAAGAACTTCACCTACAGAAGAAGACAGACTGTAAGTATTAGCCAAAGGGTTTTTTGGTCTAAGTTACAGCATTGTGGCTTGCTTGTCAAGTGAAATAAGGGAAAATTTCCTGCATATTGCTATTTCAAATCTTAGAGGATCCCGGCAAAACAGCTGATCTGCCTTTTCAGAGAGCTGACTCAAATCCTTAGTAGATAGAAGTGAGGGGGGTTGGAGTTGGACCTGGATGCTGGTGTGTCAGAGTACTGAAATACTTGTCTGACCTGGGAGGGAGGGATGTAAGTCCAGTGCCTCTGTTGTGACCTGCCTGCTCCTCAGGAAGAGTACTGTCAGGCTGTGGATCTGTGGCATGGACTCTAAACATTTTTGACTGCTGTAAGCTGCAACAACAGCAGAGAAATTCAGCTACTTCGTAATGTGGCCAAAGGTCTAATGGTTGTTTTCCCAGTGTTGGGACCTCTGCTAGAGGCAATAGCAAGCATTTTTGATCTCTAATCAAGGAGAGGCACACAAGCCTGTTGTGAAACTTTTCAACAGAAGGCTTACTTTAAGTAGCTGACATGAGACATGCTCTCACATTAGTGTGGAGACAAATCCAGGCAACTGACGCTTTGCTTCCAAGGAGCATTCTGATTAGCCTCAATGCTGGCCTCACCATCTGTTATCAATATGGAACATACCTGTAACAGAAGGCAGTAAGCACCAGAAGTCTCTCCATATGGAGACAGGAACAGAGAAGCACAGATCCAGTGCATTCTCCTCAAAGCTTTCTGTCTTAACATTAATGAGACCTCACAAGGTGCTATAACTTCTGCAGACAGTTAAAGCCAAAGAAGGCACAGCCCCTCTAGGTGTTTCAGGGGTAACTGTGTTAGACTGGGCCATGTTCTGTGGAACAGGACTGTGCTGTCCCATTGGATCTGACCTTGAGGAGGTATGAGCGGAGAATGTGAAGGGAACGTTCGTTACTGAGGTGGTGAGTGGAAAGTGGTGTCTCTGATAAGCTTTCTGAACCCTGCAAATGTCAGGGTGTTTGCCAGCTGTCTGGGGCTGGGTTGCTTTAGAAACTGAGAGTCACAAGGGAGAGACAGCTATCATGTTCGCTGGTGGAGATGGAAGCAGTCTCTAAAGTCATTGCTCAAATGTCTGAGACTTGCCACTGAACTTGTGTCCTGTGAATTCAGAGCTGAATGTGTCCCTTTCTTAAAGTGCTCAAATAAAACCAGACAAAGGATTGCTTGGGTTTTTTGTTTGTTTTTTTTTTTTCCCTCAATACCTCTGGTTACAGGGCTGTCGAGGGTGGTGGGAAGTTCTATGTAAGTGGCATGTTTTTGTCCTTATCCAACCAAAAGCCCTTCCAGGACAAGGCAGCCCATCTTATAAGCTGCAGGCTGCATCAGCCCTAAGGAGAGAGCAGGCAGCATCACTTGTATTGGGGGGTGGGGGGTTTAATATCCTAACCTTGTGAACTGCTTCATAATTTACAAGAGTGTTGCAGTGGATTGGAGGAAGTAGTCTCAACAGTGGCTATGGCTCTTTAAAGTACGTTCTGTTCTCGATTACTCTAAGAGCCTAGGCTCTTGGAGTTTAAAATACTTTCTTTTCCCTTGGTACTAGCAGTCTTGCTCTTGTTCTCTCCCAGACTGGCTTTGTGAACTTTGGGAATCCATAGAGATTGATGGAGCCTATGTGGTAGTGCTTGAACTGGTTCAACCAGGGGGAGATTTCAGAGGAGCTGAGTGCTCTGCTGAGGAAGATGGCTTTTTTTCCTCCGAGTCCTCTGAAATTAATGTATCTAGTCTGAAAGTTATTTGAAGCAGTCTGGCATAGCATGTCCTGTCAAGTAGCTGTAGGGTGGGCACCAGAAGTTCATTCAGATTTTTAGCAATGCCACAAAAATGCAGAAGGCATCTACTTGTAAGCAGAAAAAGACCTTTCTGTTGGTACTTCTTTCATGATATTGGATCTGTTCAGCTATTTTTTGGTACCTTCTGGCACCTTCTGTATCAGTTTCCTATTGAGTGGCCCAAAGGCTACTGCTTACAGTCTGTACTGTATTATTAGTCAATTCATAGCAAAGGCAGCCTGTCATCACAGGTTTTTATGATTTATCTCCAGAGTTTTGCTCAAACGTTTTTAATTTGGGCTTCACATGCAGGTATCAAAAGGGAAGGCCCATTAAACAAAGACAGGAAATTACCAGAACATCTCTTCTAGCCATGCTGGTCTCATGGTTTCACAGTCATCATCTATTAGGAGACCAGCATCCTGGGTTTTCTGGCAGTGCTGCTCAGACGTTTGTACTTACTAAAGATGTAGCCCAGAAATAATCTGATTCCTCTTGTTTTTCCCACAAGAAGTCTGGTTTCCTTTGCTTCTGACTGAACTCTCTCTTCTGCTGCAGTGAGTTTGGGCTGTGTTGCGAAAGCTGGGTCCAAAGCTCAGCCTGACGTGTGCAATTCAAGCATTACTTTGTACTGGATTACTTCCAACAGTGTTGGAGTGGGGGGAAGGAGTACACAGGGGGAGAGCAGGGAAAGAATCATGTTCAGGGTTCACTGTTGTGTAAAAGCACTGTCTCTTCCTGCCCTCTTGCAAGTGAGGAGACCTCTCAAGCTTGCATGGCAAGGCTGATTACCAGCTGGTAGCTCCTTGCATTGAAGCTGGACCGTGAAGATGAGGATGCAGGTGGGAAATGGGATGGTAGTTTGACTAGTTCTTTCTCAACTGATTTCTTGTTGACAAAGTGTTGATCTTGATATTTAATGGTATCCTCCATTACCAGCCAACTGATACCGATTGGACGTGCTTCAGGAACTAGTCTCAGTTAAGAGTTATGAGTAGCTTGTTCTGGTCCAGGTCCTGCTGTCTGCAGAGGTAGTGTTCCTCCCTTTCTTCCAAGTGGAGCAGGGGTGGCAGGGAGGAGACACTTGGATTCACTGTTCACCATGCTGGTCTAGTGGCTGCAGTAAGTGAGGAGACTCAATTTTCACTATGTCTTTAGTGTGAGCCTGGGTCAGGCACATCCCTTTTGGTGTTGGTGTGTCCATCTCTACACAGGCAGCAAAATATGAAGAGTGCTGGTGTAATTAATTACTGCTGTGGGAAGTCTAGGAAGTGGTTGGGAAAGGAAGCTTCTGCACTTTAGGAATGAAAGGAATAGACTTCTTTTGTTGTTGTTGAATAGTGTAAGGGGCTGTCCAGAGGGTCCAACTCCCTATTGAAGTTCTACATATGCATTAAGTTTGACCCCATGTTTCAACAGTTGTTGGCTGTGTCTCCTGGAGCAGCATTTCAGCGCAGCTGTGATGAATCAGCCTTCAGCTGCAAATGCACAGCTGATCCAGTCCAAACAGCCTCCCTCTTCTGTCCTCCCTTTGCCTGTGAGTTGGAAAGGCTGGAAGTGTGTGTGCAGGCGTATGCAGAGGTGTACAGCACTTTGCATGCAGTGTGCACGTGGTCACTTTCTGGGTTATGCAATTAGCCATTTCTGGCTGTGCAGTAGAGGAGCTGGGGTGGCAAGCCAGGGCTGAGGCCAGTGCTTCCTTTCTGCAGCTGCAGGAGTGAGGCTGGGCACCCTGGGCAGCCTCCGCAAGTCCAGCTGGCATAATTTTGCCTCCAGCACAGCGTGGTGGCATGTATAAGATGCCTGCTCCTTACCAGCAGATAGGATGGCACAGAGAGCTGTAGTGCATAATAGAGCACAGCCACCAGTGCTGGCAGCGCTGCTTCTTGCCTGTCGGTGTTCTAGTGCTGAGCATCTCTGGCCTCTGGGAGCCAGAAAGATGGTTTGGTGCTCAGAGGTGCAGCTTGATGCTGTTAGTGGCTGTGTGCCTGCCAGTGTCATTGTCCATTATAAAAATGAAGGCATTTTTATGGCACCTTTGTTAGCATGGTTTCAGTGGAGTTTCTTATCCAATGATCACAGTATGTGAACTATCAGGTGGGAAATGGTACCCCACACTCATCCTGTGGAGTCTAATACCATTGCCAGAAGTGTTGGTGAGAATGATGTTCTGTTTTCATTTCTGGACATGGTTGCCATTTGGCTGGATGACAGCCATGAAGGGTATCTGTGAAGATCCATAAATGGTTCCCTTTGCTGGACTGTGGCATTAGTTTTGGCATATTGGTTTTGTGGTGTGAGACTTATTCAAGATACAGTAGTCAAGAAAGCTCACCTTTAAATTTTTCTAGAGCACCCCGTGTTAAATGTCAAGAGACTAGTTTTAGCTGTTAACAGTGTAGAATAGGAAAATGCATTTGTGAGGGACTATCTTCCCCTCAGGGTTGCGGGTCTTATCCCATCTGGCTTGTAAGAAACATGGGTATCTTATTAAAAGAGAGGGTGAAAAGATTTCTCTTTACTTGACCAAGAAAACGCTTTTTTCCTTCCGTCAAGAGGGAAAAGTTCAAGATGTTGCAGCATAAAAAATCCTGTGTTTTCCTTGTACACTGCTTACCACAAGTGCATTTAGGCAGTCTTTCTGGAGTGGGAAAGAATGGGATAGCAGGTGAAGCGCCTCAAGTGTTTTTGCTTATGTCTCAGAAGCTCTGAGTTCAATTATTGCTTTTTCCACGTTATTCTGTAGGATATAGCACTACTCAGTGAATTTTCCTGTGCTTCAATTTCCTAAAAAAATATTCTGTTTTTAATAAAACCTTTTCTTCTATCCTTACCTGATTCTTTCAACAGCTGAGTTCTTTCTATCTTTAAATACGAGTACTCCAGTGTTTACAGTGTTTACTTGTCTTGGAGAGTATAAATACAGTAGAACCAAACAGTAATTGGTATAAGTGGTAGAAGCTTAGTAGCTTTGCTCTCTTGATAACAATATCTAGCAGAGAAATTATAGAATTTAGTGTAGCTATGCACTGGCACAATATTCATCCCTAATATTAGGGTAAGAGCTGAGTTGTTTATTGTGAAGATGGAATAGAAGTGCTTCCCTCTAGCTCTAAAATATGAGGCCAGAAAACCAGCTGATTTCTGGGGAGAGTAATAGGGAGATTTCTTTCAGGCAAGGGATGAGGAGAACTAAAAAAAGCCAAAAATAACCCATGTTAAATGCATCCAATTTAGTCTTGTAACTTACCTGTATCAACACCAAAAACCTGTAATTTTTCAGTGTTCTCTGAAGTTGTAGGAACAAACTTTTTTGGTCCTGGAATGCATAACCAAAGGGGTGTGAAAATGTGCTTGCAAAACTATCCTGTCTTAGAAGTGGATTGTACTTGAAACTCTGTTCTGCCCTGTATTTTGGATATGACGTTTTAATACTTCGTTGTTTCCAGTTCCAGCTGCTGATCGAAGTTGCTTGGCCTCTGTTTATCTTCTTCATCCTGATCTCTGTAAGACTTTCATATCCACCCTACGAACAACATGAATGTAAGTACCAAACACAGCAGCTGCACCCAGAATGGTTGTTATTTCAAGGCTAGAAGGCAGTGGTGCCAACTGGCAGGAGACAAAGATCAGGGGTAATGGTTGCATACCTCTTTGTAATCTTCAGAGAAGTTTTAGTAGCTGCTTTCCTTCAATCTTGGGGACTGCAGCATGTTCTGACAAGGTAATGTTCCTCCATGACTGTATTTTGCTGCTGTTTTTCTTGCCGTTTCTGAGTTTTTGCATATATAATGTATTAGCCAAGGAATTGCTGTGGAAATGTGACAAGGCTGCAAAGCCCACACAGAACCTAAGCTTTATTTCTCATTCTTGTTCTGCATGTGACTGCATAAAAAGAAAGTGGTGTTCAGATTTCTAAGAAAGCAATCTCATTTTCAGACAGTAACGTGGGCTAATGTATTACATAAAAGAACAGAAGAGCAATTCCACTTCTAACTGTACAGCGTCAACTTTATATTCAGTAGATCCAGCAGTCACACATTTATGGGAAAAACTGTTGTATTTTTCTCTTTACGTCATAAATGGGTACATTTCAGCTTTTCCATCAAAGGAAGCTTATTCTCGCTCTGCAGATGACTGTGGTGTTTGCCATTTGATTTAGGAAGCAGAAGTCATTGAAGCAATATGCTTAATCTTAAATGTGATTGGTAGTGACTTCATTTTTCAATTAGCTGACTATGGAAGAGCTCTTTGTTTATCTTTCCTTTGCCTGATTACTACAAGGTAAAGGCTAAGGGTCAGCACAGCCTGTTTCTGGAGGGCACTCTGAATTATTCCATTCTTAAAATAGGTAAAGAACTAGCTCTTACAGCACTTAACCCTGTGGTTCTTTGCAAGTATATGGGGTATTTTATGTTGATTACTGGGCTTTTAAGCTAGCTTTTCAAAGTTTAAGTGCTTATAATGTCTGCAACTTCCTGATGTGGTTTGGACACTGCTGGTCTCACTCACTGCCCTAACTCTCTTTGTTCTGTGGCTGGCAGGGTAATTGAAATTTCACTAAATGCAATTTTGTACTTTGCAGCTAGAAATTCAAATTAACTCTCTTGACTGTTACAGTCGAACTAGAAGAAATGCCTGCAGTGAGGACGTGGAGCTTGAGAAACAATACACATTTGCTCAGTTGGTACAAAGAACTGCAGCAGTATCTGTGGTACTTCTTGCCAGCTTTGGCTGTGCTGGATGTAAACTCAAACCTAACTATCTGTTTTTTTTTCAGCTGCTCAGAGTGAGTGTAATACAGGATTGGGATGGTTAGTTAGCCTCCTTGTACATCCTTTGGCCTGGCACCTGTTGTCAGAAGGGTTTTAATTATCTCTCACCTGTATTCCTTTTTCCTTCCCATTTTTATTGACTGAAGTTTTTTTGTCTTCTCCCTCTGTTGGCATCAATGATAGTAGATTGTTAGATAGAATGCTTTCTGGTTAATTCCTCTCCTGTTCTCAGAAGCTTTCAGAAAAATGGAAACTAAATTCTTTCATTTAAGTCTGGATTGGTTTAACTGATTATTCACTCATACACTGACAGATATGGATGTGTCGTGTAATGGAACTTTTCTTTTGCTGGGTTTGAGCAGAGATGCTGGAAAGAAACCTTGAGTTCATGATGAGCTCTGTGGCAATATTGTGCATGCCTTCAGGGGAACTGGATTGTTATCTGTAGTGACAGTACTGTGTGCTGTTACAAAATGGCTTACAAGTGAGGCTTGATCATAGCAGTAACAGTTTTATGCAAGTGCTTTGCAACCTCCAGACAGCCTAATTATTTTAGTGGTACAGTTTGTTTAATAAACTGATAAGAATTTCAGCTCTCTTTCTGTTAGAGGAAAAGGAGTAGAACCAGGGGTTGCACCATTTCTCTGATCTGACTTACCAGACAGGTCTTTCCTTCCCTGCTCATATAAGGAACCTTTTTCTGAAAACTTTAAAGATAGGTAGATGGCTTTCACCAGATCAGACAGAGAAGACATCTCAGACTGTGATGGCTGCCTGTCATCACTTTCATGTCATTAGGGTTCTGTTTCAATGTAGTGTGTAAGTATCTTTATCAAGAGGAACTTCTAGTGAGGCTGCTGCTGTGTCTTGTAGAGCTTGACTTTGCCATTCCTGTGAACCTTTCAAGGCGTTCAAAATGCACTTCATTTGGAAGAAAAAAAAAAGACTGATTTATATAGAAGAGCAAGATGTGATACATTTGGAAAGGTTGTTCTAATAAATTGTGTCTTCTGACTAACACTGCTGTCTTAGAACAAGGTAATTCCTGCTTTACTCTTCTTTAGGAAACTGCATTTACATGCGTCACTAAGTTTAGAAAGTTACCATGAATTCTTGTATGTTCTTGTTCTCATGTTGCTTTTAGTTTTATTTTTTAATCCGTGTAAAATTTTATCCATGTGAAGTAAAAGGCATGGAGGAAAGTGTTTCTTTGAGAAATTTTAGGAAAATAATCTGAATGTCTCAGCATTTTTCCTTTCATATCCTCCCCATACTCTTCTTATAAAAAGAGAAATGAAACAAAAGCCAGATAACTCAGGTAAATAGTGTTTCTATTTTGAAAAGAACACTAGGAACTAATAGCCCCTTTGTACTGGAAACAGTGAACCTTTGGTTTAATTATCTTTCTCCTGGACAGAGTGTCTGGCTTTTTCCAAAGGGGGCTGACAAGCTCCCTGTCTTCTCCCCACCACTGTCTTCTCCACCATCTGTACTATCCAGCCTTGGGTTTGAGCAGCCCTGACTTCTCATCCTTTGGGGACTTGGTACTCCTGCTGTGGCTGTGGGGGTAGCCAGCCACCTCCCCATCTGATTGCAGGTGTGTGAGGATGAAACAGACACAGGAGTGTGAGGTTTTGGGAGCAGTGGATGGGGAATGTGAGTCTCAAAGTCTTGAGGAGCTGTCTTATGTGAGAGATAGTGAGGAAGAGTGTAACATCCCTTCCCCTTCCACTCCCTTGGTGGCGGTAAGAAAGCAAGTTCATTTGCAGAAACCAGTCATCTTGGAAGCAGGATTATATGATAGAAGCCTTTCTTCTGGAAGCCGTGGGATTCACAGATAGGCAGTTCATTACTGCTTTAACTCTCACCAGATTTTGTAACATAAACAGGATGTGAATGTTGAAGTATGACTTAAGCAGGTCTTCAGTAGCAAGAGTTGAAAACTTGTCATTGGCAGGCAGGTGTATAACTGTTGGAACTCTGAAACTCAAAATGTTATGGGAGTGCAGTGACATACTTATTTCAGGTAAACCAACACAGGCGCCTCACAAGTGCTGACATTGTGCTTTTGCACTTATAATGCAAGTAAGTGAGGACAGAGTTTTGAAAACCGAATAACAGAAATAGTGGTGCAAGGTTGAGGGTAGCTGAGGGCTTTATGCACCTAACAAAGTGTAATTTTTAACTGGAGGAGGTAGCTTTGTGCAGGGAACTTAACATCAACTCAGCCTTCTGGATGTTGGCCATTATGCTCTCTTAAAAGCAGTGTGAGACAATAAGCTGGACAGAATTGCCATTGCCCTCCTCTACTACATGGTGTTATATGTGGTGTATGTATTGTGTCTGTCTCCTAACTATTGTGTTTTGGTTTTAGGTCACTTCCCAAACAAAGCTATGCCCTCAGCGGGAACATTGCCCTGGATACAGGGAATCATCTGCAATGCCAACAACCCTTGTTTCCGCTACCCAACACCAGGGGAATCCCCTGGTATTGTTGGAAACTTCAATGCGTCCATGTGAGTCTGCCTGGTTTTTCCTTATCTCTTTTCTTTGGGGAGCATATCGAAAGGGCATATTTTGAAGGCACCAGTTCTTTGTGTAACCCTGCGCTGTTGAGAGCCAAGTCTGTTCTCTTACTGAGCATTCTGAATTCAGCTCATAAAAAGGTGAGATGTGAGGTTTGTTTTTCAGAGAGCCCCTTTCTCTGGCTAACAAACCTCTGAGAAATGAATGGTGTAGGAGTGAGAAACAGTCTAAGAGCAGGATCTGATGGGACTCTCCTTCTCGTTGTTTATTGCTGGCTAATGTATTACGGGAAGCTCCACTTACGGTCAGCACTGTTACACCCTGCCTTGCTTGCTGAATTTGTACCGTCAGGCCAGCTAAACTTGATGCAGAACAAAAGTGCCTGCAACCTGGAAAAACACTTGAAAAGGGACAATATTTAAAATATTGAGCTTCTGTGTGGAGCAGTTAACAAGCAGCAGGAGGCCCTATCCATCCCAGTCTGAGCTGCTCTCAGATGCTTGGAGGTTACCAACCTAACTTGGTTTGACCCTGCTTTAGAAGTCATCTTTAATTAGGCTTCTTAATATTCCCAGGAATCATCACCAAAGAAAGGGTTTGTTGTACTGGAGAGAGCAGTGGCATAACTGAAGGGACTGAAGTTTAAAACTGGGACATGAAATTTTGTCTGTGGATACTGGCTTACAGAGCTGATGACTGTTTTTTTTGTTTGTTTTCCACCAGTGTTTCCCGCCTATTTTCAGATGCCAAAAGGTTACTCTTGTATAGCCAACAGGACACAAGCATAAAGGATGTCCAGAAAGTCTTGGCAAAACTGCGGAAACTGGGAAACTTCTCTGGCTTAGGTAATGGCACGGCAGAAGGAGTCACCTGCGTCTGATGTTTTTCATCTGGTTAATTCTGCACATGTGTACATCCGGCATCTCTGCCCATGACAGGGAGACTGGAACCAGATGATCTTTGAGGTCCCTTCCAAACTAAGCCGTTCTGTGATTTCTGAAATGTACAAGAGCAGAAAGGTGCATGCTTATAACTGGTTGCTCATCAGTCTCTTTTCCATCTCTCAGAAGTAGCTTAAACCTCTCCAAGTTAGAGCTTTGTGTGCTCTTTAGATTCTTTTGTGAAAGAGAAATGATGCCAAGGATAGCAGCTATTTTGGGTGTGATATTACAGTCCTAAAACTGTTGAAGTGAATTAAAATGCTTTCTTTCTTAAAGGACTTTAAGTAGTGGATGTTTTGGAAAGCACTACACTAAAGTTTGGAAGACTTTACTGTTTTGTCAGTGAAGCAACAAACCCCTTATGGCTGGAATTTGCCCTTTTACTCCATAAGCTGACTAAGTTGCTGATGGAGGGCAGATAAGCAGAAGCTGATGCTGGCTTATAGTTTGCAGACTGAAAGCTGACTATTATTACTGTCAGATGACAATTAAATCTTCATTTCCCTTCTTGGTTTTTAGTTTCCCTGGGACAATTTGGAGGGGATACCTTATTCTCTGCTATTGTCCAATAGGATTTTGAATTATAAACTCCAAAGAAAGTGTATTATCTTGAAGGCTCATTACTATGTGTCATAAAAACTGAAGAACTTTGTTTTCAGCTGACATAGGAAGACCTGCCATGTTTTCTTATCTGTCCAGATGAAAAGGTGGCTAGTGTGAGATCATACAGAAAACTTGCAGCAGATCTGGGACTTCCAACATCTTTACCCAGTCTTGGGGAATGTGACTGGTTTCTTATTATTGCCAAGTTTCTCTGACATGGGAACATGCTAGAATTTTTTGGGGTACTTTTCTCAGAAAGATTATTTTTCTTGGCTAATTTGTTTGTGCTGCATTCTTCTTTCAGAAGCAAAGGAAATTAATGATTTAGAAAAAAAAAAAATACTTGCGAGTGGAGCACAGACACCTTTCACTGTATGCTTTCACCTACAGTGAAAACAGTCAGTGGCATTTCAGAGCTTTGTGCAAGTTGTCCCTCATTTTACAATTATTATGCTCTTTTCATCTGAGCATGACTCATGCTCCATGAAGGAAAATACCTGGTGGGCTGTGAATAGTTTCACGTGTCTAATGTGATCTGAGCATACTTTTAAGACTGAGTCTACTTTTTATGTTCTTTCCTGTGTTTTTCAGTACATTGTGGGTCACTTTGAAATTGTCTTGTTACTGACAGGTTGCCAGATGTATGCTGGCTGTATGTACAGGCAGGTGTGCAAAGGCTTTGTCATAGATCAGCAACTCTCCTCTCTCCCCTTCAGGGCTGTGCAGAATCCTGATGTGATCAGTTGTGCAGGTTTTGGTGTAAGCTACTGCCTTTCTTTCAGCATTAGTTGATGTTTATCCTAATGTGTAAATGACACACTTCATAGCAGGGTTCAAAGTCTGTACTGCCAAGCAGCACAATCACTTTTTTTTTTTGTACCTCAGTTTGTGGGGAGGAGAGGGTATGTGGTGAACACAGGGATGAGGCTGAACACAGATCATAATAAACATAACCAAAATCAGCTACAGTGACTGTATTCCTCAAGGAGAGATTGAAACCACTTTAAAAAGGGCTTGTCAAACCCTTGGTTTATCTCTGTGGTGTTCTGGGAACAGCAAAAGTTGTCACCAGAATCTGCATTGCTGTCTGCAAGTTAGCTCTACTGAGGAGAGAAGATAATGGTGTTTTGTATTGAAACATGCAGTGAGCATCAGATATGGACATGTGTAAGAACACGATCGAATCTGTAAGCTGAAGCTCTCATTGCTGGGAAGACTTGAGGGGGAGGAGTGATTCCAAGAAACATTTCTCACAGGCAGTATTGTACAGGAGAAAAGTCAGAATGCTTGTGTTTCTTTATACTACAAAGACTAGGGGACTGACTGCAAAAAACAACTGTCTGACAAGTCATCAAAGATCGTATTACTGTAATGAAGTATTTCAAATGTGTGGTTAAAAAATTATATATCAAGCCTCTGTGTCATTAGGGTGACAGAGTGTCCATTGTTGGTATGGCTTGTAGGGAACAAGGCTTGTTTGTCCTTCTCATGATATGCTCATTTACAAAGCCTCCAGCCAGGAGGTCCCTTCTGCCCACTCTTAGGCTGGCTGATTCACTCTCTGGCAGCGTGCATAAGACAGCATCCTCTAATCTTAAGGATAAATACAGACACTTTTAGCAATGCTTAGATCCTTGTGCAGTGAAGAGAACTGCAAATGAATTGTTCTGCTGCTCTTCACAGAGAGGTGTGAGGAACAGCTTAAATCCCTTCCTCTCTGAGATATTTTCCCCACTAAGCAAAACCTAAGCAGACTGGAGTGGTGAATGTCAGATGAGAGCATGCTTCCAAAACTGAAGGGATGCCCTGAGTAATTAAAAGCCTTCTGGTGTACAGGAGTAAAGCTCCTTTGCCTACCTTTGTACAGTCATTTCCTGCAATTGATAGAAATGACAATTACCTGATGAGTTAATCACTTTTTAAAAATTTGTAATACCTGGAAGTGAAGCATCTTGAACCATTGATGCATACAAGTATAGCTTTGCAGCTTGAATTTTCCCAGTGAGAATAACAGTATGTTCTCTACCTTGTGTCAGGGGCTTGCCTGCAATCTCTGCAGTTCCCTCTTCTTTTAGGCTGGTTTGATGTTCATCTTCCACATGCTTCCATTGCTGCTTGAAGCTTTGAAAAAAGCTTCACGATCACCATGTAGGCAGCATATAGGTCTGTATTTCTTTCAGGTGTTTGAATTGATGAAAAGAGTGTTTGACGTATTCCTTTGTCTTCAAACTTGTTTTCAAAAATAACTTTAATAAACTAATGTCCAAACAGGGACTGTTGGTGTTTAACCTGAAATTAAGCACATTCTGAAGGCATGGGAAGGGATGCTTGCTTTAAGGTAACGTGGCACTTACACAAATGCCAGGAAGTCAGTAGGAGTCTTGGTTAACAAGGTAGGACCCAGAGATTTTCCTAGGCAGTGCTTTGCACTCATGCCGACAGGCTTTGTGTCTGTCGTTTCTTGGTGTGGTGAGAGGTGATCCCTCGGAGCAGGCTGGTCTTCCAGGAGCTAGAGAAATGTCTCCTATCTACTGCTTCTAGCTCTAGAGCTCTTCAGTTAAGAAAGGAGGGTGGGCTCAGTTGGAAACAGCCAATCCTCTAAGTACAACACCTTCTCTTGCCAAGAGAAAACACTAACCAGTGATGAGAGGAACTTCAGCACCTGCATCTGCATGGGGACTGCTGTTCATGGCTGCTTTCAGCAAGCCATGAAATCTGTGTGGATGCACACACATACCACAGCACAGTTGATTTTGCAGATAGGTGCCAATGCCCTATCCTTGCTAGCACTTGTTACATTTCTGTCCAATAACGTCACCAAGGTCTTCAACATAAATATGATAAGGTGGACTACAGATCAGAACGGAGAGTCAAAGACCTTGGTGACTGCTCCTCCAAGAGCATGACAAAGCTGTTCGGATTGCACCTATCATAGACTTGACACACTGGAAACATGCACTGGCTTTGTAACTGTCCTCAGCACTGCTTTAGTGGAGGATAAAGTGGTACATGAAGCATTCCTTCTGTTCTGGAAGGTGGAGGTATAGCTCGCTTTTGGCTCTGGGGCATCCATTCTTTTTGTTCTCTTCCTTACAATGCTTCCAAACATTTTGCTTAGCAATGCCATGAGATAACAGAAATTAAAAGGTAAAATTAAAGGCATCTTCTCTCGTTGTTGCTAACAGTTACATATAGAAGCCAGCTTAGCTGGTGTTTACTTCGTTACTCTTAGTTTTCAGTGATCCCAAAGGACATGTTTTTATTTTCCTTGAATCCAACCCAACTAAACAATAAGGGAGCAGTGAAATAGGCAGGGGGAAACAAATATTGCCTAAGAAATTGCATCAGATCTTAGGCTGTTATTCTACACGTGCCCTCCCTTTCCTGGTTGTTTGCTAGATTACTGTCACCCACAGTGCAGGAGAAACGTCAGCTGAGTGGCATCATCTGCTGATGTTGTGCCTTGATGGCTCTAAGACCTGTACAGACACAGGCACAGGCTGATGGCTCTGCAGGAGGTCAGGGCTAATGGTGCTACTTCTATTTCAACAGGTAAAGAGTTATGAAGTGTTTGGGCTGAATAGTGGCCTTGGGAGAGGCTTTCTGGTGGTATGTGACCTGCTGTATGATTACTAGGATGCTCAGGAAAACAGGATGTTGTGCATTATCTACTGTATGACTTGGAGGTGATAGATAACTCCCTCTTCAGTGCCTTCTCCCTAATAAAAATAACTCCACACCCTCAAGCTAAACATTTGAATCTGTTCTTGCACCTGCTTGCATCTCCATAATTAAGCAAGCTCCCTCCATGATTTATTTGGAAGGATCCTAGCAAAAACCAGCCAGGTTAGAATGAGAATAAACAATATGTCTAGCTGGCTTTTGTGCCCGGAAACACAAGTTGTTGCAGGGTAGCATTCCTGGTATCTCATGGTAGGTTGTAAATACATGACTGGGTGGTCTGGTACCGTGTTCCATTAGTGGCACACATGGATCCTTGCCTTTCCTTTTAGTTGGGGAAATGCCATGAAAACATTGCCCTGTGATAATGGTGGAGCAATCGTGACTCTCAGGGATGTTCCAGGAAGGCCAGTTGTTGAACATGGTTTAATTTTAATGTGTTTTCAGTATGTGTTACTTTGTGTTAACCCTCAGCAGTGCACCCTGGGAGGTTTTTGGCAGTCTCCAAGCTGTTGCTGTCAGCCCAAGGCATGAAGCCAGCAAGGGAAGCCCAGGTCTGTGTGGAAACAGAGGTAATTCTGCTTTGGTCAGGTGCGGTCTGTCAGCATGGAGCACACTG
This sequence comes from Perdix hodgsoniae, assembly GCA_035772895.1. Classification (NCBI taxonomy): domain Eukaryota; kingdom Metazoa; phylum Chordata; class Aves; order Galliformes; family Phasianidae; genus Perdix; species Perdix hodgsoniae. Next base: position 1,560,686 of record JAPSGF010000066.1, read on the forward strand.
AAGAAGCTGCCAGCACTGGATACTCAAATTGTGGCCATGTGGATTAGTTAGTTAGAAGACTGAGATGTGTACAGCAGTTTTCCCATTTCTACCTCCTTACCCTTTTTTTCACATCACTGTGTCTCTCAGCAGGCACAGATATGAGTGTCCTTAGATATTTTTTTTTTTCCTTTTTTAAGGTGAATTGGTATTGTGCAGGCAACTGTAAATCTGGTAGAAAAACCCTTCCATCGCCTTGGAAGCACAGTTGAAGTCCCTTACTGCAGATAGTGAGTGAAGCCTCTGTGTCAATCCAGAGGGTTCATTTTTTTTCTGTTCTAAATTCCAGCAGGCTGGCTAGCAGTTGAGAGGTACCAAGACTGAAAAGACTTCTTATAACATTATTCATCCCAAATTTTGCATTCTGCAGTTAGCTGTGCAACTTTTTTGTCAGTGACATGGCATAGTATTTGCTGAACTACATGTTGCCTCACTTATCACAAGTCTGCTTGTGCTTTTCTTAATATTTTGAAGGTGAAGATGAGATTAAAGTAATAAAATATTGCTGGTAGAAGTTTGGGTACGAAGGGCCACTGTACTGTTTAACTATTATTAAGAGAATCATTCTTGCTTCCTACATGAACTTTCAGAGATTTTTATTAGTAACAGTATTGTTGTTACATGACTCTGCCTATAGGTTGGGATGGGTAATCAGATACAGAATAATATGCATTGGTGTCTTGTGGTTCTGCAGAACAGGGCTTTGTTGCTTGCTTTTGACCTGAACTTCCCTTCTGCTGAGATGTTATTGCTGTGAGAGGCATAGGTAGAATATATGTATGTGTGAATGTAAGAGGGAAATATTAAAGTACCTTTGGAAGGGAATTCAGAATATCCAGTCAGCGTTACATTATGTCTGGCCTTCCTGTAGCATTTGCACTGTAAATGATGAGCGTGAGTAAAATACTTCAGAATCCTGTGACAGAAAACAATGTTCCATGTTAAAAAACATGCAAGGAAATTCACAAGGATGCCAGCATTGGTCTACATTGGCAGAGGGCTGCACTGGCATTTTGGTTGCTTTAAGGCTCACTATCTTGATGGTGTCAGCTCATAATTTGTCTGCAGCATAACCACCATTACCCATAGTTAAAATTTGCTACACTGCTTTTAGTGTTTGTCTTAACATTAATTTGTCTATATAGAGTAGTGATAAAACCAGAATTGCTTATCATGCTTTTCACAGCATGTTTGGTATCAGCTGCAGAAGCGGGACAGCGGGGAGGAGTCTGAGTGGTTTCTTCAGTCTCCTAAAACTCTTAAGCCTGTTTTTTCAATGCTGACTGTTATGCATAACCTGCAAATAAAATCAGGTGTTAAATAAACAGTTGCATCTTTCATGCTCTCCCATTATCTCACTCACATATAGAAATAACCTTATCAGCAAAGCTTCCTAATAAAAGTAACATGTTGCTGAAAATGCATTCTCAGTGCTAACTTCACTTTGGGTTTATTTTCTCCGTTCTCCATCTCAGAATTTCTGGGTTTGTTCTCAGTGACTCCTAGTCTTGGTAGACTGCCTAATTTGTAGAAGATTGTGTTTGTAGCTTAGATAAACCAAACTGAGGTTGGATGAGAGAAGGAGCAATAGAGCGCTAATAGCAATCACAGTAATGAAAGCGGTCTCTTGGGTTCAGCTATTCTCAGGGCATTTCCGTAGGCTCTTGCATGAAAGTGGTTATCAGTAAATTGCCACAGCTGGAAAACTCCCGATTTTCTTGATATCTGACCTGGTACTGAGGCTGGAGCATGTAATTTTGATCAGACCTACTGTATCTACAAAGTTAATATTTAATTCTGGAGCCTGTTCAGGTAATAATACATTTAATCTTCAGTGTGCATTACAAACATTTATTATCCAATTCTACGGCATCCCTGTGAGTTAAGTAAATAAACAGCTGCCAAGGAAATTGAGTTCTCTTTTAGCGAGACAGTAACATGTGACATAATGTCACAGTGTAGTCAAGGTGCAGTAAACAATGCTAACTTTGAAGTATTGCTGATGTTCAGTCAAGGTTCACTTTTATCCAGGCAACATCACTGCTTGATCACTTTCTGTGAAAGTCCATAAAAAAGTGAATTTTTGTAAGCAGCCTTTTTCATGAACATTCTGTTTGATTTACTTCTTTTTGTTCTAAAATAAGTGACGGTCAGCGTTGGGATTCTGCCTAAAGTCTATCTCCAGCTGCCAAACTTCTTTGTTGCTTCAACAAACAGCAATATTGTTTACCTCCAGTTCTATCTTTCTTAGTGTTGCTACATATTATCAGGTAGTGATTGCATTTTTTTGGGAGATAAATTTGTAGTTCAGGTTGTGTTTTCTGCTTGTATCACACTTTGCAAGTTACTCATTCACAGAGTTGGGAAAATCCTTTGAAATGGAGTGGAACTGCTGACAATACAAAGATGGTACACGTTTTTATGTATTAACTGAATTTTAGTAATTAAGTGAGCTTGTTAAAACAGTATTGTTTGTGCCTCTGTGGAATGAGATTCCTTAGGATGAAAAGTAAGCTCCACTGCAGGTTTTGCCCTGTTTTTTTTTCATGTTGACTTGGCATTACTGAGGTTCGTGTGAAGGATATTTGGGCTGACCTGTAACATATATCCTCTATAAACAACCAGCGTTTCTTCTCCTTTCTGTTCAGCTTGAATTTTAAGAATGGTGCAAGAAAAGACCCAATTCTAACATCCTTTCCTGTTGGTTTCTTAGCTTTACTGCTATTCTAAAAGGGTAACTTTCTAGAGGCAAATACTGCTTGAAAATTAGATTTCTGTTTACAGTGGTAGAAAATTTGCATGAGTGCAGTCAGTGCAATCAGAACTTACCAAGCATAACCTCTTACAATTCAAGACGTCCTTTCTATGCAGTTCTCTATGTATTTTAGCGTATGCCTCTTAAACCTAGTTGGACCGTATCTGAGGTTGTCTGAGCACACACTGACCAGAAGTGGATTTGTTGATGGCGCAAAGATAGCTTATGGTAAAGATAGCAACACCTCAGTCTGAATTCTTACTCTGATTTGTATCAACCAGCTGCTTAGCAAAGAACCAGCTGTTGTCTAACTAATAAAATGGCACTTCAGAACATTAAAAAAAAAAAAAAAAGGCCAGCACCAAAGTCCTTTGTCACTTTCAGTCAAGGTATGTACATGAAAGAACGGTGCCCCAACAGTTGTCCTTGTAGTACAGGCACAGATGTGTGACGTCATCATCAGTCATCAGATATCTCTGCTCATCTATGCTACTCCCTTCTCTTGCCTACTGCCCAGCTAGTTGGGAAAACATTAATTAAGGTGCTGTAAAGCCAGGGAGCAGAAATCAAGACAGTGGATCAATTCTTTAAGCTCACAGTTGTTTTAATCTATGCAGTATGGTTCCTTCCTTTTCACATTACTTTGTACTAGTTGCTGGTGAAAGTAAAATAAATAATTTTATTAAGATGTCCATGTAAGTAGTGCTCAAGGTTCCTTTATCGGAACACATTCTTCCACTTGATTGGGCAGGTCATGGATTCTGAGATATTATAGGACTGTGTTCCCAAAGCAACAAGTGGCACTGCTCTTTGCTGTATTTACTTGCAATGTTCTTGTCCTCTGCATGAAACAGGTGGCAGTAATGCTGTTCCAAGTAACGTACTCCATGATGCATTTTAAATAGGCAGGATACCACTACTGAAGAGAGAAAATGGTCAGTATATGTTCCATTGAGAATGACCTAAACTGAAGGATGAGCTCCTCAGACTACCCAGGCAAGGTCACTTCTGAGCTTGCTGATGTAAGTAGCAGTGCAGCATATCACCTCAGGTATGACAGACATGATCTCTGGCCAAGACTTTGTGTGTGAATTTGGGCAGCCCACTTCCACTGTGCGTCTGCTGTTCAAACGGTGTTTTTTTTCAAAGGATGAAAAAGTTTTCTTTTAGTTATTTTGAAATGCTATTGCTCAGTGATCTTGATTCATGAAAGGGGTGAACGGTTGCAAAGGTTTCCCTGAACTTGTAAGAGAACGTATTTTCTTGTTTCAGTGCTGAAGCTTGATTTTATTTTCCTTTGGACTTGAACCTTAAAAACAAAACTGAGCTATGTTATATGAGTAGCTTTCTGATGTTCATCTAAACTGAAACACAGGGAACAGTCATGAGGGTTTGAGGTTTTTTAGACATAGGCATGCTTTCATAATAAGTAGATGGTGCTCCTGTTCAAATTAATTGAGCTATGGTGACTGGCTGATGCTTGTAAATCTTCAGTGTTTAGGCTGTCTTTTGGCTTGCTTTGAGCCCAGGAAGGAGTTTGTTCTGGATCTAGCTTTTGCTGTTGTATGCTTGATGAGGAGCATGAGGACTTGGCCCTCAATCTAGAAATGACGCTGTTTCCCAACAGTAGGGAAAGAAAACAAGATGCACTGTGATCTGCTGACATCAGACATGGTATCATGTTAAGCCAGATATGAGCTGAGTTCCCCAGGTCTGTTCTGAGAGCAAGGAAGGGAGCTGTGGCTGGACGCAGCTTTACGCTCAGAGAAGGTGTGGCTTTTTTCTTCTTTCTTACAGTGCAAAGCCAAGCAGCGAACCTGCAGGCTGCTTTGATCCTTGGCAGCTCTTTCTGTTATTTAGCTTACAGTTCACCAGTACCCATGCAGGTTTTGTAAGGAATGTCTTTCAAATTGCACACATGGTGCTGGGCTGCTGCTGTTTGGAGTAGTATGGTGTTGCTTGGGTGGCTCTGCCTGCTGTTCTGCATCAGCTGTTCTGATATAAATATTTTCTGTCTGCATTTGGGTAGCAGTCTTCCAGATGCTTGTTCACATATCCAGCTCATGAAAATCCTTCCACTATTAGTAATGGTCATCTGATTAAAATGTCCAGTTCTGCTCTTTCCTGTGACTTGAATTTCCGCTGAATTTGAGGTCACTTGCCCAAGTATAAGCAATGCTGGACTTGGTTCTTGTTGGTCTCAGCTAGTACTTCCACTTAGATCCATGATTTTTAATAGCGTAATTTTACGCCATGCATTCTCACAGCAACATTTGCCATTGGCATACTGGTCTTTGGTTTTTTATTTTTATTTTTTTTTCCTGAATGTGGCCATGCCATTTGTTTTCCAGTCTGTATTTATTGATTTTTTAATGTATTTTACTGTGTCTCTGAGTTGATGTTTGAGAGTATTCAAAGTCTGCATGTTATCTAGGGCATAATGTTCCTAGTGCAGTCAAAATCTAAGCCTTATTTTTAGCAACCAACCCTTACCTTCTGGCTCTTTTGAAGTGCTTCTGTGGCATTGCCAAGTATGTATTTTTTACTTCTGAGCTGGATTTGACTGTCAGAAACCTTCTCCACAGCCGAAATACATTCTGTATACCATTTCTGAACATTAGTTTATTCATATCTGGTCAGATCTGAGGTCTATTATCAGGGTTGACAAGCCAGTTCATAGGCTGGGAGATGTGTAGCTTATCCTCATTTTGTGTAAAGTAGCAAGAGAATTTTCAACCTGTTATAAGTGATGTGTGATTCGGAGCTTTGCTTACAATCTGGTTCTGAAAAAAGTGAATGTATTGGACTTTTCCTGAATCCTGCTTCATTTATTGTGCTGTTTGAAGCCCAAGTAGTTGTGGTTTTGTTTTATTTTCAGTAGGCAAACTGTATTTCACAGTTGTCTGTGCTGATAACAGTATTTGGCTTGCAGCAGGGGGATAGGCAAGAATATCTTCTGGGGTGTTATGCAAGAAATGGAGAGTGTGGGAGCTGGTGTGTATCCCTTCCTAGAAGCTTTGGAGACTGCATTTGTTCACAGAACTGCTGCTGAGTACCATGTGGCTTTCACTTCTGGCTTGTTGATGGAGAGGCTTTCTATTTCATGTTTGTCACACAGGAGGGGACCCTGATGGCTTTTGGGACTTCAGGTAGTACCTAAGCAAAGGTACAGCCTTGTGTTTCTTGCTGACTTTCCATATAAGTTTGAAGCTACCTTAAACTGTCTCTGCATTCTTGAAGCTGACTTGCCCTGAATAAAAGCTAACCAATCTCTTGTATCAGTGCAGTGTGTCAGCTGTGCTTTCTATCAGTGTGATTGTGCTGGCTGCCATTTTTAAAGCCCTTCTAAGCAAAAATGCTAGCTTAAAGGGGAATTAAGTTGGCTACAGAGCAGCCTGCAGGTCCAAGTTACATGCTGACCTCCCAGTACTTATCTTAATATGCAGCGGTGTTTTGTCCATTGTTTACATTTGGCTCATGGTGAGCAAAGCAACAACCTTCTACTGAAGGTGCCAAAGATGGCCTGAAAGAGTGTTGTGTCAGGAGCTCCTGATCAGTGAGTTCAACAAATCTAAAAACCATCCTGCCCACATCTTCCAATTCCCGGTTCACTGTTTCTCCTCTTGATCTTTTCTAAACTCTTTGGCTGTTTTACTACACCATAAGATGAGCTTGAAATCTCTCCTTGTGCCAGAGATAGACATGCTGCAGCACTGGGACTTGTCTCTTGATGACAGTAAAATAGCATGACTGGTGGACTTCAGGCAAGGTGAATCTCTGGTAAGGGGAACCACTCTGATGTGCCTACTAGTTGTGGCTATCCAATCACTTCTCAGTTCTCCATACTCACCTCCTCTGACAATTTTCATCACAACAAGCAGAAAGGACAAGAGTAGTGAGCCCTCTATGCTGAAGGGCAGGAAAGCAAGGACCTGTGAAAGAGTGCGTGCCTTTATTCCAGGAGACATCCCCTCTGCTGGTGAGGGACAGGAGGCTGCCACCTCTCCATACACTTCACTAGAGATTAACATAACAGAAACATCAAAAATGTTGATAAATGAATGCTCTCTTGGGTGTCAGTGGATGTCTCCACAGACAGCACTGTTCTATTTCTGATGGACAAGGCAGAGAGTTGTAGCCTACTATGAAAACACATCAAGCCATGACTGCAGAGGGAGCAGCACTTTGATTGCAAGCAAATTGGACTCATGTTTTCACATGAGCAGATTCTGCACAACAGGCCTGCTGAGCTACTTGATTTCTTATCAACAAATCAGGGCACAGACTTCTAACTTGTTCAGAGGGCAGTTTTAGCTCCTGTCAGTCTCAGTAGGGATACAGGCAGTTCTGAGAGCTATTCCGACGACACAGGGTAAAGAATGCCTGCAAGGAAAGCAAAATTTAAACCATAGTAACTGCTTTATAAAAAGCCTGTGTATGTATATATATGTGTGTGTGTATACATCACATGTCACTTGATCATGCTTTCCAGATGTGTTGCTTAAAGATAGGATTATGAGGGTGGATGAAAATTTGCTATCTTGCCAAAGCATAACAGTGGGTCATTTGGAAGCTCTATTTTTCACAGTTGGCTCAGTGGGGTTTAATACTGTAATAGACTCCTTTATTAGGAGATCATGATTTCCTTAGGATGAGCATCAATTCATGAGTCATTCAGGTTTCAGTTACACTGTTATTTTATTCAGAAGCCTCTTCTTATGGGAAGTAGCCTCAGATAGTTCTGGTATATAAATCAGTGGTGGGTAATGAGTGTGGAAACCAGATGAGGTGTACAAGTGCACCTATCACTTATTTTCTGAGGAATATTTCCTATATTTTCTACAGAAAAATTAACACAAAATTGCGAAATTAGTTATAATTCCACTTAGTTTGTCTGCTCTGGTCCTTTTTCTATGTGAGGAATTGCAGTGTTAAGGAAGCCCTCTAGCCATAGTCCTCATAGTTATTACACGTGCAACTTGTAAATGCTTTCAGCTGTGGAAGCTGAGACCAGCTTTTGGTCTACTGGTAATACCATTCATGCACTTGTCTTGCAAAGGCTTCTGTTGCTGTGGGTATGACTGGGGAACAAGCTCTGCCCTGGATTAATCAGACTTCTGTGACCAGGGAGCCTTGAGATTTTGCCTTTTGATCATGCCAAGGCCCCGTGGAGTAGCAGTGTGTGGGCTTAACAGGCAGGTATGGATCTATGTGAGTTACTGCCCTTGCGTTAAAGCTCTGATGAGATGCTCTGCAGCTCTCTCTATAGAATTGTAGTTTTGTCCCAGCAGGGAACCAGGTACTGTAATCTGAACCTTCTTCCCTCACTGGTTTCTTCTTTGTGTACTTACAGAAGCCTGCTGTCCCTAATCAAGCTAGAGCTTTATTATGTGAAAAATTAAGGGCCATAGTTTAATAAAAGCTTCTCTGTTGTCTTGATGCTTGGATGTAAGGAGCACAGACTTAGCCAAAGAGTAGTAGATCTGCAAACCACAATGGATACACACCAAATAGCATAATTGTTTTCTGAATGTTCTGTAAGTAGAGACCGATGTCCCCTGAAGATAAATAGGCATGCTTGTAGATGAGACACGCTGTATTTTCTTTCTAGTTTCTAAATTGTATGGCTCAGATTCCCTTTTTCCTCTTCCTTCTCCCAGTTTTGTGTAGGGACTTACAGCCTCTGAAGCTGGGAAGTAACCAGGATATCTGACTATCAGATTGTTTTCAGTTGGTTCAAGTCAGTTTTAAAAACTGGTTGAAAATCTGGTTTATTGTAGATCATAAGTTTGATTTCAGCACAAGCCTCACAAATTGAAGTCAGACCTGGTGAGCTTTGTACTCTACAGCTCATTGAGAGATGTTGAAATAACTTTTGTGTGCCTTTTATTTTTAGAAGGCAGTGTTCAGGATATGAAAACTGTAGCCACAATTTCCGTGAGGTTTTTCTACCCTATTGTTTCATTTTTAAAAGACACTGCATTACATTTCTGAAGGAAGATATGAGCCCACTGCACTTCCAGCAGGAGCAAGAAAGAATGGGAGGGACATTTAGATGAACACTCCTGATCTCTAACCTGTATACACTTTTTTTTTCTTTTTGGCTCATCTGCAGATGTTCTCAATATTGCTGGAAATAGTAGCAGTTTACTGTGGGACTAGTCATGGTCATATAAATACTAAGAGCAGCAACTTAAAATTAGTTACTCACTTTATGTTCTCTTGCTCTTCTCTTCCACATCAGCTGTGTTAAGAGCCTCTAAAAGCGGCTGGTGATGTGTTTTCAGGGTGAGGAAAGCAAAAACTTCTGACTCTGGAGAATGTGTGAGCCATGGGTGCTTTCTTCACTGCACAGTCATTGCAGTTCTGATCTGCAAGGACATTAGACTGCTTTATCCACGATGTTTCTCATGATACCACATAGCAATGACTTGCTGTTATTTATAGTGAACATTTTTTGTTCTCCACTTTAACATAACCAGTAATGTAGCCAAATGCGGAGGTTCTGTTTTTCTTTTCGAGTTCATGAAGATGTCCCAAGCCTCTTTTTCTGTTATCGTCACACTTACTTGTTTCCTGAGCTAGAAACGACCAGCTTAGCTCCGAGCACAGAGGTGAAGGTACATAAAGGGTTGAGCTGTTGGGAAACCATAAGTCTTGAACTCAGCCCTTTGCATTCATTTGAAACAACTGACTTGCCCTGTATTTCATGAAGCCTGCATTTGTGAAATGCTGCCATATGCAATTGTCTAATCCTGACCTGTGATTTCTGAGAGGAAGGGTGGTTTTGTGGTTAAGGCACAAGATTGCCAGCTCTGGAGACTTCTGCTGGAGACTTCCTTGCGTGTCTTAGGGGATACTCTTCTCCCTGCCCAGCATGGGAAGTGGACTTCTGTCTTCCTGCTTGTTTCATGTGTATGGTCACTGTCTCCTGCTTTGCTGCTGCACAATACCTGAGTTGGAAGTAGTCAGAACAAAAACATGTCAGTACTACTGGGTGTGCTGGCACAAAGGTGCTAATTTATGGTTTATAAGCACAGGCCTTGTTTGTTTGTTTTCTCTGCTCTCAGCTTTTTTTCCTTTGGGGTCAGGATTGCAATTACAAAAGTAGTCTATTGTGAATACCATCTATCTCACTGTTTCTTCACTGTGAGACAGTAACATTGATTGCCATCCCACCAGAGAGATGGTTGACATCAGATCTGATTGTGCTTGAGCACAGTGGCTCAGTCTGACCTCAGTTCGTACCCCCTTTTGTGCCTGGGGGGCTCATCTTGGTTTGTAGAACCTGGGGATCTTAACAGGAGACTGTACCATGTGGGTGGTGGTGGGGAGAGCCTGCGGGACTGGTTTTCTCTTGGGCGTCATGAGAGGTTGCCCTTTCACGTCAGCAAAGCATGGGGGATGCCTTGCTTATGTGCCCTATGAGTGCTACAGCTGCATTGCTCTGTGTTAGCTGGGTTTCAATAGCCAACCAGACAAGTGCTTTTGGTCAGTCTCAAGTGGGGGAGAAGATGCATGGGTTAAGTCATGTTTGAACTGACACATTTTGCCTCATGGCTTGTTTTTTTTTGAGTAACTTCATAGTGTGTCTCAGCTTTTATATCAGGAAAATATTACAGTAGTCATCCTTTGATTGTGAAGTGTGTTTCCAACGTTCCCAGCTTTTGCATTATGAGGTAGCTTGGTATTAGCCTTCAAAAGACTTATCTGTTTCTTTTGTTTAATGTTTCTGGTGCGGATCTTTTAACTAATGGCTCTTGTGTTTCCTTAGGCCCTAGCAGGTGATCAACCTTGTGGGAGAATGGTTGTTTTCAAGGGGAAATCTCTATTAACTCTCATTTTTTTAAACATCTAGGGCAGGAACTTAGACTGATGCTATTGACTGTTGTTTTTGCGTGGCTTCATGTGCAGGTCATTATGCATGCCTCCACGTGTGAGGGTGATTGCATGAGATATGGTGCCACAAGCACTAGAAGTCGGATTGGACAGGGTGAGGGAGGATGTGGGGATGGCTGGCTGTTTGCTGTGGTTGGTGCAGCGTGACCATGGTGTTGGGGTTTGGTCCTTTGGTCTTGCAGAGCTCCCATGTGTTGCCTCAGGAGGACAAGGGTTATGACATGGGATCATGCCCAGCCAGCTGGAAGCTAAGTATTGTCCCACAAGCAGTTCTGATAACTTCACATGCTGGTAACTTTATGTTCTGTTCCCGTCATGTTTTTTTCCAAACAATGATGAAAACTCCTTCAGGCATTTGTAGGAGTTTCCTTAGAAGGCAGCTTTGATTTTCAGCAAATTGTAGTGCTGAGCAAGTCTGGAAATACTTGGCATGATAAAAAGGAAAAGGAAAAATGCCTAGTTAACTCTAGATTGGTTAATTGCGGCTGTGGAAGATGGCAGGTCGTTCCTTCCCATCATGATTATGGAGAGGCCAGCAGCAGTCCTGGTGCTGCTCACGTTGTTTGCCTATGGCCACCTACTGCTTGCTTTCACAGGGCAGGCTCAGCATCCCTGCTTTCTCCCCTCAAAAAGTAAACAACCAGCAGTGAGGATATGATGAGTAGAAAGAGTATTGCTCCGCTGCCTTTGTTTTTAAAAGTGAATGGCCCCTTTAAGAGGAGCATAAAAAAAAAAGCTGTGATCGGGGACAGTGTAAATGAAAAAGCTTGCAAACATCTGATCTTCCCATGCCAGGGTGCTTTCAGCCAGCTACCCCTTTGTCCCAACAGTTTCTGAACTGCGGATGATCTCACCAAAAAAAAAAAAACAAGGCACAGAAGTCTTCAGGGAACTCAGTGCCCTCAGGAAACAGCCGAGGAATCGGGGCTGGGGGTGATGTTTCTTTCGGGTTTGGTGAGCAAGCCGGGGAGCAGAACGCTGCGGTACCTACAGCTGCAGCTGGTTTCCGTGTGAGGCTGCTCTGCAGAGAGGGCGGGGGAGAGAGAAGCCTTCGTCCCAGAGTAACCTCTGCATCGCCTCTGTGGAGGGCGGCGGCGGTGGTGGTGGTGGTGGTGGTGGCTGCTCGCTCGCGCGGAACAAGACGACGACAGGACGTTTGTAACTGGAGATGTGGATGAGGGAGCAATGACCGCCAGTAACCCCAGGCGCTTCATGCTGCCAGAGCTGAGTGCCTAGCAGCCTGCCTCACCGCCCGGCCTGCATCAGCCCGGGCCCTGGCATGCAGCAGTGACCTTGGTTCCATGGATGGCAGCCGGCTCCTCTTGAGGGTTCTTCCCCAGGGTGGGTTTTCTTGCAGGTATTGGCAGCCCAGTGGAGTGAAAAGCACGGTGGGAGGGGAAGAACATGTGGTGTGTAATGGCAGCTGATGTTCCTGCCGGAGGAGCTGCCTGCACGACTTCCCTGTCAGGGCTCGCTCTCTGCTCCTATTTACCATGGGCTCTTGTCTCTTTTTCTCAAGCAGAAAGAGTAGTGTAACACCCGGCTGGCAGGCTTGGCATCTCCTGGATATCCTCACCGCAGTAAATCCCACAAGGCCTCCTCTTAGCTCTTCTGGCATAGGTGCTTTCCTCATCCCAGCTTATTTAAGCATAGCGAAGAAAGGGCTGGCCTCTTGAAAGAAAGAATCAGCATAAGGGGCAATTGCTTAAGCTGTAGCTTAAGCTTTAAAGCTTAAAGCTCCAGTGCCAGTGGCTTCAGAAGGTGAGGCCTTGGGCAAATAAAATGAAATAAGAAAGTGTTTGCAGAAATGCTGACAGAATGGTTGTTTCTTAAATTTGCATGTGATCCCATATCATCTGTTTTCTTTGTATCTGAATATGTTAGTCTGTGACATAGTTTATGGTAGAGTGCAAATAGTAGTTGTGTAGAGTGCATCTAGTAGTTACTATTAGCATAATTAAACACAGGCCAGTAAATCCCTCCAAGGTCCATGAACCGGCTGGATCCTGCATTCAGTAATGATATGGGGATTAAGAGAAGCTCCATCTTTGTAGAAGGCTAACACTGGAGTAGTTTTCACCACAGAGCAGGGGGACAGCTTGGTCTGCTTTGTTGCTTCTGTTTCTGATGAGTGTGCATGCAAATTGATTCCACATAGCAAACAAAATTGATCTTAAAAATTCCTTTTATATCTCTTTAAATAGAGGCATCATAGTTTAACATCTATGAAAACTACCATTCTTCAGAGCATTTGCAAGCAGCTCCTGCTTTCTTTGGGCTATTGTTTGTATAATCCCCTTTCCCCTGTTTGTCAGCTTTTGCTTTTCCTGTCCAGTGCTTTCACATTAATTTCCTTTTGGCTTTGCTCTGACTAAAATGTTGCTTTGTTTTATCACCTTCCAGACATGAAGCTTCGGGATTTCCTGGTTGACAATGAGACATTCTCAGACTTTCTCCATCATAATGTGTCCATGCCATCTTCTGTAGTAGAAGAGCTACTGGATGCAGAGGTCAATCTCCAGAAGGTAAAGAGCACTTTCAACCACTATTATAATGGTTAGTATATTGTTTGTTTAACTATTGTGCTGAGAATCCACAGTGCAGGACCCCTCTGTTCTATGTGTTGCACAGAAACAGAGGAAAATGTAATCCTTGTTTCTCTCCTCATCCTCCTTATGCTCAACTTACTGTCTTATTTTTGTAGGTTGTAAAAGGACTCTAAGACCTATATGAAAGTGTTTTGATCAGCATTAGAAAGTAGCCTTGTATCCCTCAGGCTAAATGGAATTTCCTCTTTCCCATTTCTTTTTTTCCCCCACCCAGTGAAACATTACTTATGTTGGTAGTGCTGTTGGAACTGTTCTTCTTTGATTAGAAATAAAAAGAAGTGTTTGGTTTTGTTCTGTTGCTGAGCATTGGCTGGACTATGGTTTGTGTGCCACTCTGCCGTGGATTCCTGTGGAAGAAGGGAAGAGAGGGAAGTATGTTTTTTTTATTCTGTGCACTTCAAGAAAGACAGTAAACTCGTATGTAATGTAGCATGTGTGATCTCACATGAAACTCTTTTGTTCCCATGATTGTTATTCTAGGCATAGGCTGCTGTGACTGGGCTGGAGGCCCTGTCTATCACTGTCAAGCTCACAATATGTTTTTTACTAGCCCGCATGAATTCGCAGCATCTTTTTTGCTGCAGAAGTCAGATCTGGTTGCTTCAGATTTCAAAAGAAGACCTGTGGTCCTCTTAAGTCAGTGTGACTGCAGAAGGAGAAGGAAATCCATCTAGTCTGCTTCCCAGATCCAGATCAGATCTCTTCTTTGAAATGGATGAATAGTTCTTTCAAACTTTGTTTTCATGTAGTTACAGATGCTGCCTGCTTGCACATATTGTCTCATCCTTCAGTGACTTCTGTCAAGCCATCTGTTTCAGCACAGTTTGACAGCTAAACATACAAGATAAGTTGTACTTAGAACAGTGGAAAAAAATCTCACCTGTTCTAAATAACAGGTTTTGTTTTATTTGAAACAAATTTGCTTGAAATTCTTAGTAAATTAAAACATGCTATGGGTGGTTCTGGAAAAGAGTGACTAAAAGAGTTGAATTGGTTAGGAACTCATTCTCCCTCAAGCGATGGAAAAGCAAACAGATTTTTTAGCAGGCAGAAATACTTGCTCTGATCTTGCACCATGTGGCTGCCATATTTTGATTGCGCTAGCACTGGTAAAACTGACAAAAATATGAGCAGTGACTGAGGATGGTAGAAGAATTTGTTCCTCCTCGTTTTGGACGCATGTTGTGCTGGTGGAGATTCAGATTGGGCATTAGGAAAAACATCTCTGAAAGAGTGATCAGGTGTTGAAACAGGCACTGGAATAAGCTGCCTAGGGAGTGGTGGAGTCACTACTCCTGTAGGTGTTCAAGAATTTAGATGTTGCAGTGAGGGACATGGTTTAGTGGAAAATACTGATGGTAGTGGATGGTACCATCCACATGTTGGACTGGATGATCTTGGAGGTCTTTTCCAACCTTGGTGATCCTATGATCCCATAGTTTTGAGTGAACACTGAGACACATTGGTTTTCTATATGTCCACTCAGGGAAGTTGTTTTTCACTGAGCCCACATCTCCTGAAATTCATCCGAGTTCCATAGAAATATCCTCTCTTGAGCATGATTATGAAGTGATACTGATAATGTTGGCATAAAAAAAAGAAGTTATTTCAGAAGGCTAGTTGTCTTGATGCAGGAACTATTCTGTTTATTCACCCAGTGTACAGCATAGAAACATCCTATTTTTGGCATCTGGATGCAGACTAAAGTTAAAAGTTTGCTTAAGTGTTGCGTTAGAAATTTCAGTCTCATCTGCTTGTTTTCTGAACATAGTGCACTTTTTTTCTCCTGGATTGTTGATGCCCTTCTGATTTTGAAAGACAAGAAAATTCTCAGACTTACCCAGCATGATTCAGGAACTGTTAACTCTTCTGGGATGTAAATCAATTCTCTTTATTTGTAGCTGGAGGTTGGGCAATTCGTGTTGGGTATTACAAAAGAACAGAAGATATGAACCGTAAAGCTGTTGTTCACAGCGTGTTCACAATAAAATTGTTAACTCCGTCTAGCCCCAAGGCAAACAATCTTTTCAAAATAAGATTCCAGATTTTCCCCATGTTCATCATCCTTATGAAGTGTGTACCTGTTTGCCAGGTACTTATTTATTTTTTTTGTTCAGCAAATCTAGATGCTATGGTGACCTTTGTAAAGAAGCAAACTTGGTTACCAGGTCTGAAAGGGTACTTGTGATTATTCAGAACAATTTAATGAATTTTCTTCACAAACAAGGGATTCCTTGTGGATGATTAAAACTTATCCACAAGGCAATCCATTACCTAAATTAAAAATATGCCTGTAAAAGAAGACTCTAGGATCTTATCTCCTGGTTTTTTTTGCAGTCTCTACAATAATTCTTATTTTGGTAGTAGATTATCTGCCCCAAAACATTGCAAAATGTTTATCTTGGCTATTAGTACAGAGATGTATCAGAGCTACAGGAGAAGGTGATCCTGATCCTTACCACATAGAAAATGTGGCTGGCATATATATAACTAAGGAGTTTGGAACACAGATCTTTTGCCCTTCACATACATTTGCCAGACTTGTGTCTTGACACAAGCCTTTTTTTGTCTGTGGCTCACTTCCCAGAAGACTGAAGATTGGGAAATGCATGTGCCCTTGGTTGGGGAAGATGACTGCTGTGGAGGACAGGATTACTGCTGCTCTGTGCACGTGTGCAGGAACATGGAGAGAGACGTGCCTCCTCCAGCACTTTTTCTTCATGTACTATGAAGGGAAACATGTTTTTCTTGGAATTTAGAGTTACGTACGGGTCAAGGTCTTGCAACTCGTAGAGGAATATGCCCTCTTCCCTCTATCTGGAATTGCTATGATGAATGGTTAGTTCTGTAGAGGTGATAACCACCTTTGTGCAATGAATCCTGCACGTGGGCAGATTTATATGCTTTTCTTGCTTTTCTAGGTCATAGTGTCCGGTTACCGAATGCAACTACGAGATCTCTGCAATAGCTCAGCGCTGTCTGAATTTCTTACAATCCAAAATCTCTCAGTGGCCATGGACTCTCAAGCCTTCCTTTGCACCTTACCAAAGGAAACACTCCATGCAGCTGAGCTAGCCTTCCGTGCTAACCTGGATCCTTTGAAGCCTCTTCAGGTGAGTCTGCTGGTCACACTTCTGAGAAAGCAGTCATTGACACTGTGACATTTTCAAGGGGTTTCAATCTGGGAATTTATCACCATATTTTCAGAGTGAATTCTTTATTGGTATTGAGAAAGAAGAACTGTAGTCTTTAGCGCTGAAGCTTGAACTTCCTGCCCCTTCCCTTGCAGTGTTATTTGCACAGTGTAAATGCATGTAAACTATATTTGTCAAGAGGGGAATATTTATGTTCTGTAGTAACATACAGGTACTTGATTGTCACTGTGTTTTGGACAAATGTAGTATCTCAGCTGAAGTGACCCCAAATGTTAGACCAACTCCTGATGAGTACTGAAAATTCACCGCTGCAATTGCCAGTGGGCCATGGAGTGCAGAAGTTCTAGCTAGTAGCAGGCCACAGCCTCTGAGCAGGTTTAATTCAAAGAGTCAACTTTTAAATAATGTTCGAAAAGTTGAACAACTGAATGGATTTTGGAGCAAGTGCTTCAAAACTCATTGAATTTCAAGACAATGCATCATTCATGGGGTATTTAAGAGTTTGGAGCAGAATTAGCTGTTTATGCAAAAAATAGAAGGGATACCTTATGTTAGGTCCACAATATCTGGGCGAAAGCAAAAGTTTTTAGAGGTTAGTGGTGAAAGTATCAGAGAGAAGGGACCACAGAACTTGGTCTGAAACAAACACTTTCTTGTCTGTACTGGAAGAAATAAACTTCAGCTGCAGGAGTTTTCCAGGTTTGACGAGCGTTTCAGAACAGAAAGTCATATACCACTTGTTTGGCTTTGTCCCCAAAGAGAGATCATTAACAAGTACTGGAATCACATTACTGATCAGTGCAGTACACAGCGGTCACTTTCTTTTCTCTACAGCTCGTTTTCTGTTTTCCATATGCCCTTCATCCACATTTGTTCTTTCCTTCTGGAAGATCAAAAGCATTAAGAGATGGGGTAACCGTACTGAAATCGTTCCTGTAACAAAAATGAGCTATTTTGAAAATTGATGACTATAAGCCATTTCTTATGTACAGTTATGTATGTGCGTGCATGTACTTTAAATCATTCAGAGATGCTAGATTTTTAGGAACCGAGTGGAATGAAAGTTGCCAGTTTGTACCACTCAGCACTGATCTTCTGGGCCCTTTGAAGACCAAGCATCACTTTTCTCATTTTTGGAGGTCTTCACATTTTAGCCAACAGAAGCAGATACACAACAGATCTGTGTCTCTGTTGATACATCTGTATTATTTACTGCTGAAAGAAAACAGTTATAAGACACTGTGATTGTGTTTCTTGGCAACAGCCGTGTAGATAAAGACAATATGTACAAACTTGGGCGATTTCTGATAAGCTTCATGATCTCAGCTTTACAAAAGCCCAAGCCACGAAGCCAGCAGTAAACCCATTGTGAATTGTACACCATCTTGTAAAGGTCCATAAAGAGAAGTCTAAGAAGAGTTCCTTCAGAGAAGTCTTAACAGGCTAGTAAAATCTACTGTAATGCCTTAGTGAAATAAGACCAACAGGCATCAAAATGGCTGGGCAAAATGAATAAAACATCACTAAGATCATGTCAACACATTTGAAACGTAGTGGCTTTAAAGGCTAAAAAACTGCCTTGACCTGCAGTAACATCTTGGAACAGAGAAAGGACTTTCTGTTCTTAAACAAAGAATGCTTTTGATTAATAGACTATCATTAAAGGCACTGGGGGTCAAATCTTGGAAAAGCATACTGAAGCTAGCATACACCCTATCTACCAGAGTAAAAAAGTAGCAAGTTGATTGTCCCAGATATTTGTCTTTAATTTTTTGCTTAATCTCTTTGTTGTTAGTAAGTAAAAATAAGGGCTAAGGCAGATGCAAGTACTAGAGAAATTTAGAGGCTGGTTTGTGGCTCATGTGATGAGACCTGATCTCTACTGGTTTTTGAAGAGTCAGAGAAAAAGCATCTTAAAATAATAGGTTGATACTTTTGGAGTGATGGGGACTTTCAACAACATAAAAGAATTTTATGAATGTGGCACTGAGGTCTTCAAACAGTAACACGGAATTTTTTCCGCTCAAATATCTGTAAAGTAGACTGGCTGTAGTTTCTTGAGCACTTCATCTGGAAAACTCAAGCCAGCATCCACGTGTTTGTCCCTGCCCCTCTACATTCCTCTTTGCTGTTCTCTCTGCAAGACCATGCAGCAAATTGCATTAGGGAATCAGTCTGGATTATAAGTGTATTACTAACATAATTGTGTGTGCTGAAGGATGAAGAAGGGGTTGGTACAAGACTGGGAGCCCAGTAGTTGGAGTAAATGTGTTTAGCTTGAGACCCCTATGCCATCATCTGCTTCTACCATCCATAAGTGTTCTATGCTCTTGCAGCCTGAGGGAGAAGTAAATGTTCAGATAACTCATAACAAGACAGTAATTATTAGCAAATTCTGAACAGAGCACAGTTTTAAAAAGAAAATTACTACAGCTGCACGGTGAATTGCATGAGCTTTGAATGTCGCAGCAGTGCAAAGAAAGTTTTTAAAAATAGGTAAAACCACTCAATGCTTGTCTTTGCGTACCTCCTCATCTTTTCTATCCAGAACAGCCTGAACTTTGCACAAATTGGACTAGTACAGTAAAGGGCTTCCAATTAAAATTGTACACAAAGCTTTCTCGCTCTGCAGTTCATCCTCTGTGTGACTTTCATTTAGCTGGCTCTCTCGGGTAAGAATACAAAGACAAGACGGCATAGGCTTAGAGGCTTGTTCTCTGTTACATAAGGACCTGTTTGGGCTGGGCTGTTTTGGTGGAAACATGGAATTAAATCAGGAAGTAATCACAGATTCTCATGGCAGAGGATCCATTTTCCTTCTGGATGGAGTATTCACTCCACCAGAATCAACATGTGTTTATAAAACTCAAATTCAGTTTTCCAGGACTTGTGTACCGGTTTTCATCCATGAAGCCCTTGTGCCCAACATAAGAACTGAACGCCTTAAGACATTGTATAAAGGATGATTGCAAGCTTGTCTTCTTGAGGTTTGTCTTCCACTGGATGTACTCAGCGAAAATGAATTGAGGCAGGATAAGCTATTTGGGGAAAAAAAAACAGAGAAATAGAACTTCTAATACCACATATGCAGTTTTTCTTTCCAGCTTTCTCTCTGTGCTAGACCAGCAAGTTATCCTGTGGAAGAACTCTGCAATTTGGCGAAGGTTACAGGGTCCCATGCTTATCAAGAACAGTGTCAGTAAGTCAGAGATATTCCAACAGACTGATGTTGCTCTGGGAGAGGGCTCTTAGAGCATAAAATTACTTGTCTGTGCAACAGCTTTTACCTTCTCAAACCTCTCCAGTTTTGTAAACAACTTGAGGGGAGGAAGTTAAGTGACAAAGACAATTGAAACTACTCCTTTGGGATTTAATCTCTGCAGTACTTCTCAAAGAGGGCTTCAGCGCATTCACTTCCAGTGGTG
Organism: Perdix hodgsoniae; assembly: GCA_035772895.1. Taxonomy (NCBI): domain Eukaryota; kingdom Metazoa; phylum Chordata; class Aves; order Galliformes; family Phasianidae; genus Perdix; species Perdix hodgsoniae. The sequence goes on from JAPSGF010000066.1 coordinate 1,580,568, forward strand.
TGGGTTTACAATAAGCCATAAATATGTTGTGACTCATGTACTGTAGTGGTCCTTGAAGGAGTATGGGTGAGCACATGAAAATCCAGTTGTTCTTTTCCCTTTGTAATGCAGTTAGTATTTTGTCAGACAGTTAGCATGAACTAAGCATTGAATAATAAGTGCATTTCAGTTGAGAAAATGACTTTAGAAAATGTAAATACATGCTGCAGTTGAGCTTGTGGCTTTCCTTGCTCTTTTGAGTGTTTTCAGTCAAGCACAATGACATCATGATTTCAAGCAGCTGTACTTTTGGACTTCCACTCCCAGGAAACAAAAGCAGAAGCATAAAACACGTGATTTTTTTTCTGCAAAGTTCAGTGTTAAGTTTCCACTAAGATCAGCGTAAAACTGTGGTAACTATTTCAAAGCAAACACAGCAGAGTGGTGTTGCTGAACAAAGGCATTTAGGTGTTATTATGTAACAAAAAATTGGATTATGTTATGACCTTCTGACACTTTGAATACAGATGAATTCTCCTGCATGTTGAACAGTTGTGTATGCCTTTGAGCAGGGGAGGACAGGTGGGTATATTCAATGCTTCTCTTGACTTTGCAGTCAACTATAGTTACCTGAAGTATTTCCCTAATTTGAGTCCTGTAAGTGCACACATGCAAGCACAGAGTGAAGTCAATGCAGTGTGTAACTCCAGAGTACTAAGAGATTTGCATGCCCTAAAGGACAGATCTGGATGAAGGCAAGACTTACTAGCCGCTAGTACAGTAATTGTAGAGGGCAGCTCTGTTCAAAACCTATCAGAATTTTCTTTCTGCCATGTGCCTAGAGAAGACAGGTGATGTTTTCCAGTGAAATGCTGGAAAACAAGTCATTACCCCCACCCCGTTCTAGTGCAGCCACCTAGTAAATACACTGTCACAGTGGGAGTGATCTTACTTTAGAAGTACTGAATTTAGAGGGCACTTTTGAATGTGATGACTATTGAGAGCCACTACAAAAAGTTATTTTCCAGGGAAAATGTTGACATTTGTCATACAGTTAGCATATTTAAAAACTCCTTGAGTGTCATAATTCACGAGTCTTGCCTACTGGATAGGACTAAGGTTCTGTTCAGCTCTGTTTCCCTCGAATGCTATTCCAGCAGTACTACTTCCTCAACTACTACTAGAATCTTAGTGTTCAGTAGATTTTGGTAAGCTTTTTTTTTCTTTATGAAGTTTTCTCAGCCTTTTTTCAAAACCATGTTAAGTTTTTTCTTCAGCACTGCATAACGTCTACATAATTTCTCCATTTTGGCTGGGTTGTCTATGAAGTAGACAACAAACTATGAAGTTCCATTGGTTTGTTTTAAACTGATCTTCAGAATGGAAGTCCTCTATTCCTGTATGATGAGGCACAGTGAACAATCATCTCCTATTCACATTCTCCATCCCACTTGTAATTCTGCAGACCTCTTTCATATCCTGTATTTGTCATTACAGTTTCTTTTGGAAGAACTGTGGGCTGTTCTTCCTTCAGAAGCCATTCATACCTTAATTGAGCTTGCAGTCCTTTTCTGTACTTGTATTCTTTTATAGGTGGAGGATCCAAAATGGCACTTAGTTCCTGAGAAATAGGAATGAACTGTGGATTTATATTTATGTTAACCTGTCTTATCATTCTATGCTTAGGATCTCATTCTAATTTTAAAATCTCTTTTTTTGAGTGACAGTAGATATCCAGGGATATCTCAAGGTAGAACTGTCACCTCTGCATGTACTTTACTTTGCAGTACTGAATTTTATTTGGCATATTGTAACAGTATGTCAACATGAGTCCTTTCACTAATCATTTGCAATTCACTTTTGACTTTCACTATTCTGAACCAATTAGTATCATCATAAAACTCTTCCTCATCCACCCTATCCCTGAATCATTTTTGAATGCATTAAACATAAATTCCATGCAGAGCTGGATGAGGTGAATGGAGCTGACCAGGCTTGTCTACCGCATGAATCTAGGATGTTCTCCCTCATCTCATTGCTAAAGTTGTAATGTAGCTATATAGCTTTGATTTTTGCTAGCTATATTCCTTTAAAGAAATCTTGAAGGTCTTAACCTGCAGGAATTTGAACTACTTCTCTTCTAGCTGGGTTGGGTTATGGTTCCTCTGAACCTTAATGCTGTGTTCAGTAAAAGTTACTGAGCGCCTCCCTGAATTTACAGCTTCCTTTGGAGCAGGCTAGAACTGAGCACTCACTTGTTAGCTAGGTATAAATGTCTCAGCAGCAGATCAGTGGAACAGTGCCCATTTACACCAGCTGACACTTATCAACTCATACTACCCTTCAACATATCAGCTAGAACATGTGAACATCTCCAGACTTTGCTTCCAGAAATTGCCCTGGGGAAGATATGAAAATAAAAAGCTTCAGCTGAGAAGATTTCTGCTAAAATCAAGAGTCTCCACTATTCCTCTGTGTGTCACAATGCTGTAGCCTTAGCATGCTTTCAAATGTGGCTATGAATGTGAAATATTAGAAAATTATTTTAATCCTCATATCTTTGAAAAAAGGATTGTATCCATGTTATTAGGCTAGAAGATCTTGATGCTTCTCTTGCATGAAATGTTTCACATATACAGAAATACAATAGAAAGAATGAGAGAAACCCAGGCTATCAGTTATGTTTACAGCAACTGTAAAGAAAGAGCTGTCTTCAGTGGGTTCCCTAAGGCAAGGAAATCCTAGAGCAGTGCAGTTTCCAAAAAGGTGTGCTATCCATCTCTAGAAACTTATCACTATTTCTCTTTTGGTGTTGTAGCAGTTACTTTATGAAACCAGGTTCTTTTAAAATATATCCTTGATTTAGTCTGAAAATGTCAAGGCTTGATGGGCGGATTTAGGTGATTAATATTATCATCTGACGATAAGATGTACTGTGTGGCAAGATTTCTGAGCATCTGAGCTGGGTAGTCCCACTGAAATCCCTTGTCTACCAATTGGTATTTCTCTCCCTTTATATGTACTTGATTTCTCCTTCCTAGTACTGGTTTACAGGATTTCAGGTCTGTTGGCATACTGTCTTATAGCTTGTCCTTGTTCTCTGACCTGAAATAAAAGCCATCATTTGTGCTGTAAGCATGCATACATACATGTAGCATCTTACTGGGATGGCTATGGCTATTGTGGTATCTATGTGCCCAGGCTGTGGGGAATGGAACAGGTGTCTCTGCATTATGGAGCACTGAAGCCTCAAGCTTCAGTGACATCTTAAGCTCAAGGTTGCACAGAAAGCCAGCTCACTGTTTTCCCCATCAATCACTTTGCCTTGTAAACAGTCCTTACCACCTTTCTTTACAAGGGTGTTTACAACGATTCAATTTCCTTATTGCTGGCTGCTAGTGACTTCCAGTTTCTTTTTTTTCTCTTATTTCAGAGACAATTTTTCTTTAATTCCTCCTTGCGGGATCTGTCAGAAACTGTGGAGGCTTTGAGGGACAGCCTGGGAAAGCTTGTCAAGGAGGTAAGTAGCTTCTTTGTGTCAGAAGAATACCTCAGTGTGGTGGATATCCTAACCTGTCATCTGGTACAAGGAGTGCACTTCTCCTTGGTGCAGTCAAAAATAGTCAAATCCCTTGCTCCCTTGTCATCCTATGACCATGCACTCTGTTCCAGTAGAAGTAACATGTGTATGCAACTCCTCAGTGCACAGAACTTTGAATTACAGGCACCATAAGAGTTTCTCAGGTGTGTGGCTGTAGATAGGGTCATCCCAGGGAGTGCAGGAATTAAATTTTCTGCGGGGCTTACTTTCTCAGCAGTTACCTTTGCAATATATCTGCCGACTAGCAGCGCCTTGCAAAACTGCACAGAGAGGTTTGTCTCCTTTCTGTTTTTTTTTTCTGTCAGTTGCAAGCCATGCCAGGGTTTGTTACTAGCCTCTGGATTTTTTGAGAATATGGTGTGTGGAAGAGGTGATGTATATAATTTAGCAGCTACAGGGCACTCCTCGCCATTTCTCTTCAGAGAAGTAGTATTTTGGGACAGAGGCTGTGTTCTGCTATTTGTGGGACATCCAATGCAATGGCATCACAACATTGGCAGAGAAAGGCTCCAGCGAAACATAGCAGCTTGCAGAGGCATAGTGGCATTATAGAGACTGTATGTGTTTTTGCAGGTGAAGCAATGGATTAAGAAAAAAGCCCTGCATGCCTAGTGTGAGTCAGAAGTTCAAAACCATTTTTTATTTTCAGAGCCAGAAGCATATCTTAGTTGCTTTTGGTTGGCTCTGGCTTAGAATCTGAAGTACTGCTACTAGGCAAAAACATTCTTTCCCTCCAGCAGAAATCGCAACCGTCTAAACCAAACTATGCCTCCTCCTCCCTCCACGAGCTTTCCAGCCTGTGTCAAGCCAGCAGAGCACAGCGAACGGCAGTAACCCCGTGTGCATGTGGAGGAGCAGGTCACTCAGGGTTAGTGTGCAGCCCTCCCACGGAGGGTTGGCTGCGGAACCAGCTCCATGCCCGCCAGCAGCCACTGGCACATGTCCCACACTAGCCCAGAACCTGCTGCTGGCTCTCAGCTACTGAGGAATTAAGGTGATTTCTGGACCAGCTTCAGTTAAGACCATGGCAGAGCTCTTGCTAACTGGGGGTGGGGGGGAGGGGGAGGAAGGCTGCCCTTAAGAGGCAGCTGTTTCCCCTTATGTCATTTAAGCTTGCCTTCTGTGGTTTTTTTTTGCTGTTGTTTGTTTTTTTCTTTTTTTTTTCTTTTCTTTTTCTTTTTTTTTTCTTTTTTTTTCTTTTTTTTTTTTGCCTGGGATAAAAATAATAGAAACCATGTGATACTCAGCTTGCTGATGTGGCTGAAAATGTCTTAGGATAGCGTGCCTTTTGCTTGGCAGCTGTTTTGGGTAGGTCTACCTTTTATTCTGCCCCATTACTGTGCAAACAAAGGCATCATTTTCCTTGGCGCACTGTGTGAGCTGCTCCAGATGGCTTGACCGAAAGTTACTCCTTATTGTCTGGCAGGCTGATTTCTGCGTGAAAAGGAGGGACTCGCTTGTTTCATGGGGCAGCAGCTTGAGGGGGTGGAGAGAGCTATTGTTTGTGCCATGTCTAGAAGCCTTTCTAGCAAGGAATTTTAATTAGAGAATGGTCTGAAGAAAATATTTGTCTCTTTATGTGAGGACTGGTTAGATCTCTGTCCCTCTGCTCCTTAAATCAACCCAGGAGAGCAGATTAAACTCTGAGAGCAAAGGCAACTGTGAAGAAACACCTAGTCAGGTCTGATGTCTGGGAGAAATAGTTCAGTAACGTTTCCAGTGGCATGAACAGAGCAACTCTGTATATTTAGTATGAGATTGCTGGTGCCAAAGATGAAACAAAGCTGTTTGCTCAGACTTTGTTTTGAAGATTACACTGAAAAGTACCTTCATTAATGCAATCCCTCTGCTGGATAGTTAACGTTTAGTGTCAATTAACTATGCTTTCTGTTTCTGTGCTTTGACTTATCCTAAGGAGTTGGTGGCACTTTAGCTAAAGCCACTTACTTTTTACTGAGGAAAAATTGTCTACTCTGCCTAAAATACCAAAAGCTCCCTAAGGTGACCCTTTGAACTGGAGACTCAAAGTGTCACACCTGAAATGTGGCCTTGGCCTTTCTTGGCTAGAAAACATCAAATCCAAAATCCACATGAGTATATTTAACTGCAGCTGTTGGCTCAGGTTTTTTTCTGTCATGTCCTTGCTGTTAGCATCCTGCCAGTCACCCTGAACCTGTGGAGCCAAACTGATTGGCACCAGTGTACAGACAAAGACAGAAGTGAATAGTGAGGAGATGAAAGGATGCTTGAAGCAAGTCTGGACACAAGCACCAAATTTCCAGGTTCTAGCTGTTCTCACAGCTGTCTTCCATCATATCAATGTGTCGTGTGTTTTTCAGCAGCTAAAAATAGAGACTCCTTGTGTATGTGACACAAAATAGCTTTTGTTTAGCATCAAGATTTTTTTTCTCATATGTTGGCACATATGAAACATGCACAGTACTACAGATGAACACAAAGGGCCGGGCTTACTTTCAGCGTAAGGCCAGAAATACTGGCTCTGCTTACATTGGGTAGAGTGAGACTGAGCTGTTACAAGATACCATTGCTTTCTGGGTTGTCACTGGCTGGCTTTGCCAGCTGTCCTAGACTTTGAATATCTGCATTTTATTTAAACTAAGGTGTCTAAACCAAGGCACAGTCAGCAAAATTGGCAACAGGGCTTTGAGTGACTCTGAAGACAGAGCAATTGGGCAGTCAGAAGTTGTTTCCAAGATGCATCTGAAGAGTAATTGCAAATAGGTATCTCAACAGCTCTGCTTGCCCTTATTAGTGCATGTCACTATTCTGGGCCACACAGCAAGAGCATCACAGTTCATGTCACCTGATATTCAGTAGCAGTCAAGAAATCAGATCAAATGCTGGAAAAGATTTAGGTAAGGATAGAGAACCACCTGTGGAATATGTACGACACAACACCATGTAAATCCATGGTTTGCCCTTGTGTTCAATATGGAGTACCAGTCTAGGTATTTTGCTTCCAGAAAGCAGCAGCAGAACTGGAAGTTCAGAAAAGGACAGTGGAGACATGAACTGGAATGACTTTTACATACAGAACAAGGAATATGTTGGGACTTACCAGCCTGTTAAAGAGATGAGCTGGGGGCAGGACAGAGATGTATAGAGTTGAGAAGAGAAAAAGAGTAGAAATATTCACTCTGCCAGTGCAAAAAGTATGGCACTGAATGAAGCTAACAATAGCCAAGCTTAGGAGAGGAGGTTCTTTCCGGGGACGTGCTAGAAGCTAAATATTTGCAAACATTCATGTTTACTATGGAAGACATTCATTTTATTTAGCAAATAGAAAGAAGTTCTCTGAGCTGAAAATACTAGAATCTGGAAGGTTACCACGGGAAGTATCTGTTCTTTGCCCTGCCTATTTCCTGACATCCGCTTGCTGTCACCATCACAGAGATACTGAGCTAAATGGACTTGGAGTGTGTGGGCACACCTCTGTTTTCTTACATCTCCTGCCAGTCTGAGAATGGAAGTTCAGGGCAGCATAAAAACAGTTTGTGTACTTGCATTGTTTTTTTCCTTGTGGTAGCCAGGCCATATCCCTGAGTATGGAGATGTTAATACAGTGTCTGAGGCCAAGTGCCTGGTGCTTTTGCTCAGGAATGCTTCTTCAGGTTGTTGTTGTGCCAGATAAATGAGTCCCATAGTGTGCATCTTCCCAGCCAGCCGTGAGTATGTTTCATCTCTGTGCCAGTTGTCATGCAAACAGGGCAAGAGAAGGCTTCTCACTGTGGTTGACTGCATATGGTGTGGAGAAAAGGCTTACTCTGCAGTCAGATCTGAGGCTGCAAGCTGGGCTTGTTTTCAGGGGCTTTCTGTGAATGCTGTTGACAGAGGAGAGGGAGGTGGGGCAAGGGCAGCATTACTGACCTAGGAGGTCAAACTTTCTGCCTGGTGTATAGCAGGGGAGGCTTGCTGACCTCGGTGGAATTGTGCCAGGTGATGCTGCCAGCAATTCAGGGCCTGCAGCTCAATGAGAGTGGTCTGATTAGCTGCACTTGCTCCATGTTATTTCCATATTCCCTTTTCTGCTTCACTCCACCCTGGATTGAAGGGATCCTGCTGGAATGTGAGGTGTTGTGCAACCGAAGAAGTAACTTGCATGTGAGAGCTCGGGGGGAGCAGGAATCACACAGAAAATGGTGTGAGAAAACTTAGAATAAAGAAGAGACTTCATGTTTTCCCACTGTAATGGAAGGAAGCATGCTTTCCCTGGTCTCTTGTTTTTAGTATTGCATCCAGTGGGGTTCAAGAACAGATGGGTGATTTGAAGGAGAATGGCAGGATTTTTTTCCTTCAGTCATCCTGTTCCTATCCCATTTCCATTCTTCTCCCCCTTACTTCTCCAGCTGCTGAGCATGAAGAGTTGGAGTGACATGAGGCAAGAGGTGATGTTCCTGACCAATGTGAATGCCTCAAACTCCTCTACACAGATCTACCAGGCTGTGTCACGCATTGTGTGTGGCCACCCTGAAGGTGGAGGGCTCAAGATTAAATCGCTCAACTGGTATGAGGACAACAATTACAAAGCACTTTTTGGAGGCAACAACACTGAAGATGATGTAACTAATTTCTATGATAACTCCACAAGTAAGTGTAACCCTGTCATGTCATAACATCCCATCTACTCCATGGCTGCAATGGCTACTATTTTCCAAACTTGCACTGATGAGATCAAGTGATATTGAGTGATCTTGAGGGTCAGCATATACCCTATTGTTTCAGAAGACCATATACATGCTGTCTGAGCAGCCAGCTGTTGCTCCCTGCATGTACTCGTAGGGACAGGGAGGGTATCAAGATGCAGGGGATTCTCAGGGGTCTTGTGTAGAATCCAGGAAGGCTATTTGGACACTTTCCATGAAATTCCATGAAATTGGGTCTACTTTCACATTTTCACATGCAGCCTTTGAAATGTGTCATTTTTCTATGCAGATTTTGCCTGTGTCGATTTCATAAGCTGTGCAAATGAGTACGGATGTTATTGGTAGAGAGTGTGCAGATTCTCTGCACTTGCTGGGCAAACTGTGAAGATTTAGAGTGAAAAGGGCATTTTGTGGGTCTGTGCAGCAGTGGAAGTTTCTAGTTGTAGGACAACTGTTCTCCTGTCAGCACTGACCATCTTTAAAGTGCACACAAATGGGGCATGTGCCTCCTGCAGTTGTCACAGTGCTTCTCAGCTGCTCACCCCTTCCTCTCCTCCTCAGCACCCTATTGTAATGAGCTGATGAAGAACCTGGAATCCAGCCCACTTTCCAGAATTATTTGGAGAGCTTTGAAGCCTTTGCTGATTGGGAAGGTCTTGTACACTCCAGACACACCAGCCATAAGGAAGATCATGGCTGAGGTAACTCTAACTCTGTCCTCTGATATGTAGTGTGAGGTATGTGCTCTGACTGTACAGCTAAGCTGGTCTGTGTTAAATTCAGTCCAAATGCAAGCCTAGAAAGGATTGTCCACAAAGCGCAGTGTCTCTAATCTCTCACCTCCCATGCACTTGTTGTCAAAGGCTGAAAAAGACAGGCTGAACTCTGTTTCTGCATCTTGCTGGAAACATTTCTGGTGGTGCTTGATTACTTACAAACTCTGCAACTCTAATGTGGGATATGGGATTGGGAAGGACATTGGTAAACCATCAGGGGTCTTCTCCACTGCCTGCTTGTCAGCTGATCCTTAATCATTTCTGATAGTGGCTTAATGTTCTCTGACCTAATGTTCTCTCTAATTTCCCAAATATCCTCAGCAACCTCTTTTATTAAACGGGAAGGGGCTGCCTCTGTGTGCCCTTCATCTCCAAGCAGGAAACATTCTCCACCAAGCCTTAAGCCCCACTCAGCCACAGGCACTTCTCTTTCTATTTTTCCTTCCCTGTGCACAAGATTTTTCTTACTCCCATCCTTGCTGAAGCTGAATTGCTTTTTGTTTGAGTATAAGCAACATTCAGTACTTGGTAGTCCAGTGCACCCTTTCAGCCATAGTGGATCTGAGCCACATTTTGGAAATAACCTTCCTCTCTTCTTTGCCAACAGGTGAACAGGACATTCCAGGAGCTAGGAGTGTTTCGCGACCTCGGGGGGATGTGGGAAGAGATAAGCCCAAAGATCTGGACGTTTATGGAAAGCAGTCAGGAAATGGATCTGATTCGGGTCAGTATGCTCTTCTTACCAGAACCACAAGCATCATTTTCTGCAGTTAGTGATAAAATATTTATTTTAGATAATGCTTCTTTGTTGGTAGTATGCATGTGACCCTCTTTTTGAAACAAGCCGTGACTGTACCATTCTTGTGTTGTGCTGAGCACTCCTCCATTTAACAAGTTTCCACAGTCAGGAGCATAGCGTGTTTAACAGCTGTTTCTAATCTACCTCTGTGGGGAAATGTGTTGTTTCTTCCACACTGTTGCCCTGATGTTCTATAAATATCTGGCTGATGGTATTTTTGTAAACTGCGGACCTGTGGAGTTGGTGACAGGTTCAGCTGCCAGTGCTGTGCGCTCCTCTGTAAAAATTGCTCTCTAGAGCAGCTGCTTTCATGATAGCAACAAAGCGAGCTACCATATGCCTAGATCAGATCCTAGAAAGTGTCATGTGGCCTCAGGCTCTACTGAATGCAATAAGATTTGAATGGTTATTGTTCCAGAACTGAACCTAGATGCCTGGTGATCATCTGACACAAACCTTGTGAAAACTTTTTTGGGTTAGCATGGTACACTTAAGTTAGAAATAGTTGGGTGTCACAGGGGAAGAGGAAGCATCACCCTGTAGCTTATTGCTTCACAATATGCTGTGCTTATAAGATGATGAACAAGGGGTTGAGAGTCTGGTTTGGATATAACATGCTTTCCGCTTGCCTGTTGACTCCCCAGAGCATTGTGCTTGGTGTAAAGCATGCATTATTTGTTAAAAGTATAAGAAGCTGGGTTCACACCCCTTCCCTCAGTTGTAATTCTGAGGAGTGAGTCTTTGCACTTCTGTGCTGGGTGGGTGTTACACAGAGATCTCCCTGGGTCTTATCCTTGAAGTTCATTCTTACCTTATCCCAATCGTGGTGATGGGCAGAATAGTCTCTGACTGGTCCAATTGCACCCATGAATGGGACACACTAGAGATAACATCATTTTCTTTACTCCTGTGCCTCTGCTAGGTTTATGAAAGTTAGTTCTGTAGATGCTGGTACCAAGAGAGGTGAGAATCAAGCCTAAACTGTTTGCTGAAGGGTGTGCTCACAGAGTCAGGATTCGGTTACTGGTTTGCAATTGCATCAATATTCCTACTTGTTTGAGGGTTTTATTGGTTTAATTTTTTCAAATGAGTCCAGACTTGACTGATTCTGATTTGTTTGGTTTTTTTTGCTTGTTGTTACAGTGGTAGGGGTCCCTTTGCAGTTGCCTGCTGCAGCTGGTGGATTCAGCAGTACTTTGTTGTGCACTCAGGCAGCATCCTGCTAGGTTTAGAGATGCAGCATGGGTCTTTTCTACATGGATAGGCTAAAACATACAGCAGCCTGTTTGGGGCTGCTCTCATCTGTTGTTTGCAAGTCCCTGAGGCTGCTGTACTGCTGGGTGATTGTCAGCTCCCAGCTTTCTGGACTGTGGAAACGGTTAGGTATATTTCATTCTGTAGAAGTAGAGGAAACTGCTTTTCTCACTGATCTCAGGCATTTGCAGTCTGGTGCTGCTGCTAACTCCAGGGAGGACGATGTGTGCCCCCACCCCAATCTAATGTTCATTTTTGTTGCTGCTTCAGGGATGATGAGGCTGAGTCTCTTGCCTGCAAGTGTGGTGCCCTCACTGCAAGTCAGAGTAGAGTGAGACAGTCTGCAGAGATGAGTGTGAAGAGGGGAGCTCGTGTGGCCTATCCTGTTTGTTCGGATTTCCTCTTTGTGTGCTCTCCTCTGTCAGCTTGGCCTGATCTGTTTTCCCAGTTTGTAATTCTGTTTTTGTAACCATGTGACCCAGTGCCTTCTGGCTCATAACTAACAGCTGCACATGGGGAAGCTCCCTCACCTCTCCGTTTTGTTCTCTGCTCTGGGAAAAAATTCAATTTCCTGTTTTTATTGGTTACAATTTTTAGTTTTCTGACGTGTGCTGGTTTTTTTTCCTCTCCTTTAGTTCAGTTGTAGTCCTTACAGTTAATGCTGCCTTCCTACCTGCTGTTACATTGCTGCTGACAGGTCTCAGTTCTGCTTTAGTGCCAAGTGCTCCAGCTCAGACTGCAGGGTGTTGCATATACATGTAGTAGGACCATAGCTCATCCTCTGGAAACTGGGAGCTAAAACAGGTGAAAACATCACTATTCACAGAGGGAGAGCAGATAGGCAGGTCATCATTGCTGTTGGAGGCTGTTTTAGCTGGTGTCAGTGATGCAACAGAAAAACACATGAGAAAGCCACCTGGCCTTTGGTGCTGGTATTTCTGTTTAGCAGCTGAAGGACTCAGCCCCTGACTGTGCCTTCCCCATCTCCATCCCAGTGGGGAGCAGAGACTTGCTCAAAGAGGCCAGTAGAGCTTGGCAACCACTGGTCAGCCAAACGCATCTCTGAAGATATTTCTTGGTTCTCTGTATCTTGTCTTCGAAAACCCGCTGGCGTGCGAGAAGTGGGGAAGGCATGGATGGGGCTTTTTGTCTGCTTCAGCTCCCTCCTGCCGGAGGAGCCCGGGGCACGGCTGCCACCTAGGGTGCAGCAGGGCCTGGGCGGTGCTTAGAATGTTTTCCCAGAGCGCAGGGCTGTGCATGGCTCTCTGCTGCCCTCTCCACGGCAGAGATGAGGCAGGACATAGAGCAAACCAGCTTGCAGAGCGTGCCTAACAGCTTGTTTGTGGCGTGGAAGACAAAGAGGTACCCAGAGCTGCCGGCCCCCGGAGGCTGAGCTACTCCATATGGAGAGATAGACCCACACTATTTAAAAAAAAAAAAAAAAGAGGGGGTATGATTAGCAGTGCAAGGAGACAAAGCAGACACCTTTGGGTAGCAGACAGCAAAAATTAGACTACCTGCCTTCTGGGACACCTCCAGTGTAATGTCAGGGCTTCCTGTACTTTTTCAAAAGACAATAATAATAATCAATTTCATGACAAGATGGGAAATCAAACAGTGATTCTCAAGATAACTATTTCCCCTTTGACAAAAACAACTACAGACGCTGCTGAAAAGCAAGGCTCTCTGGGACCTGCACTTGCCAGCTTCCAACTGGACAGTGGAGGATGTTGCCCATTTCCTGTCAAAGCATCCAGAAGAGTTGGAGACAGATAATGGAATGGTGTACACCTGGGTGGATGCTTTCAATGAGACAGATAGAGCTATTCAGACCATCTCCCGCTTCATGGAGGTAAGGTTGTGCTGTGGTGTGGGCAGGGAGCTGGGGACAGCTGCAGCTGGAACTCACTGGGAAGGGTGGCTCCAGGGAAGGGAAGCTCAGTGCTCTTCAGTCCCTGTTCTGAAAATTACTACTCTTGGGGCTGAGTGCACAGTGTCTTAGAAAATACCATTTATTCAGGTATCTTAATATAGATGTGGGAACCTAACTTTAGGCCTTGTTCGTGAAGCTCTTGCTTTGGCTGTGGCATGTGGTTTCTCACTCTGTTGTTACTGGGCAACTGGAAATGGCTGCTCGTTTTGGCCATGTAGCAGCTTGTACTTATGTTTGGGGCTTTTGCTGGGTCTCACAGTGGAGCTAGCAGCTGAAGTTGAGGAAGATGTAGCTTATAATGAAACTTATCTGCTTGTTCTTCAGTCACCTTGGCATACGAGTGCAAACAGAAACAGGTCTTGGCATGTTAGAAGCCTAGTCCAAAGGCTTTGGTAGTCTCTCCACTGACTTTAGAGGCTTTGAGTCACACCTTGATTATTGTTAACAGAGGAAAATAAGACTATGAAAATGGATGCTTGGGTTGGATCCTATAGCTACCATTACAGTGCTTCCTAACTGCTTGTCCAGAAAAGACCTTTGGGTTATATGCCAGTGACACTTGTTTGCCTGGTGGGTGACCAGTAAGCATTATAAGATGACATCTCTAGCAACTTGCTGGGCTAGTGTGAACCATTGCAAAGTAGTTCAGCACTGCAGCCTTTTCTTGGGTGTGGCATTGGTATTATAGAGTTCTTCTTTGTCCCTCCTAAACCTACAGTGTGTTCTGGTTTAACCTGATCCCATAAACACTTCCAAATCTGTTCCTCTCTAGTGTGTCAACTTGGACAAACTGGAGCCTGTGGCCACAGAAGTCCGGCTTATAAATAAGTCCTTGGAGCTTCTGGATGAAAGGAGGTTCTGGGCTGGTGTTGTCTTCACTGAAATAGCTCCTAACAGCACAGAGCTCCCTCAGCATGTGAAATACAAAATACGCATGGACATTGACAATGTGGAAAGGACCAACAAGATTAAGGATGGGTGAGACATGATTGGCTGTCTTGTGAAGAGTTTCTTACAGCGTTTGATTCCTATCTGAAACGTCTTTTTTCATTTGGCAGGTACTGGGATCCTGGTCCCCGTGCTGACCCCTTTGAGGACATGCGCTATGTGTGGGGAGGTTTTACCTACTTGCAGGATGTGGTAGAACAGGCCATTATCAGGGTGCAAACAGGCACAGAAAAGAAGACGGGAGTTTATGTGCAGCAGATGCCTTATCCATGTTATGTGGATGACATGTATGTATGCAGGCTCTTTCAGAAGCTTCCAGAACCATTCTGGGTTGGGAGGCCTGGGCATTAATCACTCTTCAGGCATGATTTACTGTGTTATCAGTGTGGGAGCAGATCTCATCTTCCTAAATCCCTGAATTAGGGCTTCTCTGCAGTGCTTTGAGGATTTAGGATATGTTATGATTTATAGAGAGAGTTGAGAGTAGTCCCCAGGAAAAGCAGCTCTTGACACCTGCTTTTCAAGGGAGCTGGAACTACAATCTGCATGCACTTAGGCTGCTTTGTGCAGTGAAGCTGTATCAATTGCTATACTTCACTAGCCCTTGAGTAGTACCCACAGTCAATCACACTAGTATTTCTCACTTTGTTCTCCTGGCGCCTTTCCTTCTTGTTCTCAGATTTCTGCGTGTCATGAGCCGTTCTATGCCTCTCTTCATGACTCTAGCCTGGATCTACTCAGTGGCTGTAATAATTAAGGGCATTGTGTATGAGAAAGAAGCCCGGCTAAAGGAAACGATGAGGATTATGGGCCTTGACAATGGCATCCTTTGGCTAAGCTGGTTCATTAGCAGCCTCATCCCTCTCCTCATGAGTGCAGGTCTGCTTGTGCTGATCCTCAAGGTGAGCTCCCTAGTTTGGTCTCTGACAGCAGAATCCAGAGCACTGGTATACAGTGGCCTCTGGCACACTGGGGAGGAGGTCGTGGGTGTTGGCTGGTCAGCAACTGTCATGCAAATTGCAGCAAGTCCAGAGTCCCCTTAGCAAGCAGTGCTGTGGGCCTCATTGTACTAGAGCCATGTCAGAAAGCTCTTTCAATGTCTGATATACCTGTTGTTCTCTTCCAGATGGGGAATCTGCTTCCCTACAGTGACCCTAGTGTGGTGTTCGTTTTCCTCTCAATCTTTGGTATTGTGACCATTCTGCAGTGCTTTCTCATCAGCACTGTGTTCTCCAGGGCCAACCTGGCAGCTGCCTGTGGAGGCATTGTGTATTTCACACTATACCTACCCTATGTGCTTTGTGTTGCCTGGCAGGACTATGTCGGCTTCTCACTCAAGATCTTTGCGGTAAGTCTTAAGGAAACTGTCCAGGGCACTGGGCCTCTACCACTGTGGCACTGAATCACTCTTAGTTGGACACTAATAATTAGTGGATGTGGGGCAATGGGAAGGTGATTTACCTTGTAAGAGTCTACCGGAATTGGGCTTGGTGAAGAGACCAACAGAACCAGCAGGGAGGATTTTGTTGCTTTAAATTAAGAAAGTAATTCTGCTACATTGAGCTCCCTTGGTCTCTGTATGCTGTAGTGCTATAGGACCAGATATGCAAGATTACAGGCTTTATCTGACTTTCTTCTCTGCAGTGCTTCTTACCTGCTTGGGGAGGGTGATCTAGTGGTATCTTCCCTTGCATGGAAGTCCAAGCATAATGGAAGGAGTAGGAAAACAAACTAATTTCTAGAGAGCAGTCCACCAGAGGTTTCAGGCTTTACTTACTTGAATGGAACAAAAATAGCTTCCCAGTCCCTCTATGCAGATCTAGTCATGATCTTTAGACTTTTGACTTTTCCTCTAGGGCCTCTCAGCCATGTCCTTGAGCCCTACACTAGAGATGAGGTTCCCAGTTATTGAGTAGCTGTGAAAAACATGTGTGTTCATGCCTCTCATTTGCAGAGCCTGTTATCACCAGTAGCCTTTGGCTTTGGTTGCGAGTACTTTGCACTGTTTGAAGAGCAGGGAGTTGGTGTTCAGTGGGACAATTTCTTTGAGAGCCCACTAGAAGAAGACGGCTTTAGCATCACTACATCTGCTGTAATGATGTTGTTCGACACGTTCCTCTATGGGGTCATGACCTGGTACATTGAGTCTGTCTTGCCAGGTGAGGTTTGCTTCAGTGGGAAAGGTTATAACTTCATGCTTTCATATTTCTTTGTCAAGATGCAAAATAAATGCTTTTTTAAGCAGAGCAGCAGAAAGGTCATGGATTAAAATCCCATACCACTAGCGCAGACCTGTTGTTGCAACTTCTAGAAGTGACAATTTCCCCTGTTTGCCAGCACAGAAGCTGTGCTGTGTTGTGGCGATGGCTAAGCTAGCCCCAGGAAGTTTGGTGCATTTCAGCTGCTCTTTTCTATGAACTGCTAATACTTCAGACACTGCTGGCTGGGGGAGTGGGTGGGGAGGGGTGAGCATTGATGATATTAGCACCACACATACTAGTTCTAGAATAGAACCTCTAACCCTAAAATGAAAATTTTAGAAAAGAGATTAAATTTACTCTAAAGGCTGGCAGTAAAAATTATCTTAGCTCTGCCTAACCTAGAGGCTTGTGGAAGGTGGATTGCTTCCCTTCTTGCTTTGAAGACTAAGATGAAAAAATGACCAGCTGCAGCTAAGTTTATGTAATGCTTTTCTCTCTTCAGGCCAGTATGGAATTCCCAGACCCTGGTACTTTCCTTTCACAAAATCCTATTGGTTTGGTGAAGAATCCCAGGACAGGCAGCACCTCCATCCTAACCAGAAGGGGCCCTCAGAAGGTAAGCACTGGATTTGAAGGAAGTGGTAGGTCTCCTGCGTTGGAAGGAGAGTTCAAGGGCAGATGTATCAGCCTGATTAAGGTGAAAATTAGTTATCCATTTGTTTTCAGTTTGGAATGTTTAGAGAAACCCAAGGTGCTTAGCCAAGCAGGTACTCCAGCCTCAGAGCTGTGAATTCCTGTAGTTTATGCTGACTGTAGTGACATTGAAGATTCCTGTGCTCCTGGTGCGGTCTGTAGAGTGAAAAGAACTAAAAGGATATTATGTGGAAGATTTCTGTCACTGAGTGAAAAATGTGGTCAGTTACTCACATTGCTCATTTCTTCATGGCTCTCCACAGGCTTAGGGGAATGTGATGTTTCTTAGAACTCCCACACAGTTAAATGTTTTTAAAACCCATCATATCCCCTTCTACTTTGCTCTGCTTTCCTTTCAGTCTGCAAGGAGGAAGAGCCTATGCATCTGAGTCTTGGTGTCTCCATCCAGAACCTGGTGAAGGTTTATCGTGATGGCAAGAAGGTTGCTGTGGATGGTCTCACACTGAATTTCTATGAAGGACAGATCACATCATTTCTGGGACATAACGGAGCAGGGAAAACCACTACTATGTAAGATTAATGTAATACCTTAATATGGTGGAACTGTTTCTAAATATTACTGTTCCTGTCAGTAGAATGTGACTGCTGTACAAGTGAAGTGGAGCTTCACTGAAGGTGCTTCACTAATTTGAGAGGAGCTTTGTTGACTTACTCCAATTGCGCAACTGTTTAGAAGATGCACAGATACAGAGGATTGAAACTGGAGGTCTTTCAGGTTGAGGCTGTGCCTGAATGCATCTGCTGGCAACATTTTTTAGTAATCTCATTTGTGATTCTGACTTATCAGTGAGAGGAAATGAGTTGAGCTTGAAACGATGGGAAGCTTTTAGAGGAAAAAAAGATAGTTCCTTCATGCACCACCATGGGGTGTGCTTTGATCACTGCGTTAAAACCACTGGAGCCAATTTTTCATCCATTAGTAATATGTATCTCTTGGATTGCTTCCCTGATGGGGGAGCTCCCAAAGGCTTTCTCTCACTCTTCACTCATCCGTTGTATCAAGTATAGCAGCCACTTCTTAATGCTGGAATCTGTTGGTTTTGTTCCTCAGGTCCATCTTGACTGGCTTATTCCCCCCTACTTCTGGTACTGCTTTCATCCTGGGTAAAGATATCCGCTCGGAGCTTAGCACCATCAGGCAAAACTTGGGTGTCTGTCCACAACACAACGTGCTGTTTGACTTGTGAGTATCATCCATCTGATGCAGAGCTGGTGTTACTGAAAGTTTGTGTTCCTTAGGAAACACTAGTGTTACTTGAGCTAAGACAGCTGTATCTTTAGCTGTATGAATGGTGACAGACAGCAGGGTGGTGTGAGATTGGTATAAGAGTGTTCTAATTGTTAATGGGTTCATATGTGCCTATGAATTATTGACATGAGCATGCAGTCTCATCTTTCTCCTCTCTTCAAAGAAATTTGCTAAACTAAACTTAACTTGGCTAAATGGCTTAGCGCTGCCTGCTGAATTAGGGTGTTATGGTTACTTTGTTGAGCCCTTTAAAAGCAGTATTATTTGCACTAGTGCTGAATAGCAGCTTTCTGAAATCAAGCCTAGACTGAATGTACCCAATCTGTAGCTGCTTTCTACAAATTCAGTCTTAAAAGATGTTTACCTAAGCAAACAAACATGCTTTGTGTAGTGCTAATGCAAGGATGAATTCCAGCTCACATCTGTGCCCTGAATTTGCCCTTGTTCCTTAGGCTGACTGTAGAAGAACACATCTGGTTCTATGCTCGGCTCAAAGGGTTGCCAGAAAAGAAGGTAAAAGAGGAAATGGAGCAAATGGCAATGGACGTTGGTTTGCCTCACAAACTGAAAGCCAGGACAAGCAAACTCTCTGGTAGGTTCATCAGCTTTTACGTTTGTCAGTAGCTCCCTCAGCTTCAGAAAGGCTCTATCAGGGAGGGCCTGACAGAGGCTGCGTCACAGGTCTTGTTTGGATCCTCCAATCAGATATACAAGCTACTGCACAACTAGGCACTTGAAAAAATCAGCTATTTATTAAGTACCTAATCATCAATGTTAGTAAACTTAACAATCCTTAAAGTATTTATGCTATCTAATACTGTAAAAAAAAAAAATCACTTTTTGAGTATTCTGTATTTGTTTCAATCTTGATAGGGGGCATTCCCTCATACCATGGAATCTGTGTACCTATAATATAGCTACCCATGATAATATGTTCTCCAAATGCGAACTAGAAAATTTGGGTTTTATAGGTTTAGGTGAAGGTGGCTCAGACCCTAAACTTCAAGTAACTTGACCCCTGTTTCATAGAATCTTAGAATGGTTTGGGTTAGAGCGAACCTTGAAGATCATCTAGTTCCAACCCCCCTGCTATAGGCAGGGGCACCTCGTAGTAGACCTGGTTGTTCAAAGCCCCATCCAGCCTGGCCTTGAATGCTTCCATGGAGAGGGCATCCGTAGCCTCTCTGAGCAACCTGTTCCAGTGTCCCATCACTCTTACAGTAAAGAATCTCTTCCTAATATCTAGTCTAAATGTACCCTGTTCCTGTTTAAAGCAATTTCCCCTTATTCTGTTGCTACCTGCCCTTATGAAAAAATCCGTTCTGAACACTGTGAACACTACACGCTTTTTATGTTGGCTTTTTTTTTTTTTTCAGTTGAAGTCCTTTCCCTTTGTTTAGGAATACCAGGATTTGTATATCAATCTGTCCCAGGTTTCTGAGGACTGGGACTGTTTTGTCTCTGGCTCAACTATCAACACTTTTGGCTTTAGTAAGGGAGAGCAGATTGTCACAGTTTGGCTTCACATTGAAGAGAATAATATGAAATATAATGTCACTGCTGCCTCTGACACACTCCCACGGGAGGGAAATCTCTTGGGTACCTGTTCCTTTAGCTCAAGCTTTTAGAGACCTGCTCCAGATCCTCAAAATTTGGTTAGGCATCTGAACGAGGAATATGGTAACTGCTGATGTTAAGATATGTATGATTCATTTATAAAGGGGTTGTAATGTGATTTCCTGTAGAGGAATTGTGCTCCACTGGGGAAAACTATCCTGATGAATTAATCTTTGTCCTGCAGGTGATGAGACCCTGAAGGCATAAAACAGTATCAGCACTCAGTCTTCTCAGTGGTCAATTTTGCTTTTTCCTGGAGAGCTCAATTTCTACTGTGCTGCTCTCATTTCTGTTCTGTTCTTTGCATCGGCCTGACCCCCTCTTTCTTGTTGCATCTTTCAGGTGGCATGCAGAGGAAGCTCTCAGTTGCCTTAGCCTTTGTTGGTGGCTCCAAAGTTGTCATTCTGGATGAGCCCACAGCTGGAGTGGATCCTTATTCTCGGAGAGGAATATGGGAACTGCTTCTGAAGTATAGACAAGGTATGTGGTCTTTTTTTGTACTCCTAATAAAACAGTGTTGTGAAAAGCAAAAGAAAATCGATCTCTGATTCACAACTGTTTCCAAAATAGCAGTATGTCTTTGCAAATCCATTGTTGCCTGCACTCAGAAAGGAACAAAGAGCTTGTGGGATAAGCACATCCTGCTCTCACCTGTCCTCATTTTTCATCCAGTTCAGGTCAGAGCTCATTGAACAAAGCTCCTCACTGGATTGTCAGGACCAGAAATCCATGCCTTATGTGCAGCACTATCCTGCTTTATTGTAGCTGTGATTGCTGAGGTGTTAACCCACTTCAGCTGAGTGTGACAATGATGCCCAAAGGGTAGGGACAATGTACTTGTGACAGCAGTTGTGACTCTTTTCCGTATGATTAACCTTGTTCAAACAAGTTACAACTTGGGAAACAAACCTCCCATTCAATTTCATGACAAAACCCAGATGGTAATGGCCTTTCTTGGCTTGGAAACACAAGTGTAGTTGACTTAGAGCAATGTCTTCCTTTGCTTTCTTCCAGGCCGCACTATCATTCTTTCCACACACCACATGGATGAGGCAGACATTCTGGGGGATCGAATTGCCATCATTTCTCATGGCAAGCTCTGCTGCGTTGGTTCTTCTCTTTTCTTGAAGAACCAACTGGGAACCGGCTATTACTTGACCCTTGTCAAGAAAGATGTGGATTCCTCTCTGAGCTCCTGTCGAAACAGCAGCAGCACAGTGTCCTATCTGAAGAAGGTACAGCAAACTCTTCCTGATTATACTGGTCCTTCATGTGTGAAATTTTAGACTTACAGGAAGCAGCAGTTAATATTTTACATACCAGAATACATTGAAATCTCTTTAAAAGAAGTTTTGCTTTCTTTCATAGCTACTATGGCAGACCACATCTACTTAAACTGTTGCATGGAATGTATGCCTCCTTTATAGTTTCTTTCAAAGCCATTGTTTCCAAAGCTGTTTGGAGAGAGACAGGATAGGTGGAATGTGTGCTTCTCTAACAGTTAAGCCTACTGCTGTGACTTCTTGCATGTATTTTAGTGCTGTGTGTAAAGGACTTTACTTTCACACTCTTCTGTAGAGTATCTGTCATGCCGCAGCATTTGCTTAGAGTTACAAAGATCATAGCATCCAGACATACCTATTTTCTAACTAAACTAACATTTTTTACTCGTTATCTCCTCTTTTGTGACCAGGATGACAGCGTCTCCCAGAGCAGCTCTGATGCTGGCCTTGGCAGTGACCATGAAAGTGACACCCTGACAATAGGTAAGGCTTGGAAAAAATATGGTCTTCAGTCCCTGTGATAATACTGTTCCTTCTTTGACCTTTAACAATAGTCTTAATTTCATCCAATTATTGTAGCAAAGCAGAGGTTTACTTATCAAGATCACAGACACAGTAATTTTAAATCCATACATTTTTGTCTAATAGGCCACTTTGAGTTCATTTTGATTATCAAAGATGGTATAGTTACTACATCTGCTATCAAAATGACTTGCAGGGCTGCCAGTAGCATGTAAAAGATCTCTCAAATTCTTCAAATGAAAGCAATAGCCAGGCTTGGGTCCAAGCCTTTGCTGAATGTAAAAAGAACCCATATTTTCCATAGAAATGAGCTGCTTTCCAAAGTTGTCCCATTTTACCTCCTTTCCTTCTGACAGGGTTTTTCTGACCGAGCTCTTTTTACTCTGATTATCATGTGGAAAAAGATGAACATTACCTTTTCCTTTGTTTCTTCTAGATGTCTCTGCAATTTCAAATCTCATTACTAAACATGTCCCTGAGGCAAGACTGGTTGAGGACATTGGTCATGAGTTAACCTATGTCTTGCCGTACAAAGCTGCTAAAGAGGGAGCTTTTGTCGAGCTTTTTCATGAAATTGATGACCGTCTTTCTGATCTTGGCATTTCCAGCTATGGCATTTCTGAGACCACCTTGGAGGAAGTGAGTGAGCTTAAGCATCTTTTTTCCACTTGAACTAGGGAAAATGAATCATGGCAAAAGTAAGAAAAAGGCTGTCTGCCTGTTTGTTGTGGAGCAGGCAACCCTGTACTCTTCAAAATGGATTCTATTCTGCACCATTAAAGCATATGCATTAAAAATAGAAATGTAATACAGGCAAGTATAGGTCCTTTGTGCTCAGTTGCGCACTGATGAGATGTCACATGAAGGTTAGTCCCAGATTGGTTAATAATGACTGTGTGAACACTTTTGAGGTATTTTTAGGGATGCTTTGTACTGCACTTAACTGAAAACATGCATTTTTGATACTGCAGATTGTTCTTTAGAGAAACCCAATAGCCGTAGGCCCTTGTCAGAGGACTGTGTAGGACTGTTACTTGTAACTGTTTTAACTGACAAATTTAGTACCGTAGTCTCTTTCAGACATAGGAAATAGCTTGTATTTCAGATATACTGAGAACTGATTTTGGAAAGGAGAAACAGCTGCCATGTGGTTTCAGGCTATGCTTCTGAAAGCCAGAAAGGAAGTTCATGCTCCCATAACCTAGGGAATAAACCCTGTATCTATTCTCATGCTGCACACATCAATCTTGGGCTCTCATGGCATTTCCTGAAGGAGTCATCACAGTATTGCTTCCCTTCTAATTTTAACTGACACTTATCATGGTCTTTTAGATCTTCCTCAAAGTGGCTGATGATAGTGGTGTGGATGCAGAAACATCAGGTGAGTGTTGTTGTTTCCTATAGGGTTGAAGGAGACTTAAGGGAGAGATACTATCACTAGTTTAAGCACATGGCTGACAAAGTCTAGAAATTACAGCAGTAAGGTCTCAAAGCAGGCTTTAGCTCCCTGGGCAGGAAAGAATCTAATGGATATATCAAATGAGGAGTGTTCCTGGCCTCAGTAACTGTATTTGATCAGATGAGTGACCTTTACATATGGAGGTGTGTCCAGCTATACAGTGGCACATGCTTTAGTGTGACAGTCCTTATTTGTGCCTGAACTGGAACTCCTCTGCAGTGAGATTTTTTTATGACCTAAAACAGCTGTTCTTAGTGTTTTAAGTTAAGTGTTTGTGTACTGTTGCTTTCTGCCTACGCACAGGGAAAGGTTCTGGTGTTGGAGGTATTGTGAATTTGAGTGACACCATCTACTCTGAAGAGTAGGAAAAATTACTGACAGGGCCAAATCACAGTGCTGTCTGACTTTCTTTTTCTGAGGGTAGCTCAGTGCGCTTGAGCATTTCCTGAAAAACTAATGCTAGTAAACTGTAATTGGTGTCACATGCATATTAAGCAAGTATTTTCCTTGAGTGAGAGCAGCCCCGAGTTTCTGTGGCTAAATAAAAATAAATAAATAAATGTCCATAGCACTGGAAGAAACTTCTAGGACAGAATGTGAAAATTGATGCATAAACCATATGACCTTGCAGTAGTCATCATTTTAGCTTTTCCTGGACTGGAATGACTCCAACTCAGCTTCTCAGTCCACAGATGGAAGGTCATGTAAAAATGAAAATGATATTGCTTTGCTTTTTCTGGTACTAATTGGAGATAAATGGAAGCAGTTTAGCTACTGCTTTATTTTCAGATGGGACATTGCCTGCCAGAAGGAACAGGCGTGCATTTGGAGACAGACAGAGCTGCCTTCGTCCATTTACAGAAGACGATGCATTTGACCCTAATGATTCAGACATTGATCCAGGTATTGCTGGTTCTCAAGCCTATTTTCTTCTTGTAAGCACTCTTTCACATTACAAGTAGTGCAGATTACAAGGCTGAGAGTGACAAAGGAGTAGTGTTTTATTTGCCTTCAGAAATCATGGGCAATGCAGTATCCAGCAGTGCTTGTTCCATCCTCCTGTTAAGATTCAGAAAGATAAAGAAGGTAAATGCTGTTCTGTGATTTTCTGTTGCTTTCTCTGCTTGTTGCTCTCCTTTTTTGATTTTTTTTTTTTTTTTTTTTTTGAGTAGTTGGTCCAGCCTTCACCTTGTTAATTCAGTATAGAAGTTCTAGGGAATATCTCTATGGGCTTGCAGTTAAGAGTTCTTCCTTGCTTCTTGCTAGCAGAATCCAGAGAGACTGACCTTCTCAGTGGCATGGATGGGAAAGGCTCCTACCAGATGAAGGGCTGGAAGCTCTCCCAGCAACAATTTGTGGCTCTGTTGTGGAAGAGGCTGCTTATTGCCAAGAGAAGCCGGAAGGGCTTCTTTGCTCAGGTACAATTATCCAACATGTGCAAGGTTCCCTCATAAGGGACAGCTCTGGACCACATGCTTTGTTAAGGGTTGAAAGCAGAAAGAAAACCTAGAAGAACTCATCAATAAAACTGGTCTGCACTGACTTATCTGAACAAAAAGGGGCTTGTGCAAGTGAAAATCTTGTAACCAAATGGTTGCCTGCTATTCTTGCATGGGGAAAGGTGCGGGTGAGATTCAAACCCAGAGTCTCTAGCATGTGGAGGCTGAGTTGTTCAGGGCTGAAAATCAGCTTTGCCTTGGTGCCTAGAGATGCCTTGGTAAGTCACAGAATCACCAAGGTTGGAAAAGACCTCTAAGACTATCCAGTCCAACCATCCATCAATCACCAGTATTTCCCCACTAACCCATGTCCCTTATTACAATGTCTAAATGTTTCTGAAACACTTCCAGGGACGGTGACTTGACCACCAACCTGGGCAGTGTATTCTAGTGCTCATTCAGAGATTACATGTTTCCTGTCATCCTGAACCTCCCCTGGCTCAACTTGAGGGCATTCCCTCTAGTCCTATAGCAAAGATTTTATTTGGAAGCTGGAAAAGTCTTGAGCCGTTGAATCATTTGAAGCTAGTGATGCCTCTGGAATGTTCACCCTAATAAAATAGGCTCTCTCCTTGTAATTTTAGATTGTGCTGCCAGCTGTCTTTGTGTGTATTGCTCTCATGTTCAGTCTGATTGTTCCTCCCTTTGGGAAGTATCCCAGCCTGGAATTACAGCCCTGGATGTATGATGAGCAGTATACTTTTATTAGGTATGTTCCTTGTGGCTCAGAATTGATGGTAAATCCTAAAATTCTTTTCTCCTCTGCTGAATTGAGTTACTGAGTACTGAATTCCTTGATCATTTAAATTTGCTTTCCGTGGTTAGCACAGAAGTACATTTTAAAGGTATTGTGGTATTTTTTTCTTAAACCTTTAAATACCTGTCCTAACTACTAGCAAGGCTATTTCAATTTTTTATGGTGCTATGAGCCTAGTGATACTGTGCACACAAAAAACAAAGATGAGTAAACAAAGACCAAGTGTTCTTCATATTTTAATTTCTACCCATGTTCTTTTCCTGAGGTTTTTCACTGTGTTCTCAGCTTTGCTCTGCTGCTGTTTTTGTGGTATGCCTGTTATCCCACTGACCTGGTGATATCTCTCTGCTGTACCCATAGTAATGATGCTCCTGAAGATGCAGGCACCCAGAAGCTTTTGGATGCCCTTCTCAATAAGCCTGGCTTTGGAACACGCTGTATGCAGGGACACTCCATCCCGTAAGTGGAACTCACTGCTCAAAGGAGAAGCCCAGCCTTGGCTTATGGTCATTCAGTAGATTAAGCCAGCTTCAGGGTTTGATACTTAAGCATAGCCAGGGCAAGATTTGAACCAAAAGGCCTGTTTTGCATTCCTCTTTTTTTTTTTCTATTTGGCACCTTCAGGAAAGTTGCTGGCACTTAGCACGGCAAGAAAGTGAGATCTGAGTGCAAGTCCTCACTGACAGAAGGAGCAAAGATGATAGTCTCTCCCTCAAATCACTGTTTGGTTCTGAATGAAGAATAGGACCTAATAGTGTTGCTGTATGCTTTTGACTAGCTATTCACACAATCCTATTTCTGACTGCAATAGAAACCCTGGTTAACACCTCCACAAATGCCAGCAGACAGCATGGAGAGCCAGCAGCATTTTCAGTACTTCCAAGCTGTCTTGTTGCATGGCCTTGGGCAGATAACTGAAGATCTGAGTTGCTTGTTCAGATAGAATATACAGCCCGGGATAGTCTGTGCTTAGGCTGGAAGTACCACAGCTAATCATCATAGGACAGTGGAGAAGGAGGTTGGAACCCTGTGCCCTAAACATTGACCAGTTGTGGAGAAGTAATTTGTCATTTCCAAAGCAGACGTAGGAGCTGAATTACTTGGCTGTGGGTTCTAGGAGAAGGCTGCAAATCATCTGCCCCCTGAGGCTGTCTTGAGGGAGAGGTATGTTTTGATGCCCCTGGGGCAGAGAGGCCATCAAAGAAGCAGCTGTGATCTCTCAGCTCTAAATGCAGTGTGTGCTGGGACTGAAGTAAAACACTCTGCTGTAAGATTGAGGAGAGTATCCAGCACAACTCAGTGTTGAGCAGATTCAATCACTTTAACACTAGAAGCTGTTAGAACCTGATCTTTTGTTCTGAGCTGTTTATTTCAGTGAAGTCAAGCTCTGCTTGTTCTCCAGCCTGCTTCTTGACCTGAGTACAGTGGCATCTGTTACTTAAGTTACTATTACATAAAAGCCACCATTGTTTTCAAAAGTACATTTGCCTTGCTTGTCCTATCACAGAGACACTCCTTGTACTGTGGGACAGAAGGAATGGACCACTGCTTCAGTCCCAGATTCAGTCCTGGAAATCTTGAGAGGCAACTGGAGCATGGAGAACCCTTCTCCATCTTGTGAGTGCAGCAATGAGAAGATCAAGAAGATGCTACCTGTGTGTCCCCCTGGCGCAGGCGGGCTGCCACCCCCACAGGTAGGATGGATCTTAGTTGTCCTGAAGTGAGATACTGTTCTGGAGAGCAGAGTGGCTGGGTTTAGTTACTGTGGGCAGCACTGAACACAGTCTGTCTGATTTGGTGGCTGCATTTTCTAATGGGCATTCATCTCTGTTTCCCTGGTGATGCCAGCGAGAACAAGATACTGCTGACATCCTCCAGAATCTCACAGGTCGCAATATATCAGACTACTTAGTGAAAACCTATGCGCAGATCATTGGGAAAAGGTAACTGATACGCACATCTTCTCTCCTACGTCTTTAACAAATACAGCTTGCTATCAATAGGATGCTGCATAATGTAGACAAATAGGCCTGAGCAATGCATACTTTTCAGCAGATGGCCAGACCTACTCAGCTGAAACTATCCTGATCCATGCGTTCAAGTTCAGGTGTTCCTGCTTTATAGTGATGACATGGCAGCTCTGGGGAACAGAGGTGGCATGTCCTGAGCCTTGCAGGCAGAGTGATGGATAAGTCTGGGTGCATACCCAGAGATGTAGAGTCCCACCTAGGTTGGACGTAGAGTGACAGAATGGTTTGGGTGGGAAGGGATCTTAAAAGTATGTGCCAGTTGTGAGGGAGTGCTGCACTCTTTTCCCTGGCTGTGCCTGAAGCACTAGTAGCAGTTGTCTCTTTTTCCATACATAACATCTGCTTTCTTTTCTCTGTTGGCAGTTTAAAGAATAAAATCTGGGTGAATGAGTTCAGGTGAGTTACTGCTTTCTCTCTAACTTGTATATGTCCACTAACCACTAAGCAGTGTGCTCAGGACAGATTCACTCTGCTTCATAGTTCATTATATGTGGCTCTCAACTGTTCAATGTCTGAGATGTACTGTTAAGAATAAGCTGGAACAACCCCAAAGAACATTGCTGAAAAGCCTGCTGCCTTATGTGAAGAGCAGTACCAGCTTGAAAAGATTTGCAGTAACAATATTGTCCCAAAGGAGGTACTGTTTTTCCAACCAAGGGAAGCAGGAAGATGCCCTGCTTTGCCTGCACAGGCAGCAGGACAGCTGCATTCAATAAAGACTGTCTGTGTCATTGCAGACAGAGCATTGTAGTCATAAGCTGAGAATTTAACCTCGGAAATAAGGAGCAGGAGACAGAAGAGCTCAACAGCAGTGTGGAAGGATCATACTTTGCTCTTTTTGTAAGACTGGAGACATTTGCCTCAGATACGGTGCAAAAAAAGGAGACAACTAGAGAGAGAGAAGTGGTCTTTTCTGGAGCTGAATATGTAGTTTGGTCTGTGCTTCATACTCTATCTGTACTTTCCTAGGTATGGAGGCTTTTCTTTGGGAGCCAGAAGTTCCCATGTACTTCCTCCAAGCAATGAAGTCACTGATGCCATTAAACAGGTGAAGAAGATCTTGGAGCTAGCACAGGTGAGTAGCTGTTTCCATAAATCCTGATTGAGCTCATGACAGAATTCTGTTATTTGTGAGATGACTTGAAAACTGGAAGAGGGGAAGAGTGTGTATGTTAGTTAGATTTCCGGTGGCTTCTACCCATCAACTCTGAGGTGAGGTTTTCCGGGCTGAGTGTTTGAGAGCAGCAAAAGGCTCAGGACATATCTGACATATGCACAACCTTTCTTTTTAAAGAACAGGTTCTCCCTGACACTAGCTGAAAGCCAATGGAAGTAACAGTGGAAATAACGGCCCCTTCCAAGTGTTTTTTGGCAGGATGGGGAGGGCTGTCTTGAGGGAATTAACAAGTTGTTGCTAGCTCTTTTAAAACCTCACTTCAGTGCTTCTGTGCAGAGTCGGTCCTACCTCAGAAAATAATCTGGGCCACTGCTTTCTTTTGCCTCTAAGCTCCATTGTCTCTGGAGGTTACCTGCAGTCCTGGTTAATATTTGTCCCTGGGGCAGAAGAGGAAAAACAGACAAACAAAAAGAACAGGCCTAAGGCTGACCCCTGCTACTGGTGGGATTTCAGAAGGGTAGCGGGGAAGAAGAAAGCTGTGCTTTCTTAGCCGCCTTACCACCTCTGTCTTCGAAGATACTGGCTGCAGACTTGAAAGAGTATTGTTAGAGCTGTGAAAAACCTAGTGTGATTCCCAGAGTCCAGGGCAATGGGGAAGGTACTATTAAAGTAGTAACTGTCTTTTTACTGTTTACAGGGGAGTTCTGGAGATCGGTTTCTCAACAACTTGGCAAGTTTCATGAAAGGACTGGACACAAAGAACAATGTGAAGGTAAATCAGCCACCCTCACTGCTCTACCTTCTGTTTTAAGCTCTGGTAACCTTAGGTTATTTTTAGGTAGCAAAGCCCCAGCAGTTTGCCATAGGCAATTGTGCAGACTAGAACTCTCTACGTTTGAATTATTTGCTAGTGGAGAAAATACAGACTTTATTATTCTTGGTTTCCCTGAAATCTGTTACTCCTTTGAAGTCAGAAGTCTAAAAGTCAGAAGTCCAAAAGGAGTTCTGTGCAGGATCGGTAGCTTTGTTTTGAGGATCATACTTTTCTTTCCAGAAGCCTCAGATGGTTATTGGTCAAACTATCCATCCAGTCCCTGAGCAAAGTATCTGGAAATAGATAGAAAGGAGTTATAGGATAGAAATTAAAAGATAGAAGTTCAAGAGGGAAAACTGGTGTACTTGATGCCTTTCTGACACTGATGTGGTGTCTTGCAGGTGTGGTTCAACAACAAAGGTTGGCATGCCATTGCCTCCTTCCTGAATGTGATCAACAATGCCATTCTTCGGGCCAACCTGCAGCAAGGCAAAAACCCTAGTGCTTATGGGATCACCGCCTTCAATCACCCACTCAACTTGACTAAGCAGCAGCTCTCTGAAGTAGCCCTGTAAGTCCTAATGTGAATACAGTTGGGTTTGGGATAATAAGCTGGTTATTATTGGAACCTGGAGATGTGAGAAATGCTATACTGTCATTGATGGGCAGTCAGTAGCTGATGGCACTGAGATTCCACCATGTTGGCCTTAATGTCTGTATTCTGGACAAGCTGCAGCATGTGCTATTAAGCACTTGCTCATAAACCAGCACTACTTTATTCTAGTTTAACTCCTTACTACTCGAGGAGGATGAGTAACCAAAACGTAAGTGTCAGCACTAGTTATGTAAGGGATGCAGAAGTTGCTTACTGTTATTATGTAGCTTGTAGTAAATATGATTGACTGACAATATATAAGTAAATATCAATAAGTAAATATGAAACGGCCTGTCACCACTGTGCTGTTTCGTGCTGTTTTCACGCTGCTGTGTTCTCAGAGCTGCAGTAGTTTCTCTCCAAAGAGCTTATAGGAAGCCAGGTTTCACAGAAGGAAAAGGATTTTTTTTTTTTTGTATGAGTGTGGTTTCTCAGTGCTGTACAAGCTTTCTGTGTCTCTCAAACTGAAATTTTTGAGAACAAATGAAATCCTCTCATTTTCTGCTTCTTGGAGAATTTCAACAGTGTGACCTTAACCTATCCTTGACTCACCATGGATATGATCATTCTCTTGTCGTTCAGTACTACCATTTGGCTAAGATTGGTAGATGCTGTTTAGTTTTGCTCACTGTCTCAGCCTTGGGGTCTTAGTCCAAATTACTGAAATACCGATGAGTTCATTACTATTACAGTATGAAACAGGACCCATAAACTGTGTGCAGATACATCCTTCAGACTTTCAGCACAGCAGTGGCTGATGACAGTCAGAGATACCTTTGAACTTTGTAACAAAATTGTTGTGGGAAAAAGTTATGTAGGACAGTGGCGAGGAAAGGAGAAGGACTACTGTGTTGATGTGACCTGCAGGTTGTGGTACTGTTTTTGAGACACTTACAGGCTGTGCATATTGCCTTCACTGTACAGATGGATCTCTACAGCATCTTTGTAGTTAACATGGCCTGGTATGGTCATCCTTTACCCAACAAAATGAGAACAGCAAAAGGAGAATGAGTTTCCACATTACCCACATGAACTGCCTCATTTCATCTCGAGGGAGACAGCACCAGCATACAAACATTTTGTTTTCCTTCTTTTTGTCCAGGATGACCACGTCTGTGGATGTCCTAGTCTCCATCTGTGTGATCTTTGCCATGTCCTTTGTTCCTGCCAGCTTTGTAGTGTTCCTTATCCAGGAACGTGTCAGCAAGGCCAAGCACTTGCAGTTCATCAGTGGTGTGAAGCCTGTGATCTACTGGCTAGCCAACTTTGTCTGGGATATGGTAAGGACTGGGCTATACTCCATGGTTGTTCTAAACTGTACTCCATTCTGTGTTTGCAGGGTGTCTGCTGAAGTGTAGAGTGTAACTAGGGCCAGTAGGCACTACATTAATTCATCATGTGATAACTGTTCTGCCTTTGACTTCTGCCTTTGCTCTCTTGGGTGGTAGTTCACCTAGATGGGACAAAAAACACTGAACTGAGGATGGGAGGGCAACCATAAGCTTCAGCATTAGCATCAGTGACAATTTTAATGTCACTTGAAAATATCTGCCCAGAATGTTGGCTTGCATAAGCTCTTGCTCTGCTCGTTCAAAGTAGGCTTTTCAATCTGTTATGTCCAGAACTTGTGAGAATTTTATCAGCTACTTCTAGAGGACCAAGAAGTGTGAATTCTTGTATACCACACTGTTGCTTACAAATGTAATGCTGCTGTGAATTTCCCCTTGTGAGTAGACTTGGGAACTCTGGAGGATATTGAAAAACATTGGTGCAGAGCAGAAAAACACATTAGTTGTTTTTGTCATCTGGAAATCAATCTCAAGCTGTATTTTTCACCTTCTAGTGCAACTACATTGTTCCAGCCACACTCGTCATCATCATCTTCATCTGCTTCCAACAGAAGTCCTATGTATCCTCCTCCAACTTGCCTGTGCTCGCTCTTCTTCTGTTTCTCTATGGGTAAGGGATTCCTTCTCTGCAGGATGATTAGGGAAGCACTTAAGTTTGGAAATTACTTACCTGATGTTGTTGCCTTTCATCTTGCAGTTGGTCTATCACTCCTCTCATGTATCCAGCCTCCTTTGTGTTCAAAATCCCCAGTACAGCGTACGTTGTGCTGACCAGTGTGAATCTCTTCATTGGTATCAATGGTAGTGTGGCCACCTTCGTCCTGGAACTCTTCACCAACAACGTAAGTCTTCCCAGAAGCTCTTCACTGTCTTGTGCTGATGCAGAGCAGAATTCCACATTGTACCATGTTGCCCGGACAAACTCCCAGCTTGTTACCCTTACTCCAGTGTTTTAAATGTGTTTAAACATGTTTAATTTGAGTTTCTTGCATGTTCTTCATAGGAAGGCAGTTTCTATCTACTGCAGGGCATTTCAAGCACTCTGGTTAGTTGTCCTCATTTTTGCTTTCAGAGTTTTAAATATCTTACTGACTATATTAGGAACTTTTGCATCTCACTTCAGTTTTTTTTCCAAGGCCAGATGCCTATGGGGGAAGGTCCAAGTGTCTCTCATGCCTGCATGTAACAGATGCCTTAGCAGGCTCTGTTTGACACATGTTAGTGGGAAGTATCTCTGAGGGAGCCCTGTGGGATTAACTTGCTGATTGCACCACCTGCCTGTGGGCATGAGTCAGCAGTCCTTGAAGGTGATCCCTTTTGTTATAAGGCCTATTTTATCTCAGCAGAAACATGTCCTTTCTTGAAGATAAGTGCCTGGCAGAACAGTAAAGTAGCCGCTCTTTGGGACGAGGGGCAATGTGCATCAACTGGAACACAGGAAGTTCCATATGGACATGAGAAAGAGCTCTATTCTAAGGGTGACAGAGCACAGGAGAAAGCTGCCCAGAGAGGTTGTGAAGTCTTTTTCTCTGGAGATATTCAAAACCCATTTGGATGCTTTCCATGTGACCTATTGTAGGGAACCCGCTTTAGCAGGAGGTTGGACTTAATAATCTCCGGAGGTCACTTCCAACACTTACAATGCTGTGATTCTGTTGTCAGTCTAACCTGTGAACTAAGCCAACTGGAAAAGGATTACAGCATCCAGTATTGGCTATGGAGAGGCTACCTACAGCCACTGAGATTACCAGTTTGTGTTACCACAAGTTTCCCATCTCCTCAACCTCTAGACTTTCTGCATGTTGCCTTTTGCAGGCCTTGCCTTTTAGACTGAACATTTGGAGAAATCTTTTCTTTGGTGTAGATTGCTTGCTTTAATAGCATCTTAAGCAAAGCAGGAACACTGTCTGGAGGAACTGTGGGACTCTCTCTTGGCAGAATATTTCTAATCCCTGATCTTTTTGTGGGATTGCAGTGCTGCCAGCTGACTGCAGGTGGTCATTCACAACATGACATCACATTCAGTGGGTGGTGGCCTTTCTCTGCTCAGACAGCTCACTGGAACTTAATTTTGTCTTACAGAAGCTGAACAACATCAATGACATCTTGAAGTCTGTCTTTCTCATTTTCCCTCACTTCTGCCTCGGACGGGGTCTTATTGATATGGTAAAAAATCAGGCCATGGCTGATGCTCTGGAGAGGTTTGGTAAGTGAAATTGTGTGAGCCTGCTCTGGACTAACACCCTTTGTTCTTCTGACTTTTCAGGAGTTCAGAGTACACAGTTTGCAGCACAGAGCTTATCAGAGCTGGCAGGTATCATCAGCTGTCCTCTTCAAGCTGTTTCAAACACCAAAGAAATAAGGCATATACATCCCAGAACTTTGAGTTATTAGAATCCAGGTGCATGGGGGGAAAGATTACTAGGCTAAGTTGGAAGATTGCTAAGTGGAAGATGGCTAAGATTCTGTAGAGCTGTAGCTTTTTTCTTTTTTTTTTTTTTCTGGAATGCAGATGAGAGGTGTGAGTCAGTTGCCCTGTGCTTCTTGAGAATATGGGCCAACTCTTCTTTGGTAGACCAAATTCCTAGTGTCCAGTCAACTTCTCCCAAGAGAACATGCTCAGACCCAACCTCACTACAGCAAGAGATGTGTACACAATCACAACTTGTGTAGCTTGTCCCCAGTCTCCTCTAACTGATTGTTCTCAGTTCTCCCACTGCCTGAATTGGTGAGCTCTACAGGAAGAAATGGTATCAATCTCCCATTGCTCTGGAAAAGTGACTGTGCTCGTCTTCTCATCTTGGCAGGCGAGAATCGTTTTGTGTCCCCTCTGTCATGGGACCTGGTGGGAAGGAACCTGTTTGCCATGGCAGTGGAGGGTGTAGTCTTCTTCCTCATTACTGTGCTCATCCAGTACAGATTCTTCATCAAACCCAGGTAGGTTGTCTGCTTCACTTTCCCATGGCAGGCAGGTAAAGTTTTCCTTGGTATCTGCCATGAAGTGGGAGAAGATTAAGCTCTGTTATCTTCTTCCAAGGCTTTACCATGTTGCTCTCTACAGGCCTGTCTATGTCAAATTACCACCTGTGAATGAAGAAGATGAAGATGTAAATAGAGAAAGGCAGAGAATAATAAGTGGAGGAGGACAGAGTGACATACTGGAAATCAAGGAGCTGACCAAGGTAACAGGTTTTGCATTTCTTAGACCCGTTTATGCAAAACTGTGCAGTTCACCAGGAGAAGAACTGTCTGATGGAATCAAAAGGGAAAGACTGTCTAATGGAATCAAAAGGGAAGAATATTTGTAGTGTTAAATATGTACAGGTCTAGTTATAGTTCTCATTTACACTATGTTTTTTTTTCTGGCTTCAGATTTACAGAATGAAACGAAAGCCAGCAGTTGATAGGATATGTGTTGGAATCCCTCCTGGAGAGGTAAGCTTATTTTGTCATTCTTACTGCTTCAGTATTTTTCAGATATTTAAGAGCAACACACAACACAGAGTAGAGTGAAATTAGAACCAGGTGGTGTTCAAATTACACAAAAGCGAATGGCCTGGAAGTTGAAGCAGTTTATGTCTCAGTCTCTCTCTGCCTTTGAAGATGGTAGAGAACTCTGCAACTTTTTAGGGCTAGAGGTCAAAGCATAGCACTCTCTAAAGCTTAGCACAGACACACTATGCTGGCACTGCACCAAGGTAATGCTGCAGCTGATGCTTTTTCCCAGCATGAAGATTTATGCTGAAAATGAAAGCCAAGTTTGTTCAGAAAATGCACTGACTTTCTCCAGGTTATCTTGAGAGTCAAGGCTGCTTGCCTCCAGTCTTCTCAGTGATGAAAACTATAGGACTGGATTTTGTTCTCAGTGCTTATTTGCTTTTTTATATCCCCAGTGCTTTGGACTTCTGGGAGTAAACGGTGCTGGCAAGTCATCCACTTTCAAGATGCTAACTGGTGATACAGATGTGACAGGAGGAGAAGCTTTCCTCAAAGGAAACAGGTGAAACACGATACATCTTTCACTGCTTTGACTTAAAGAAGAACCTTTGCTGCTTTCTTCTTCAACTTTTTTGGTCTTTGTTCCAATTCCAACAAATCTAAATGCTACCCCATTTAGATCTTTTTTCTATCTCAATTCTTGGGCCTTGGCCTTTTACTGAGTCTACTAAAGTACTACAGCCATTTAGCACAGTGGATTTAGCCTGGTAGTCACTTCTGAGTACCTACTCTACCATGTTTCAATATCACATTTATAAAAAGAAAAGAAAAAGAGTTTGGCAAAGACAGTGTTCTAGGAATCATTATTAGTCCAATGATTCTAGACCCACTGATTCACCTTCCTCTTTTTATCATCTCAATGTTGTGTACTTGTAAAATCATAACTAAGGGTGTTCTTATTTTACAGTATCCTGTCGAACATCCAAGAAGTCCATCAGAACATGGGCTACTGTCCACAGTTTGATGCTATTAATGAATTGCTGACAGGGCGAGAACATTTGGAGTTCTTTGCACTCCTCAGAGGTGTTCCTGAGAAAGAAGTTTGCAAGGTAAATGAAACACCATAGGATTGCCCCAGTGACAGAATGTTGCTGCTACTGTGCTCATATCCCACAGTACGCATAATATTATAGTGATCTGCTGCTTTCAGAGTGATCAAACTGTTTCATTAAATTGCTCCCATTTCAGCATTCACACACAAGCTTACACTAACAGTGTAAGTCTATTAATAACAGTTTTACAGTAGCATACAGCACATTTCTCAATTTCAGTTCCTTGGGCTGGCAGCAGCTTTCACCATTTGTCTTGGGTTCTGTAGAACTGTTTCCAGATCTGGTATCCAAAGTATGCCCATACAGCCCTGAGAGCAGTGGCAAGTGAAAATTGCAAGCTCCTTTGGGGTTTGCAGGCATGTTCCTCTATGCTGTGCTCCAAGCACAGAGACCTAATTCTGGTTATGGTGCAAAGAGTAACTGAATCTCTTTGCTAAACACGTTTTAGTTCCTAAACTAAAGCAACAAGTGGCTGACAGTTGCAGTGTATGTACTTTTGAATAATGAACCAGATCTTCCCAGTATATCTGGAGAGCTGAAATGCACAGTGGTGCCAATTGCTGTGTGTCAGGAGAGATGGTGTCCCTGCTGCAAGCCCATAGCAATTACAAAGCTGGATAAAGCATGTACTGCTAAGACCACTACACTAGTAGTTAACAGGGCTGGGCTGCTGCTGAACTGCATGGTCACTTTTGGCCCGGGCACTGGCTGCCCAGCGCAGTGGGCATGGCCCCATGCTACAGTAGTTCAAGGAGTGTTTGGACACTGCCCTCACGCATAGGGTTTGGATTTTGTGTGCTCCTGTGAAGCCAGGAGTTTAATTCAATTATCTTTGTGGGTGCCTTCCAACTCAAGACATTTTGTGATTCTATGAATCTATGCTAACTAAGCTGCAGCTGTCTGATTGTCTGAGCCCTCAGGGGCTGGTATTTATACACCTTGATCTGAGGGTTTCAAAACCTGAAGCTATGCCAGATTAAAGCCTCAGATGAGTGTCCCTTCTGAAAAATCATCTTAAAGCCGAAGCTTGTAAGGAAAATCATACTGTGTAGATGTTGCTGTGATTGACTCATGAAGATGCTGTACTGTCTCTTTGTAGGTTGGTGAATGGGCAATTCGGAAACTGGGCCTTGTGAAATATGGAGAAAAATATGCAGGCAACTACAGTGGAGGGAACAGGCGCAAGCTCTCCACAGCAATAGCCCTCATTGGAGGGCCACCTGTGGTATTCCTGGTGAGTCTGCAACCTTAACTCATTAATGTTTTCCTCTAAAAACAGAAGAATTAGGATCAGATGAAGACTGGCTATTTTGTGACCAACAAAATCTAAAAATGTCATCAGTCACCTAAATATAAGCAAAGAACACAGGGAACCTTCATTTGGGAGTGTTTGAGCCTATTTGAATGTATACTCAAACTAACATATCTCATAGTTTCCATTCATGAAGAAATCCGTGGAGAAGTGGAGATCTCAAACACTATGCCAAACTAGCAACAGTTAAAGCATCTTCACCACTTGCACAAATATTTTTATGCATGCAGAACATTACAGCCCTCCAGCATTTTCTAGCTCAATTTGAACTTGAACTCAGTTTAGCTTGTTTTAGAACTGACTTTTTCGATATGTTATATAATAAATAGTGCTTCTCAGTTCAAATTTTAAATTAGTAAACGTGCTTTTGAGCCTAAGTTGTTTGCCATTTTTAAAAATGCATCAAACTTGCTTACTGTAATCTTTTCCAATATGCATAATCAGAATGGACAAGTCATTTCAGAGATGAGGTATTTGTTGGTAGCATCGAACAACATATCCTATTTTTTGTATGTATTTTGCAGGATGAGCCAACAACAGGGATGGATCCCAAAGCACGCCGTTTCTTGTGGAACTGTGCTCTGAGTGTTATCAAAGAGGGGAGATCAGTGGTTCTTACATCTCACAGGCAAGTATCAACCCTGTTGTGTCATTGCAGCTATTGCATCTGCTGGGGCTGGATACAAAACTCGGCTCAGCTGCTCTGCCCTCCAACACTCCTTCCAGCAATTTAATTCCAGGGATTTAATTCTTTCTACAGCATGGAAGAGTGTGAAGCGCTGTGCACTCGAATGGCAATAATGGTCAATGGGCGATTCAGGTGTCTGGGCAGCGTCCAGCATCTAAAGAACAGGTAGCTATTTTGTTGTCATTTACATCACAGAGTTGTCTGCATTTGTAGAGAGATACAGTCAGACTTATTTCCTCATGCAGCATTCCCATCGATTTTCTGGCTATGGGAAAAGCTGTATGTCTGTTTCAGTGCCACTTATATGAACTCCTCTGCTGGCCTTCTTGTGTACAGGTTTGGAGATGGTTATACCATAGTGGTGCGAATTGCAGGGGCTAACCCAGACTTGAAGCCAGTTGAGGAATTCTTTGGGCATGCCTTCCCTGGAAGTGTCTTGAAGGAGAAGCATCGCAATATGCTGCAGTACCAACTTCCGTCTTCGCAGTCTTCGCTGGCCAGAATATTCAGTATTCTCTCTCAGAACAAAAAGAGACTCCACATAGAAGACTACTCTGTTTCTCAGACCACACTTGACCAAGTAAGTTTTTAGTAGCCTGTGTGCCAAAACCATGGTCCTGGTGAGATACGAATAAATCAGCCAACTTACCTGACCTATCTTGTAAGGGCATTTCAGCAAGCTTGGTACAGAATTCCAAGACTAGTCCAGAAAGGACTCTGTGTACAGAATGCTCTAAATTGGTGAAAATGCAGAACAAGTGTGTGACCTGGCCTTTTTCTTGCAGGTATTTGTAAATTTCGCTAAGGACCAAAGTGACGATGACCACACTAAGGACCTGTCATTGCACAAAAACCAGACTGTGGTAGACATTGCAATCCTTAATTCCTTTCTGCAAGACGAGAAGGTAAAAGAAAGTTGTGTGTGAGCCAATTTCAGCCAGGAAATAATGAGCAGAATGCAAACTTTCTTTGCCTGGGGATAGGTTACTCCCAAAGAAGCTCGAGGGAGAGAAACTGGACACTCTACTGATAACCATTCAATGCAATGCAATTCAATGCAATGAAAACAAAATTCCATTTTAGGGGCAGTGCCTCGTGGAGTCGTCTTGTACTGTTCTCAAGTGAAAGACTTGAATTTAGCTCATTACAGTACAACTCTGTGAAGCTGTGGTAAAGCACCCACCAGATGCTGTGGACTTTCAACCACACTGCATCTTGTCCTGTACAGCATGTTTTTACTAGGGTTGCAAAAACAGTTAATTAAGGAATAATGGCCAGTGGTTATTTATTGATATATTAAAGACATGTATGTTTTACTCTTGAAAACATGCATGTCAGGAGTGGGAATTCCCTGGTGCTACGTCCATTGCTGGCAATGAATGCACCAAGACAGTCAGTGGCAAGAGAAGTCACCAGCACTGTGACCTTTGTGAAAGCATACCTGACCAGCTGCTTTTCCTAGGCTGGTGTAGGTCAGTTGGTGACATATCTGGGGTCACGAAGCTGTGCAGATGGGATGGCAAGAGATGGGCCATCTTGTCTGTACATCTACTTCAGAGTGGAGATATGCAGAACTGTGAACCCTACAAATGCACAGGATTGTCCCACCAGCATCACAACCATTAACCTATTCTGACTGGGTTTTCTTGTAGTTAAGTACTCTCCTGCTCCTTTGAGGTACTGCAGCAGCTGCATGAACACCTGGCAGAAGGGAGTGGGTGAGAAAGCAGACCACAGCAGCAAACTCAGTAGTTGTACCAGCTGCTAATACCGAGAGCAAATTCTAAATCATGATATGCCACTCTCATATGTAATGTCCGCTCTTTAACCCCTGCTTTGCACCAGAAAGGTACCCATCATCTATAGTTACTGCTTAGCAAAAGTGTTGCCATTTCTGGCTTTGCCAGATAAAACTAGAAATGTAGATTTTTTTTTTAAACAGTATTATTTATATAACTTTGAATAGGTTGGTAGCATAATTAGGGATTGAAAGTGCTTTCAGTTGATCTTTGTAGCCCAAGTATTTCTTTCCTTTATGCCTGCAATGCTGTGCTTTCGTTCTCTCTATTCAGCAACAGCTATATTCATGATGCAGGCAGGTTTTACCCTCTTGCAATTAGCTACTATCTGTACTACAAATTGTTCACCTAAAATTTTCCCTCATGGAAGCTGGTATAGTATTAGATTAACGTGCAAGTTTCTGCTTCTGTTGTGCAGTGTGGTGTCAGTTGGCAGGCTATCCCTAACTGTAGCACACACTCTTAATTCATGTGAGAAACTGCGTCAGTAAAACATCTTGAACAAGATAGTTCAAAAGTAGGAGAGCTACAAATGACATCAGTCAAGTTGTAAAGTTTTACAAGGCCAGAATAATAGTAGAGGGAAGATTACGTGGTGAGAACAAGCAATTCTTGTTCATCTTGTACAACAGCCATGGGAGAATATGCTTTTGTTACTAAACTTATGTGCCCTTCTGTTT
Organism: Perdix hodgsoniae; assembly: GCA_035772895.1. Lineage (NCBI taxonomy): Eukaryota > Metazoa > Chordata > Aves > Galliformes > Phasianidae > Perdix > Perdix hodgsoniae. Next base: position 1,620,817 of record JAPSGF010000066.1, read on the forward strand.
CGCTTTTGCATTCAGAAATAGGTTCAGTAATGTGGTATGAACCCAAGCATAGTTCCTGGGCAATTCCTGTGTGTCATGCCTCTGCCTTAAGTACCTGTGCAAGTTCTGCACTTGTTTTTAATGCTCCATCATGAATGCGTCATGGACCATTTTCTTCTGTGAATGCCCATAGCAGCCCAACAGTGGTGAAGAGGCTGGAGTGAGCCTTAAGAAGGTTGAGTACATATTTCTAGGTGTACTTGATAACACTGACCAATTCAGCATTTTTAATACATGGACAGTTAAATATTTAGCACAAGTCCCCAGTCCCTGCTGTGCCCTACTTTTGGATAATGTAATAGCTTACTACATGTTCTGCTAAAGTGCCTTTTTCATACTAATTATTTTTTATCTATCTATTACATTGCTACGGGGATAGAAAGGAGAGTGACGGGGATCGGTATACCTCACATAAAACATGCTTTGTTTTTACCTTTATGGCACCCTTACCCCCGTGAGGATGTCTGCACCAAACTTCTATGTGCAGAACAATTAACAAGCAGCTGAGCTACAGCCATGACTTTTCAACAGCAGGCTGCTCATATGTTAAGCCATCAGTGAGACAAATGGCATGTAGTGAATACTTACCACTGCTAGAAATCATTATTGCAAATCAGAATTAAGTGAAAATCTCAGCATAGAGGCTGAAGTGAAGGGCTTAAGTTTTGCACTGCACAGATATAGTGCATGTAGAACTACTGTGAGTTCTAGGAGGATTCATATTTGGTCTTAAAAGAGCTGTAGTTTGCTTTTTACAACTGCTCATCTAAATGACTCATTTTACAGGAAACAATGATGTATTTTTTAGCTTAGCTGGCCAAAAAGAGATTTCTTGGTTCCTGTGTCCTGTGAGTGTCTTGCTCATATTCTCTCACAGGTGGAAGCTGATATCTGTGACAAAAAGAAAGACGTGGATGTTACCTGAACTGTTTCATAGCTCTAGTCCATTTTGTTTGTAGTCATACTGAACAGACGGCATAATACAACTCCTGTGCAGATTTGTCATGGAGTAATCTCAGACAACCTTTTGCCTATTCTTATAGTTCTGCATAGGGAAAAATCACTCGAGTCATGTACAGTATGATTGTGAACCACTCTGGATAATGAAACTGCACTGAGGTGTTAACTTATTTTAAACTGTGTTACTGTTGAAATATTGCACCCTTCTTTATAATACATTTGTATTTCAGTATGGAGTTGTTACACTTCCCCCTCATGGTTAAACCACCACTTTGTGCTTATCTTTGCCTCCTGAACTGTAGTTGGTCCTTCATTCCAAGCACTTTATGCTATCTGTAATGGGATCTATTTTTGCACTGGAATATCTGTTAACTTTGCAAAAATCTAGTGAGATTTCACAACTGAAATTTCTGAGCTAAATCCTTAAGTGAACATTTTCATTAAAGGAAAAAAAAAGTATATATATTTGTATTTGCTAATAACTGTTATGTGAAGTATTAAGAGGCACTCTAATTGCCTTGTATTAAGTAAAAAATAAAGCTGTTCTGGCACCTTTGGTCTGTAAAGTGTCATTTATGCATGTACTTTTTTGGAGAGTGCTGTTCAGAAGTTCATGTGGCCCTGTTTGTGTTTGGTGTGAACTTTCATGCATAATGTATGAGCAGGTTCTAGCATCGCCAAAGATAAACATGGTGCACATGTGTTTTTCAGGTAGGTAAGTGAGGTGGTCCAAGATTTGAAAGGCAAGCACTGCTTTAAGCTTCTACATTTACTTAAAAAAAGGTCTCCAACAAATCCAGCAGAAGGTAATCTGTGCAACTGTCAAATTCAGCTACAGAGCTTCTAGGCACCACAGGCCCATCTGGATGTTAAACCCGAAGTCAGGTACCTGCCCCAGAATATTTCCATTGCAGAGATGCAGTCATATTGATAACTGCTCTTTACTATAAATATTCAATACCTAATTTCACTAAGGCAAAATATTCTGTTTGAGCATGAAGGTTTGAAATACCCTTAATCTTAGCTAACATCAGATTAAAGGACAGTCCTTCAGCAGCGAGTGATTTCATACCGGTATACACACCGTGTAACCAACTTCACAGCCTCTGCATCCTCTGTTCTGCTGCTACATGCCATAGCAAATAAAAAAACATCGTAAGGGCTCCGTGACCATGGATGCCCAAAATGCAAGGCCTGCAGAAGCCTGTACTTGCAGAATGGTTTTTACTAGAGGTCCAAAACAGTAAGAGCTTGACTGGCAAACACCGTAGCTTTCACTTTATACAAATTTATTTGGTTTTCAGCAGTCTGGCAGACAGTATTTCAAAGAGATAAAGATGCATAGATGAGGTGAATTTGAGATAGATAATTTTAGCACCCTGGAGAAGTATTACAGTTCTTCAAGAAGTGTTTACAAGATATAAAATTAAAGGGCTGAGGTTAGGGAAGACTCAATCACAAAACCATCTAACCAGCTACACTGCAGCACCTGCTTGACACAATTTTAGGCACAATAAAGTTTTACATAACTAAGAATTAATACAAAGCATCCCAAAGAGTAGTCTGATTAAAATGTAATTGTGTTATGAGGAAGTATGGGGGCACTCCTTAAGCCAGTACATAGTACCCATGATGCAATGATTACAAAAGTCACCTGACCTGAGCTGTAACCTTGGAAAAGAGCATTTCAATCAGTGGGCCCTTGCAGCTATGCAGAAAAAAATATTAAAAAATGAAGGGGTTGAATTAAAGATCTGTAAAGTTAAGTTTCATGTTGGAAGTGATATGACTTGAATTCTACTTCTGGAGATGCCGGACCATGACCATAAACTATAGGGGTGCAGAATTCTACTGTGCTGATGATTAGCATTTTACGTCCACTCTGAAGAAAATCCATACAGTTTGTGAGAGTGTGACTGTGATGATCCATGCAACGGTACTTGCCAATGGTGCATCCATCTCAGCTTTTCCACCATCATTCAGTAGGCTACTTCAGTGGCGAGCATGCCAGAGGAGTCAGGAGCATATTCTGCTGGGATTCCAAGAATCTGACACTGTCCCGTACTGAAATTAAATGCACATTTAACTAAGAAAGAAATCCACTGAATAATACTTTTCTCAGCATGCATGCAAATAACACTAATGAATTCTCTAAACCCATCAGCTCTTACCAGCTGCTACCACTCTGGCATCTTCATGGGCCCTGTGCCTTCCTGCTGCCCGGTGATCTGGACTCTCATTCCACCAGATCACATGGACTGAAAAATACAAATAAAGTCAGCTTGTCACTGATGCTGTTCTGTTGCAATGCAATATGCAAGTCCTTGCTGTTCACACTCATGTGTTAGGTGCCTTGTAACTAGCAGAAACAGTTCACCAAGCAAGAATGTGTTGAGATGATCCTTTGCTGAGCCTTTAAAAGGTTTGACTCTTCACAGCAGATCAGAGAATATCTTAAAATTGCACCACTTGGCTTAAACATGTAACAGAATACACAAAGCTGGGTTCAAGGACTGTTTACAGGACTTCCGTGATCCACAGCAACATTTTTTATCAGGCCATCCAACCCTGAACCAGGACAAGAAGTTTTTCACCTTTCCTCCCCATTCCTATACCAAAGTCTGTATTAGAAACTGAGTAGTAGTGTTACCTGTGTTAAGTAACCCATACTCCGTGTGGAAAACACCAATTAGTTTGGTGTAGCCTGTGTTGATGTGAGCATTGACTGCAGCTTGAAATGCCTCACCCCACAGAGCTGGCCCACCAGGCTTCATTTGAAAAGTAACCCATTCATACACACCTAGAGGAAAAGACAAAAGAAGACCTTAAGGAAGGAAATTAAGCATCATTTTTCAGTCTTTCACAGCCATTCTTTCATTACTGAGAAACCAGTACTGGTAAACCTTCTACTAGAGGAGAGAAGGCCACAAATCTGCCTCCTGCCCAGCACCTCAAGAAGAATCACAGGAGCACAACTCAGTGTACACAGAAGCACCAGGACCCAGCAGTACAGAAGGATTCCCACACACTCCAGCTGAAAGCGGCATGCTCACATGAAAATTTATGGCAATTTCATTTACTTGTCAGAAATCACTCATACCTGATAGTGTGTTTCGGATGGCTGACAGAACTATGCAAAGCAGCCTTTTCTAAGACTAAGATGTTTTCTGGAATTGGTTTTTTACATTGTAAGTAAGCCCTTTTGAATCTCAACAGCTGGCCACAGCAAGACTTGAAGTCAAAAGCAACAGACCAGAACTAGCTTACCATCTCTGCTCTGCCAAAAAAACTCCACTTCTTGGGGATAAACTGCATGATATCCCCCCTCAAATAGGGGATATACAATGGTCCTGCTATTAGGTACCTTATTTGTGCCATTTCCATTCACATAGTTACTCTGAGTCACAACTGCTAACACTGTAGCAGAAATCTAGACAACTGCCCCATTGCAATGCATCGTTTGGTACTTTTCTCCAACAAGGAGCTGGAGTTTGAAGAAAAAAAACCAACACCCTAAAATGGAATGAAGTGTTGGAATAGACAGCTATCCCACTTTAATGGAAAAACAGACTGCTTTAAATTCAATTGTAACATAGCATTAAATTCAGAATCTCACGGGAATAAATAACAAAGGTGTATGTGCTGAGGACTACAGCGGGGCCCACATTTTACTCATGCAGCAGACTGCAAAGTCTGCAAATTTTCCTGTCAGTGTATAGTCAGTACTCAGTATCACATTTGCTAAAAAGAGAAACAAAATATATAACGACTGGAAGTCTAAAACCAAGCTATGATCTACTAACTGTGCTTGGCTTCTACGTACCCTAAAAAGTAGATTGGGGGGGTTTGGTTATTTAAACTACTACGCACAAGAAGCAGTTGCAACAAAATAAAGTGACAAATGAGACAAACCTCTGTGAAACAGAAAAACTTTTTTTTTTTTAACGTCTCTGGGAAGCATCCTCTCACTGATGGTGGACAAACCAAGCCAGGGTGACCACTGAGAGCACTACCATGTGGTGGTCATTTTGCATTTTTGTTTATCAATTCATGCCTTGTTTCAAATCTTACAGCTGGAGTTCCAGACAGTTTTTTACACACAAGTGCTTGTTACATAAGGGGTTATAAAGTCGTGTAATACCTGGTTTAAACTTTAAGCCGTGTTTTGTAGTCAATCAGTATCAGTAGCTTTAATCAGTAAAAAGAAGATAAGCTCACCCCCTTCCTTTGGAGGTTTCCCAAGCTGACACCAGGGTACCAGATAAGCAACTTCATTGTGCTGCTTTTCTATAAGGGGAAGAGCTGGAGAGATGAATTGTCCCTGCCATTCCTTGTCATTGGCTAGTGCCTGCCGGACTGCTGTTCTGTGGGCAAAATTATCTGTAAGACAGGAAAAAAAAGAAAAAAAAAAAAAAGAAAGGAAGAAATGCATTTAGTACCACATCAGCCAGAAAGAAAAATACAGCATCTGAGATTGGAAAGAACCTGAAGAAATATCAATGTCTTGAAATCGAGAGAAAAATGCAACAATTATTCTTAGCTACTAAACAAAAGTTAAGAAGAGGGATGATGAAACAAGGAGGAAGAATGCTAACGTACCTAACATATATGTATGTAACATACTTAACTATACATAGGAAACAAAAATAATTGGATTTTTCCTTAGTTCCCCATTTTAAATGTTTCTGAGAAACTATTTTTTAAGAGAAAGGAATGAAAGAACAAGGTAAAAATTCCTGAGAAGCAGGAGGACATTTTCTGAACCACAGATGCAGGTAAACTCACTCCCGTCTACACATAGCAACTCCCTTCCCCCCCTGAGTGTAGAAGGACGAGCCGCCACTTTAAGCAGGCGCTCTGAAAATGTTTCATTTCAAAGAGCAGACTGCTGCCTTTGTAAAAAAAAAAAAAAAGTTCTGAATATACAGATAAGTCCCAGCCTGCAACATGCATACAAAGAAATGCCAGGACGTGCCTTCCCATGTCTCTACAAACCCTTAGGCTCAGAGAAGAACACAGCCAGCACACCCTTTCTCAGCTTTTTTTTCATGGTTCAGCAGCACCTTCCAGGTTAGCACCAGGAGTTGGACTAGATGGCACTTCCAACTCAAGTGATTTTATAACTCTGTGATCCTACTGAGGAATTCTTTTCCCACCTGTTCTGAGACTCTGAAGATGTGTTGTTCAGAAGCTGGCCCTACCTGAGAGGAACCTACTATAAACAAAGCATTCTTCTGCGGCTCATCTCATGCTGGCTCTCTATGTTAGAAGAGCATTTCAATGTTGTTGAGCTTGAGGGTGAGAATGATAAGGTTGAATCTCTATGGATAAGGATCAGGGTAAGGGCCAACAAGGCAGACATCCTAGTGGGGGTCTGTTATAGACCTCCTAACCAGGATGAAGAAATGGATGAGGTATTCTACAAGCAGCTGGCAGAAGTTGCATAATTGTCAGCCCTTGTTCTTATGGGGAATTTCAACTTTCCTTGTACGTGTTGGAAATACAGTGTAGTGCAGAAGAAGCAGCCTAGGGGGTATCTGGATTGTACAGAAGCTGGTAAGAGAGCCTAACAGGGACAGCATCGCACCATATCTGCTGTTCACAGAGAAGGACTGATGGGAGACTGGGAGATGAGGAGTTTGTGAGCAGCCTTGGGCAGAATGACCATGAAATGGTAGAGCTCTTGGTTTTTGGTGAAGTTGGGGGTGGGGAGTAGAAACAAAACTTCTACTTTGGACTTCTGGATGGCAGACTTTGAACTATTCAGAACCGTGGTAAGGAGGGTCTCTTGGGATTCAGTCATGAAGGGTAGATGGTTCCAGGAAGGCTGGTTGCTCCTCAAGAAGGAAGTCTTACAGGCAGAGGAGCAAGCTGTCCCTGTATGCTATATAATGAGCCAGCAGGGAAGAAGACGAGTATGGATGAACAGGGAGATTTTCCTGAGGCTCCAGAAGAAATAGAGAATCTACCTCCTGTGGAAGAAGGGACGGGCAAATCAGGGAGAGTACAAAGAATTTGTTAGGATGTGCAGGGAGAAAACTAGAAAGGAAGATGCCCAGCTTGAACTCAACTTGGTTACTGAGCTAAAAGAAAAAAAATCATTTTTGCAAATATATTAACAGCAACAGGAGGGCTAAGAAGAATCTCCATCCTTTACCAGATGTGTCGGGGAACCAATTATCCCTGGGGTACTCTACCCTGATCTGGAAGTCTGGGATGGGGAGCAGAACAAACTCCCCATGATTCAGGTGGAAACAGTGAAGAGACCTACTACTCCACCTCAACTGCTATACAACCATGGGGATCCTCGAGAATCCACTTGAGGGTGCTGAGGAAGCTGGCAGGGATGATAGCCAAGCTGCTTTCTACCATGTCAGCATTCCTGGTCAACTGGAGAGGCCTGACCTCAGTGTCAGGAAAGGTTATGGTGCAGATCATCATGAGTCAGATCACATGGCATGTGCAGGACAACCAGGGGAAGAAGCCCAGACAGCATGGGTTCATGAAAGGCAGGTTCTGCATGACCAACCTGATCTCCTTTTATGACCAAGTGACCCACCTGGTACATGAGGGAAAGGCTGTTGACATAGTGTGCTTAGACTAGCACTAGCTGGTGTACCTAAACTGGCTTGGACAGGTACGCTCTTTGCTGGGCCCAGAGAGTGGTGGTGAATGGATTTAAAACCAGCTGGTGACTGGTCACAAGTGGTGTTCCCTAAGGGATCAGTACTGGGGCCTGTCCTGTTCTATATCTTTATTGACGACCTGGGTGATGGCATTGAGTGCACCCTCAGTAAGTTTGCAGATGACACCAAGTTGGTGGGGAGTGTTAATCTGCCTTGAGGTAGGAAGGCCCTACAGTGTGATCTGACAGGCTGGATCACTGGGATGAGGCCAATGGGATGACATTCAACAAGACCAAGTGCCGGGGCCTGCACTTTGGCCACAACAACCCCAGACAATGCTACAGGCTTGGGGAGAGTGGCTGGAAGAATGTGCGGAAAAAATTCACCAGAGGATGTTTGTCAACACTTGGCTGAATGTGAGCCAGCAGTGTGGCCAAGAAGGCTGACGACTTCCTGCCTTGTATCAGAAATAGCCAGCAGGAGTGGGGAAGTGATCATCCCACTGGGCTCTTCACTGGTGAGGGTGAATCTCAAGTACCGTGTTCAATTTTGGACCCCCCATTAAAAGACAGTAAGTCCCTGGAGCATGTTCAGAGAAGTGCAACAAAGCTGATGAAGGGTGTGGAGCACAGGTCTTATGGGGAGCAATTGAAGGAATGGGGATTGTTCAGTCTGGACAAGATAAGGCTCGGGGGAGACCTTATTGCTCTCTACAACTACTTGAAAGAGGTTGTGGCAGGGTGGAAGAAGGACTCTTCTCCCACATAACTAGTGGCAGGTCTAGAAGGAATGGCCTCAAGTTGTGCCAGGGGAGATTCAAGGTAGATATCAGGAAAAATTTCTTCTCAGAAAGAGTGGTCAGGAGCTGGAATGGGCTGTGCAGGGAGGTGGTGGAGTTGCCTGAAGATGTTCAAGAAATGTTCAGATGTTGTATTAAGGGACATGGTTTAGCGAAGAAATACCGGTGGTAGGTATATGGCTGGACTGGATGATCATGGAGGCCTTTTCCAACACAGGTGATTCTATGATTCTATACACCTGCTCAGAGGAAAGACTGCTTTCAAGAACAGCCGTAATTGATCCAACAGGCCAAAAGTGCACACAGTGGGGATTTCTTCAGCTTTTGTACTCATGGTTAAAGCAACAGACAACAGCCTGTAAGCAGAAGGAGGCCTCAGCATCCCTGCCTGCTGACACTCCCAGCAGTGCTGAGCATACCATACTTCCAGACGTGCACAGCCTTGTTCATTGATCCCAGTTCTGCTGTCCAGAATCCCACTAGCTCTGAGTGAGCTGTGCGGAGGTGCAGGCACTTATGAACCAATTCCACAAACTCCTTCATCTTTGATGGCTTAATATCATACGTGCGAATTTCGTAGAAAATGCCATTATTCTGTCTGGGCCCTGTAGCAAGAGATGCGAGTACCTAGAAGAAAATGTTAAGAAAAGTAAGTAGAACTAATTCTCAAATCAGAAAACTATCTCCTGTCCCACTACTGGACTGTTTTTGTTTGGTTGTTTTTTTGTTTTTGTTTTTTTTTTTCACAAAGAGGTGTTGTTTTACTGTAGGCTGAGAATGCTTGGAAACCTCTGCTGCAAGAGTATCTTGTGAGTTTTTCCTTCGGAAATACTTCCTGTGTGTATTATTATATACTGCAATCCCTTTTGGCAGCACAACAAACCACAATGTGCCCTCTACCTGTCCCACTGAACTGTTTAATTATTACCCCGTACCAAAGCAGGAGCTTCCCAGAACCACTGGGACAGACAGACCCCAGCACAGAAAAGATGCTAAGGAAATCAGCTGAGAACCAGAACAGAGCAACGGGAGTGGGATAAGCGCTGACCTCACGTCTTTCTTAGTGTCATTATTTGCAGGGTGTGTTCTTACCATGACAGCATGTGGGTACAAAAGCAAGCCAGACATCCTGACTGTTGCCCTTTGAGATCTGCCTCTTAATGCGCCTTCATTACCCGAGACGAAGCTCCCCCTGGCCTCGTTTGGCCCAGCACTCGGTCAGACCAAACTAGCCTTCCACCAGCGCTAGGGAAGCGTGACCAACCACTGGCCCGAGGTCAGAACGGAAAGCGCGAACTGCCGACGACAGAGGGGAAGCAGAACAGCGCTTCCCCACCACCAGGCTGCACGGGAGTCCCGGAGATCGCTCAGTGTCCCAGCCGAACAGACGCGGCACCCGCCCGTGCGACGATGAAATGCTAGCGCTCGGCCCCGTGTCGGCTTCGGACGCGACCGACGCCGCGCACCGCTCCGGCTTCGCGGCCCCGCGCACCCCGCGGTCCAGCCGCGCCCCGCCGCCCCCTCGCACCTCCATCCCGACAACGGCGCATCTCTGCCGACAGCCCGCCCGCCCTCCCCCGCTCGGCACCGGGCTCCGGAGGGGAAAACGGAGCCCGGTCGGCCGCCTCGCAGCCCCCGTCCCGCCCGGTACCTGAGGACTGCCTAGGGCGAGGCGGGCGGCGGCGGCGAGGGGCCGGCGGAGCGCCGCCGAGGAAAGCATGGCGGCGGCGGGAGGCGGGGCGGCTGGGGGCTGGCAGCGCGCTGCTCGAGGGGGTGGGACGGGAGGGAGCGGCGGCTGTGCGGGGACAAAGCTCGTCGCGAGGAAGTGCGGTGCTACGCCGGGTGGCGTCGTGTCGGTGTGTGGCAAACCCCCCTCTATGGGTTGGAAGGGCGCTCAAAGCCCGCCCAGCCCCACCCGTGCCGTGGGCAGGGCTGCCCCCACCGGCTCAGCTGCCCAGGGCCCCATCCAGCCTGGCCTTGAGCGGCTCCGGGGATGGGGCACCACAGCTTCTCTGGGCAGCTGTGCCAGGGCCTCACCGCGCTCTGGGTAAGGAATTTCTGCCTAACATCTAATCCAAATCTCCCTTTAGTTCAAAGCCACTCCCCCTTGACTTTCTGTCACTGTGTTTCTCCATGCTACGTGCTGCCCATCACCTCGCTGGCTCTGCTGCTGGGTGAGCAAGCATTCAGTGGTTTCCTGGTGCACACACAAGGCAGCATTCCTGCATGAAATGTACCCTCTCAGTCTGTTCCCATTAGGCCTGAACATGTAAATAGCCTCTTGTTTCCATCTCCCCAGCTATTCCATATGAAAATCTGAGAAACGTCTTACCCAACTCAACATTCTCCTCCAGGTTTTTCCTGGCCGCTTTGTATTTCTCACCTCATCTAAACAGTCCGTACTGTTTGTAAACATTTGTTCAGTGGCAACCACTGGAACCGGTGCCATCTCTGCCATTACACTGAGGAGAGTCATGGTTGCATTCTTTGCAAGTGGGGATGTGCTTAAGCCACAGTTGTTTGTGTTCATGTGCTCCACCAAGCAGTGAATGGAAAACGAGAAACCTGCTGTCATGTTTTCCCTTTGCTGGAGGAGGCCATGTGACGGTGACACTGTGCTTTCCCTCTCTGGGAAGCAGGTCTGCACAGTGTAGCTTGCATTTATCCACTCCACACCCTAAATACAGGCTGAGGTTTGACACAGCTCCTGACTACACTGGGGCACTGCCCACAGCTGTCCAACCTGGCTGGGAGATTGCAAGCCTCTTAGGGAAGAAGACAAAGGGGAGAGTAAGGGCACATACCTGTCTTGAAATGAGTTGCTGAGCTGCTTTATAGGCGCACGTAGTATCTTGAAATGAATTAGAGAGATGCTTTACACTGCTACATTTTTAAAAACGCTGGAGCCTGATGCTGTGTATCGCAGCCCACTGTGTTAATCTTTCTAAGCACCAGGAGGAAGCAAATTCTACTGTATCAAACACAGTCTGCACTCATCCCACAAGTAGCTACATCATGAACTATGTAGCAGGCTTCAATGACTCTTTGAATTCAAAGTCCAAAAGAAAATATTCAGGTTGCATTCCCTGTTCTTTTTTCAGACATGTTTCTTAAAAGCTTGATTAAAAGATTTTTCCTTTTTTTTTTTTTCCCCCTGGAAAATCTGTAATGATTCCAGTGGAAGAGACATGTTAAAGACAACATATGCCTCAAATCCTCTAATTGCCTTAATTTTTTTGTGTAGTAAAATAGTCTTATTCTAGACCTCTGATGAAAACAAAACAAAACAAAACAACAACACCAACCCAATCTTTTGTATCAACAGCTCTTGAATATTACATTCAAAGACGCTATTAATGTGATTGTAAAGCCATTGTGATTGTGATTGTTCACCTTAGAATATCTCCACAGGCTGTGTGAATGATATTTTAAAAATCTGAGAGTGAAATATTCCTTTTAGTTAATCCCCTTTTAGTTAATTATGCAAGAAAAAAAATGATGTCTGCTTGCACATTTTCACAGATGGGGCAACATATGGTGGCTTCTGCCACTGTGGGTATTCCCAACACAATGCAACTGAGAACTGTAAGGTCTGTGCAGAAAAAGAGTTGACATGATTATGCAGATAAAGGTTTACATGGGGAAGATCCAGCTGGATTGACTTTTGACTTCACAGATATTATCTCAATTAACATTTTCCCCAGTAAAATTAAAGCTGAAAAAGGATGGGAGAGTGGGAAGAAAAAAAAAAAAAAAAAAAAAAAAAAAAAAAAAAAAGCCAGATCCTCTTCTTCTTTCTTAGGCTACACCTCTCTTTTCCTGCTGGTTACTGTTAATCACTTGCCTTTCTTTCTACATACAATAAATTCACTTTTGGAGGTGTAGAGTGAGTGTTTCTCCAGGATTTGGCCAAATACAGGATGCACTTTTATTCTGAAGTCACGTTTGCTCATTGCATCAGATTTGACAGAGGAAGATGAATTCCAACTCAAGACAGCTTCCTGGGGAAAGCATCTTTCATTCATTCCTACCTTGCTATTCATGCCTTTTCCAGCCCAGAGAAGGAGCAAGGATATTGTCAGGGTGGGAGAAGCTAATATGTTCTTGGATGGCTACAGGTAGGCAGGTAGGCTTATTGCACCCTTTCCCACCTGGGACCCAAGATGAATACCAGGAGGCTGCTCTCAGAGAAGCACATCCCTTCACAGCCTTGTTGTTGTGCTGTGCTGCTGGGAAGCCCTGGCCGTCTCACTCGTCACTGTTTCACCTGTTGCTCAGCTAAGCCTGACCCCTTCAATGCCCAGTGCAAGATGAGAATGCTGCTGATTTATTGTAGGCCTGGTTAATTTGAGTGGAGAACTATCCATGGCAGCACACAGCAAACATGCAATTTTTAGGCACTTTATTCTTTGTGTCTCATTGTAATACCAGTAATGCTCCTTAATGACACTGTTCCACACAGCCTGTAGCACAAATACCAGTGGCTGCATTAATGAAAGGAACTCTGTGATGCCTGTTTGGCCTCCTTGGGTTTAGAGACAGCCAGTCATTTTCTTGTAAGCAAACTCCTCTGCCCCAATTCATATCCTGAGTTTGGAAGTAAGTCCAGGAGAATTTTTAATCAACAAAAAGACCCTAAAATAATTGATGAGATTTCTGAGCAAGGCTGAATTAACTACTCCAACGACTCAACTCTCCCTTCTATTTTTCTTAATGCAATGCTTAGATAAAGATCTGTTTCCATAGAAAAAGTCTTGTACCACATACCTGTAAAGGTTATTCCTTCTTTCAGTCTGCAGTAAATAACTTCTTTCGAAGTTTCCTCTGCCTGTAGTTGCTTTGAAATGAGTACTGATTATAGACTTCTTTTTCTGCCCACATTGCTCTTTCCTGACACCCTAGAAAACTTGCTTATCTTTGAACTGCAGGATGAGAAGTACCCCTCAATTACAATGTATTTTGCCAAAATTAAGTGGGAACTGCTGCTGCTTATGGTAGTGTAGGTCTGTTAATTATACAATGGAAATTTGCAGCTGTTGCAGTACTTGTTTGCTACCTCCGCTTCTGGCCAGCTTGGGCTCTTTACCACATCACTCCTTCCAACTGCATCCTGCTGCAATGAGAGCACAGCTGAAACCTGGATGACTTCATCTGTCTGAGAGAGAGCTGTGGTGAACTCAGGTTGAACGTGCTGAGCAGGATGTAACTTGGTTAAATAAATCGATAGTCTAAGAAGATGAAAACCAGGAACAGAACAGACAAGTTCTGCTGCTGTTCTCCTCAAAGCAATCCCTGTAGTATTAGACAGCAAGGGCTCTGAGATACATCACAGCATTCCTGGTACTGCAGGAGCAACTGTAGTAGCCTGAATAAACTACAGGTAGGCAGGTATAACTGAGTGAACACACAGTGTGAAGAACACTTACAAGTAAGCTTGACTTACCCGGGTACTGTGAAGTACATCAGCACCCACTCCCTTTACAAAAAAGAACTGACTTCTTTTTATCAGCTTACATCAACCCATGTGAGACTCACTCTTTCAAAAAACAGTAAAACCAAGAAGAGCTGCAGTCTTTTAATACACCCTCACCAATATTTCAAAAAATGAAATGATAGCCTCTGTGATTGTTACTGTAGGTAGGTATCTCTAACAATTTAGTGTTTTAAGATTGTAGTAAACTAAGTCCTCTTTTAAATTAGGAAGTAGATAAAATTATTTGGGAATCTTTGTTAAACAGTCTGTTGACCAGTATTGCAAAAGAATATATGCAAATTTCCACTCTGAAGGGAAAGTCTTGAATGGCAGCACATATTTGAGTGATTCCATGTAGACCTCTAGTGCAGTTATAAAAATAAAAATAAAAATAAAAATAAAAATAGAAGCCTGAACAAGAAAGCAACTTGATACTCATAATCATTTTCTAGAGGGTGGAAGAATACATCTGTTTTAGAGAGGATCCTCCCCGCAGAATCAGATGGCTTTCTCCTAGGAACCCCATGAGTCACAGCAGTGTTAGGCAAACCATTTTAATCATTCACTCGGGCCTGAAATATCAACTCTTACCAGTAGGATTCCTGGTACTTCACCATATTTGTTTGGAAGCTGTTTATATCTCAGCGGTTTGATGTAGTCATACTGGAAGAACCGTCTTTAATGAAGATACCTGTTGTATTTCAGAAAAAAATAATAATAACAATAATTTCTAAGACAGAACATCTATCCACCTGGAAGCTTGTCATGGATCACACTTTACAACATCTGACCAGTCTCTAACGTCATATTACGTTGGTCGTGATATGGTAAGTTAAACAAGTTAAACAGACTTGTCTGACAAGTGAAGGAGTTGTGGACGGCAATTCAATTTGCCTAGACCAGACAGAGGCAAAAGAAGAGCTTAGGTTTGAAACTAGGTATTTCTAGTTCAATTTCTACTCAAATATATGGTCTGTGAACCTAGAACATTTTCCTCATACTTAGTGACAGGCAGCTCCAGTAATCACTGTTCACCTCTAATGAGGACATAGGTTTCTGTGGTTTTGCTTTATCCAGCAGGTAGATCCATCTTGATGCAGGCAGCAGGACTTATGGGAAAGGCTGAGCAAAAGACAGTATTGTTTTAAGTTAGAGAAGATACTACTGAGGGATCATGTGATCCCTCTGCAGGTAATTACAAGAGTGCTTCAGGGCAGTGTAATCTGCCCATGGTGGATAAGATAAAAACCACAGGCTGAAATTACAGGAAGGGAAAATTCAATTAGATGTTTTCCACTGCTTAAGATGGTGAAACATTTGCAAAGATTGCCTGGGACAAAGTAGGATACCCAGGCTTGGAAATGTTAGGGATGGGTACATGGTGTTCAGACATTTGCATAGCTGGTATGGGTTAGATTAGCATTTTAAACTGAACTGTCGACACAGAGTAATAGTCCATGAGATGTGCAGTGTTCACGCTCCTAGGCAGTGACAACAGGGTTATGACAGATCTCTTCCCTCTGCTCTGAGGAATTACTCCAAAAACTGGGGGGAGTTAACAGTAAAGATACCATTCTGTAAAATGGTAACCCTTTGATCAAGTGCTAAGTAACATATTTACTTATGGCCAACCTTCCTAAGCACCATCAAGCTCTGGGGCAGCAACCTGTTTAATTGCTAATGTGTTGTGCTTTGATTATCAGGCCAGTTAGCCAGGGAAGAAAATGGAGTCCTCTAGTTAGCACCAGTAGTGTTTCAAAGAGACCCACTGTGTTGTTGGTGTTCAGTGACCAGTAATGAGTTTCTGATAACAGCGCACGTGAATAATGTGGGACTCCTACTAATAGTAACAAAAAGTGTGACATTTTGCAAAGTTTCATTTCCTGTTGACCTGCTCTTTTGCCTCTGCCTTATGCAATTCTATCAATATTTCCCATTTGTGTTCTATTGGATAGCTCGAGCAAGCAAGAAGAGTGCCTGAATTTGTATACACCACTTGCTAGTACTGACTGCTGCACAAGGGATGTGCCCTTCCATGTCTCGGAACAAGCATTAATCAAGTGCTGATTTCCATTAACCTAATTTTCCCTGAGACCTCTATCCTACTTCTGTTTGAAAGTAGCTATCCAATTCAAAAGGTACTTCAGGAGGCAGGCAGATGAACAAACAGATAATGGGTAGCATAACCTCGTAAGCTCCATTTCCTTAGACAACTGAACTAAAAAAAAAGAAACAACTGGGAAGCCTAATCCAGTACAAGCTCAGGCACACACAGTGAATATAAATCCCCAATCCAATTGGTTTGGTTGGTCCGAGGGAATATCCTTAGCCCAAAGTTCAGAGCTGCTCTCACTACTGCATCAGCAGCCTTTAGGCACAGGAGACAAAAACAGCCCTATGGATGAAGGACAGGATTGTTTTCAAAAGGAGTGTGTTTGTTCCCATCTGTGACAGTGGCTTCTTTAGGAAGGATAAGGAGAATTTAAGGCAATGTGTTGAATGGTATGGCAAGCAGAGAGCAGCAAAATTGCAGTGGAAAGTACTGCCTTCCAGGACAACAAATAAAGTCTCCTTTTCACGTGATTCCTAGCAAAACAGCAGGTCGAACCGTGACCTTCTTGGGTAAGGAGAAATATTCAGAAAGTATTCTGTATTTTTTTCTTGTCTGAACCACAAGATAAAATGTAAGTGTATTAATTGTTTTTTCTGTTGTCTTTACTGTACCTTATTTACTGCAATATGCTCTGATATTTGTAAGTTTTGAACCATGTTCATCTTCAGGATAGTTTTCATACTCTGATCCACTCTAAGAACATACTGTTTCCCCATATTTTTCCAGTTTGTCTCAACAATAACATTTGAATTACATAGTGCATTCCTGGTCCCCCAAGCTCATGCAGGGACTCTTGGCTAGTGTATTGTCTTGCCAACTTTAAAGAAGATCTTGATCATTTGAGAAGCGTTAGTCATTGGCAATAGGTAGTGTGTTTTGCATATTACCATTGCTCAGGATTCCAACAGGCTCTGGTCTATAGGAAAACTCATATTTGTAATGACTTAAGAAGAAGGCATTCACTGATTTCCTCTATTAGATCCCCATAAACACACACTGGCCAAAGGAAACTCTTGAAGTCTGCACCAATCCCTCCCAGTTCTTTAAAATATCCCTTGGATCCCAGAGACCTTCAAGCCTTTAGTACAGTTAAAGATGGCTTTCTAGAAGAAAAAAATAGAATCTTTGGCAACCTCTTTTTGCAAAGTAACCTTGAACATACCATAATTCTTCTTTTAATGTCTTTGAATTCAGAAGACATACTTGACGAGGTAATTGAAATTCCTTAGGCTTCATCAAGTACCAGTGCATGGCTTAAGGCCCATAGCTTTGATATAAAGATTGCCTCTAGCAATGTTCATTTTACAGTTCAAAACATATTACCTGCATTTCCTGGAGGGAAAAGGATTCTTGTCATGCCACTATATGGTACAGTCATTTTCCATCATCACAAGCCTGCAATATTTGTTTTCTTTGGATATAAAAACATTAATTAAACTAGTCCATCATTTAAGCAAGTCACTTTATCAATAAGCACTTTCCCAATACGTAGAGGAGAAGTATTTTCCTTTGCTTTCTTGGCTGTTTCTAACCTCCAGTATAAACCTGGCTGTATATCATAGGTATGTCTAAAGAATTGTTGCATGACAAGTTCTTTGGAAAACATGTACTTTTTTATTTGACATATAGGAAACTGATCTTTGTTTCAAGAGAGCAGCTAACATATTGACAAATACTGACTTAAGTAAAGAGGTTAAGAGCTCCCATCCAACTCAGATTATCCCTTCAAATTCAAATCCAAGATGTGAGTTAGATTTTTAATTTGAGGTTAGTGATGGAAAAGTGTTCCTTACTCAGGCAGTGAGGGAGGAGGGACAAGCCTGAGTGATGCAGTATATTGCAGCATATATATCCTTTCTCCAGGCAGTTCCAACAGCTCAGACTCAAGCCACAGGGAAATCTGGGCTCTCCTTGAAGGCTCAGTTGAGCAAGGTTTACTCCTGAGATACTTGTGCTAGCTGACAATTTCGTAGGGAGTATGAGTGTGGTAGATGTGCTGCAGCTCTTGCCTTAGCATTGTGCTTGAACAATGTCTGAAAATGTGAATATAAATCTATCTGGGATATTTGGGTCCCAGTATTATAGTACATTTACATGCCTGGTGAATATCCTATATTTATCTATCTTCAGCATATAGGGACTGAGAGGTGCTGTGAAAGACATCTGGTTTATTACTACGTAAAGAAGAGATCTTTCATGTTGACTCTAACATTTACTTGCATCTGTGGTCTGATCGCGTCATTTAACTTCACCTCAGTTGCTTCATCTGAGAAGTAAGAACGCTGGAGCTTGACTTTTTACCAGGTAATGTAGGAAGATTAATTTGTAAGCGTGTGCCATAGACTTCAGAGGAGTCTGTCAGCATGAAAAAGTATAACTCAGAACTGTTTGTCTTGCACTTGAAAGCACTTCCACAACACCCAGATCCTGAGCAGAGCTGGCTGCCACTACTGCTCAAGGCAATTCACCGTGCTCAGCAGGATCAGAGTCAGACCAAAAACTTAAGACTGACAATGGAAATCCAACATTCGGGAAGAACCTAACATTTTTAGAACCACAGTAGACTCTAAAGGCCAGTGCAGTCAGTGATAGCTTTCCACTGACTCCAACAGGCTTTGAACATAAGTTTCTACCTTCCACAACTGACTCAGATACTTTTGATCACCAATCTACCTGTTCTACTTTTCTCAGAAAACAGGAGGCCAATGTGCTCTTCTTACCAGGAGGCAAGTCTCTCTTGCAGCAGAAAAGGAGGAAAACAAAATATTGCTTTTGCATCAGCTATCAAAAATGTAGTATTCTAATCAAAAATTTAAATGGAAAAGAATTCTGAAGGAATTGGACGTATACTTATGGAATTGAGTGGCTTTTTCCCTGGGGCTGAATTTGGAATTGGATTTGATCCTGAGATAGTTATGGAGTTGTAAAGCTGGTTTTATGGAGCTGTAAAAACTCAGCATGATGTTGAAGGGGAAAAATTCAAACTCTCAGAAATGGAGTAAAGAAGGATTTTTGGATTCAAGGGAGCCAGGAACAGCACATCAGTTTCATCTCTAGATCCTGGATCCACATGGAGATGGTGACTGATATGGATTCGAAAATGACAGAGGGTGTCCACCAACACACTCAGCTGTAGAGATAAAAAACGCTTTACGGGAAATCAGATCTCTGTGCTAGAGAAATGTTTATATAATTCATTTCACGCCTTCTGAATTCCAGGTAAGAACTTCCTGAAAATAAGAGGATTAAAAGAGAGAGATGTTAAATGGCCTGCTAGCCTGTATTTTAGTGCAGCCACCTATGGTGTGGAGGAAGATGTATGAAAATCGTGAACACTAATTCTGAGAGCTAGCGGAAGAACAGGCAAGAAGTATTGTATCCAGTTACTAACGGAAAATTAAGGCTATGGTACAGGAGGATGGGGTAAGCATAAAGATAATAGCAGTTCATTTGATGAAAAAATGTAGAGGAAAAGCTAATGGAAAGTGATTCTTCTTGGCTAGAGCATTCTCTTTGCACAGAGTTGGCCTCACAAGATCTGGCATTGGGCACAACTTCCAGATGGTAGGCAGGATTGAGAGCAGTGTGGGTGGGGACTTCCTCCAGCTTTCCTGCTGCTCACACTGCAAGTGATGTTGAATGTGAAGACTGTATACCCATCCCACTGATGCAGGGTTGATTGCTGGCAGGGGCAGGCTGGGAATAAACTTTCTGGGGAGGAAATAATAAAAAGTGTAGAAATGGTTGCTTGAGAGGTAGGGGGTGGGAGACCGGGGACGTCTGTGGAACTGGGACCCTTCTTTGAGGAGGCAGCAGTGGAATACAGCAGAAGGATAGGGGAACTGAAACTCTTCAGTTGGAATCTGCTGTTGGGTGCTGTTAAGAGACCAGGGCTGTGAGGAGCAAGAGGTGACATTTCTATTGAGGAAATGGGGTGGTACAAGAGAGGCTAAGCATTTAGAGGATTTGCTGAACTTGATACATGGGGAGGAAAAAAAGAGTGTGGTAGAGTTTAAAAGGCGGTCTAGGTCTTTGTTATAGGAGCACTATAGGAGACTTAAATGAGAAGAGAGGGCAGGGCAGAGCAGGTGCCTTCTACTAGAATCTTCTTTTCTACATGCAGTTTCTGTAGGTAACTCTAGGCATATACTCCCAGTCATCTGATACAAAGACATTGCCTTCCCCCTCACTACATCCTCCCAAGAATGACCTTGTTGGACAAGCTTTCCATCTCTTTAAGGTTGATGTTAGCCCATGAGGCTCTGCAGCCTCTTGTTTGTCAAGCTGCCTCCAGGAAACCAGCCTCAGAGTGGAGAAAATATTTTGACCTCTCCTTCCCCCCAAGCTGACAACAGAACCTTCTAAGATGCAAGCTGGAAGCTGTTGCCATAGTGTTGTACCTGAAGACTGACATGTCCCTGGTGTCACTCTCTGACAGGACACATGATAACCTCAGCTCAGGTCTTTTTTGGTTTTGGCTCCTGTTCTCTGCTGTGGGAACTGTGTCTTTGTTTAGAAAACACGTCCAGAATACCGGTTGCAAAACCTTTCACATTCAAATGAAGTCATTACCAGTTTGCTCATGTTGGCCGGGCTTGCTCTATCTGAGCGAAATGTGCTGTTTTCTGCATGTAAACTTGCGTCCATTGTTTGTATCTCATGTATTCAAAAATCAGAGGAGAGATATGAATGCATGCAGTCTTTTCTAGCTGTTTGTTACCTACATCCACTGCCATTTTGTGTAAGGGAGCAGATTTTGTTAGTGTGACTGCATGTCTTCTTCCAGTGTGGAAACTGCATTCCTGGAAAGGTTTTGCAATATCAGATGTGAGGAGGAGAGAGATTTAGGAAGTGAAGAATGGATGTGAACTGTGTAGGAGACTGAAAATGCTGTAAACGTGGTCTTTATCGTACACACTGTTGGGACCTAAGCCAATACTGTTCTTCTAAGTATGCAGGCAGACACAAGGAAACACTATGTCCCTAACTGGAAAGCTGAGCATGACTGCTTGACATCTCACTTGCCTAAGGGGCTCCATTGTGTTCACTGGACCAAAGAAGCAAAACGAGGGGAAAAACCTGCACATGGAAGAATTTCTCATGCCAAGTACAGTCCTGCTACTTATGCTGAGAACAGACAGTGAAATGCAGTGTGTAGATGGCTAACCCCGTTTCTTCTGATTACCTTTCCAACATAGTGAGGTTGCTTTACTTAGTTGGTTTTAGTAGTTTCATTCTTAATGGTGTTAATTTCCTCTGCAGCTGCAGCATTTTATTTACTAAGCTGCTGCATGAATGTCCCAGAGTCGCGAACCATAATGATCCTATTTTTCGGACGACAGTAAACTGTTATGTTTACCTGACTCTGAAGGCTGTTTGCTGCATACCAATGAAGTCATAGCTGTAACTGCAGCAATCTTCCTCTGACTCTGGTTTTCCATACACTGGTAGCACTGTTAAAAGGTGCTACTTACCCTACAGAAAAAAAACAAAAAACAAAAAACAAACCCATTGAGCATGTTGCACTCTTTCCCTCAGCTCTCAGTAGCTCGGCATCTTCAGTCCCAGTCCAGTCTGAATACTCTGTGGCAGAAAAGAAAAAGGCACGTGGGGAAAACCACACAGGGGGGATTTTAGAGAATTCCAGTGTCTCAGGAAGCCAAAAACACAAAGCCACAGTATCTTGGCTTGAAATGTAAGTTTCCTTTGATCACAGCATACTACGCATTTGCAGTATTTGGCATCATTTCTTGGAGGTCAAGACCAGAATGATTTATGTAAGCCTGACTAAGGTTTCCCTGGAAAGGATGCCATTCTGTAGAATCCAATATGTTATTCTGGAGGGAAAAGAACAGCCTGTGAAAATACCACCTGGAGCATTTCTCTTCTGCCCACATGCAGTGTAGTCTCCTCTCCTGTGTATTGCACTGATTGCACTTTTGAACACCTCTGTACTTTCCTTAGTGCCAAAGATTTGTTTAGTATGCTACTGTTGTTCACGCAAAACTTTTTCTTCTCTTTGTTGTTAGTCCAGATACGCTACTCTGCTTTGCCTCTCAGCAAACTCTCAGCATTACTATACTCAGACACAAGGCAGGGAAACCAGAGGGATCTAGGGTAGATGGGATTCTAAGTAGAAAACCCTTTAGAGTGATCATGCTTAGCAAAGTTCTTCCAGAACTATTTTGAGATGGCCTGCATTTGATAGGTTAGATTAAATAAAGCATATATATAATTCATTGACATGATGAACATCTCTCTGGGTGCTACAGTCTGAGAATGAAAGGGAATGGCTAGAGGGAATGGCTTCAAGCTGTACCAGGGGAGATTCAGGCTGGATGTTAGGAAATACTACTTTTCTGAAAGAGTGGTCAGGCCCTGAAATGGGCTGCCCTGGGAGGTGGTGGAGTCACCAATGCTGGAGGTGTTCAAGGAACGTTTGGATTTTGTGTTGAGGGACATGGTTTAGTGAGAACTATTGGTGACAGGTGGATGGTTGGACTGGATGATTTTGGAGGTCTTTTCCAACCTTGGTATTTCTGTGACTCTGTGATTCTGTGAAAGGTTTCTTCTTCCTTATATCTTTCCTCTGCTTTTCTGCTGCCAGCTAGTGTTTCCTCTGGGACAGAGCTCAGGATCTGTGTGTTTCAGATATATGGGGGTGATGCATGATCTGTACAAGATGGCAGGGAAAAAGACCCTTTCCCTATCAGCTCTCTGGGTTGAAGCCTTCCCTTGCCATGTGGATGACAGAGCAAATAAACCAACCTGTGATTCTTTCTTCTACCCTTTGCATGGAGGTTTGGGGAAGGGAAGGTCTTTTTGTGATTTTAGACATCTCCCTCATTAATACACATCAAGCCATGGATATAATACTGAGACCCTAGGAACTAGCTGAAATTTGCTTTTTCCTGTCCCCAGTGTTAGTATTCCTGTTGCTGAAGTATGCTGGACCCATGGACCTGGCTCCTTGCTTCCTGCTCAGAAGCAAGATGCAAGGATTTCCCTACTCAGAGGGATGGTTGCCTTGGACCCTCAGCTCCGGGAAACAGCCGGAGCAGAGCTGAGGAGGACCTGCGTGCCCAGAAGTAACCAACCACTTCTCTATCATTTCCAGAGCTGTCTGGAAAGAACACCTCAATCTGGCTAGGACTGATCCCTGGATTCTGCACCCCGCAGAGCCTTCAGTAGGGTTCCCTGGGTCACCAGCACGCATGGGACTGCCACTTGTAGACTTAGTGATCTGCCTCTGTTGTGGTCTCAGTGTTCCCACATAAACTGCCAGGATTTGTGGTCCCTGGAGGCCTCTGGCTGTTTGCTAGGGAAGTAAAGGAAGCTCTTTTCTGTCACTGGTGACATGATCAGAAAGAAGCACAGACGTGCTGCAAACCAGCTGATTCTGGGACTCTGCAGCACTCTGCTAAAGAGAAGGCCAGAAAGAGATAAGGAAGGGAAATGATTAAGAGAGGAATAATAAAAGAGATCCAGGAGAGGTCTCACAGAGCAGGGGCATTCATCAGGATTTCTTGTGTTGTCCCATTTCAATGTGGCTATGAAAGAGATAACTAAAAGACAGGGAGAGTCACGGAAGGGGAGATACCTACGCTCTGAAACTTTTCAGAGATAAATGTCAGGTTGGAGATCTGCAAAGAGGACTGATGAGATTTCCATCAAATGTTTTAATTTTGGCCAGCTACAGGGCAAATATCACTATTTGTCTCCACAGGCAGGGAATGTTTGTCATTCTCTTTCCTCCCAAGGAACAGATGAGATGAAGGAGGAAGCAAAGTGAAATCTCTGTAGAGAAGAGATGGAGAATCTGGAAAAATTGTATTTGCCAGAGTCCAGAGTATAGCAAGACTCTAGGGAGTTGTCAACAGAGGAAGAAGCAAAACAAGAATCAGTTAACCCATGAAAGAGATTTCCAGCAGACTGATGTAAAAAGCCAGTACAGATAAGAGAATCAGCCAGGAAAGCACCAGACAAAGTTCAATGGTCCTGGCATGGCTTGTAGTATCACTGCCATAGTAATGCCTGCTAGCCAGCCCATGTGCACACCAACCCATCCCTTGCCATGACTGTCACTCAGGGCTTTACTGTAATGATTTATTATTACTGTCTCTTAGGAAATAACAGAAAGGTTACACTCTTTACACATGTGCAGCTTGTGGACCTTAACTCTATATCTGCTGTTCCCCTTGTGCTACTAGAGCAACTTTTCCACTCTTACGTAACAGTGAAAGGGTTGTGATGGTTACTCTGTTTTTCTGTGTAAAATAAGAAAAAAAAATGTTTTTGCAGCTGTTTCCAGAAAAGACCAGACACACAGAAGAAAATCCAATAAATGATTAACTCAGTCTTTCCATCTGTGGATAATAGTGTTTCTGGTGTTTTTGTGGCTTTTGTTGTTGTTTTGTTTTGTTTATTGCTAGCCTTTTCTTTCCCCCATGGAAAGAGGCATTTTCTGTTTGATTTGAAATGCAACGTTCTAGGCTGTTTTCTGGCAAACACCTGGATGATGTGTTTCTTCCACCTTTGAATGAAGAGGAATAAATTGGAAGTTAGTTTCTTGTACTCCTCTCATCTCACTGTGAGAGAATAATGAGCAAGAGAGCATGTTTATAGCCAAAAGATTATAGCTGTCCCTCCTGTTGCCTTTGCCTGCCTCTCACAGCTGTTTGTCGTGTCCAGTAGCTCCCAGTATCACCTCGAGTTCCCTGCATCCTGCTTGTTCCTGCTGACAACCAGATCACCTGCCTGTTGCCCTCACACCATGCTTACTATCAGTTCCAACTCACCTGCGCTGCTGTGGAATCCATGGTGCTGGCAGTGTCCTTGACTATGAGACTTGCAGCACCTTAGTCTCCAGAACATGCTGGACATTCCTGCTGAGCTAGCTACTTTCATCAAGGTTGACTACTGGGTTTCTTCTGCCACCCCTTTTTTTCTTTCTTCCTTTTTTTTTTTTTAATTTTATTTTATATATATTTTTTAACCTAGGTCGGGCTGTGCTAAAATACATGCCATTTGGTTGGTGGCAATTCAGAGCACTCTGTAGATAGGATCGCCCTCATAACTGCTTAGCAAGCTACCAGTTTTTGTGCAAGCTTTTTGCTGAAATATTTTTTTGATATAGCCAACTGAAATCAAGTTTCTGGAAAAAAAAAAAGATTTTCCTCACGAACACATTCCCTGAGAACTGCTTGTCAATGCAATGTTTTGCAATTTATTATTGCCTTCATGCCATAAGTGATGATCAGTGGCATAAAAAATACCACCTTTCCTTGTGAAAATCTCAGGGTGGGTGATGCAAGAACCTATCACCCCCCTTTGCAGTGAAGTAAAGTTACCCAGATGTCAGCATGACAGAGGCCTGTGGATCATCCTTTTCCCAGCCAGCAAACACTCATCTCACAGTCCAATGGCAGACAGCATATTCCCAGCAGCCCAAATGTCTGAGTGACTCAGGCCAGGTGCCATGGCCAGAGAGAAAAGGTCAAATTCTTATCAACTGAACACAAATAGGAAAAAAAGCAAATCAAAGTGCAGCGGCCACCTATGCATTCAGGGCTGGGCCATGGACACACGTGTTGCACAGAGTAGTGCCAACCCACCAAACCCCTCAAAAAAGCATCTTTTGCTTCCAGCTGCCTCCTGGCCAGCACCAACATTACCTCAGCCTGGACTGAGAGAAGCCAGATGGAGCAAATCGCATCCTCGGAGATCCAGATACTGGGTGTTGGTTTTTTTCCCACTGCATTAGCCAGCTCAGATGTGGCACAGATGGGGGATCTGTGTCCTGAAGGTCTCAGGGCCTCTGGGGAATGTACAGCAGATGGGACAAAATGGCACCAGGATAGAAAGTGTGTGTCTCCTTAGACCTGGCTGGGAGAGGGGTGAAGGCCCACAGCTCTGCTCCCTGCCAACCACGGATGGGTGGGTGAGGCTCTTACCTCCCCAGTCCTTTGGGCATGGGGCTCAGCTGCAGGCCGCAGCTCCAGCGCAAACACATCACACCTTCAGGATCCATGCCAGCCACTCAGAGGATGGGAAAGCCATGTTTACAGCTGGCTGTTCCTAGAGGAGAGAGATGGTTATAAGTTACCCCTGGTCTGAGGGACCAGGCGGCAGAGGCACCAGGTGGCCTGCCTTCTTCAGGATGGCACAGGTAGGAAGCAAGCATGGCAGTTCCCAGGTGGACACAAAGCTGAAGGTGGTTGGAAAGGGGTTTGGGGCTCAGAAGAGCACTGCAAGCACTGCATCATGTGGCCATGATGGGAGGAGCGCAGGGCCATGCTGTGGATGGAGCTTCCAGGCTGGGTGGAAGAGCAAAGGGATGATGTACATGGACCCATGGCCTGATCTGCAGAGGACGATGCCCACAAAGGTGACCTAGTGCCAAAACTGTGAGAGCTGCCCATGCTGTGAGGTGGGATGCCCTATGCCCTACACATGCAGGTATGTCCCCAAAGGCAGAGCCCCTCACTACAAGAAAGGGATTGGCCATGGAGCATGTCCAGAGAAGGGCAACAAAGCAGTGAAGGGTCTGGATCACAAGTCTTATGCTGAGCAAACTGGGATTGTTCAGTCTGGAGAAGGCTCAGGAGAAACCTTATCACTTTCTACAACTCCCTGACAGGAG
The DNA here is from genome assembly GCA_035772895.1 of Perdix hodgsoniae. Classification (NCBI taxonomy): domain Eukaryota; kingdom Metazoa; phylum Chordata; class Aves; order Galliformes; family Phasianidae; genus Perdix; species Perdix hodgsoniae. The sequence continues at coordinate 1,647,469 of JAPSGF010000066.1, forward strand.
GTTGTGGCGAGGTGGGTGTTGGCATCTTCTCCCAGGTGACAGCAACAGGACAAGTGCAAACGGCCTCAAGTTGTGCCAAGGGACACTCAGCTTGGATAGGAGGTTAAACTTCTCAGAAAGAGTGCTGAGGCATTGGAGCAGGCTACCTGCTGTCCCTGGAGGTGTTCAAGAACCGTGTGGATTTGGCACCAAGGGACATGGTTGGTGGGCATGGTGAGGACGGGCTGGTGGTTGGATGTGGAGGTTGAAGATGTCTTTTCCAACCCTAATGATTCTATGATTCTCTGATACTGCACCACCACTCTGCCCACAGCCCACGCCCATCCCAGAGCTGTGGATGATAGGCAGGTGTCACTGGATGTGAAGATGCCCTAGCAGAGCTGCATATGCTGGCTCTGAGTTGGAAAGAACTTTCAAGTGTATTTCCAGTGCCAGATCACCTCCATCAAACCCTGCAGATGCCCAGTAGAAAAGCCCAGAGCAGTTCTGCTGGGCTAAAGAAATGGAAGCTTTCAACTGCTGCAGAACAAAACGTAAGTAAGTGAGGAAATGAGCCTCCTCCTTCCCCCACTCTTCCAGCCTCTCGCCTAGCTTCTGCCACAAGGCCTATGACATCTGTGCGTATTTTATAATGCAGCTTCTCATGGGGAAACTCAGCTCTCGCTGAAGGGACGGGTTGTAGTTTCTGGTTGGAGAGCCCCAGCACGCAACTGTACGCTCAGAAACCCGAAGCTTTGAGACAACTTCCAGTGAACTGTGCAAAACAAGTCAGAGGGTTCAGATGGGCTGCTCAGAAGACATCTGCGCTCTTTTGCGCTTTGCATCAGGCGGCGTGGAAAAGCCCCGGTCTGGAGCTGGGTATTTCTGTAGCGGCTGCGGGAGCGCTTCGGAGAATAGGGAGCGCAGGGGAGAACAGCACGTCCTGACGCCCGCGGGCTCTTGGAAGCGCCTCTCGCACACGCCGTCGTTATGGGTACGCGTTCTGTTTTATGTTTCGCACTCGGTTGCTTTCGGTAATCCCGAAATTCTTCTTCTTTTTTAATCTTTTTTCACGAGCACGTGGTACCTCTCGTTCCTCTTCCCTTTCGCTACCTCCCCCCGCCGGCTTCCCCTTCCCCCCTCCCGTGCCGCCCGAGCCCCGGCCCGCCCCCGCCCCGCCCCGGCCGGGCCCTGCCCGGCCCCGCCGCCGGCCTGCTCCCG
>JAPSGF010000066.1:1649068-1666568 GCA_035772895.1 Perdix hodgsoniae
CCGCCGCCGGCGCTGCGGCCGGCTGGGCGCCACGGCCCGGCGCGGCCTCGCGGGAGGGCGGCTGCGATCCGCCGTGGCCGGCGATGGGAGATGGACGGAGCCGGCCGAGCGGTAAGCGCGGCGTGCGGAGCGGGAGCGGGGCGGGGGCGCGCCCGCCCGTCGGGGGCACCTCTTCCCTTTCGTCTACTTGCCGTTTTCCCCTCTTCACTTTTTCTTCTTTTTTTTTTCTTCCTATTACTTTCTTTTTATTTTCTTCGTTTGTTAATCTCCACTTTTCTTTTGCTTTTCCTTCTCTCCCTCCCCCCTCCTTTCCCTTTCTCTTTTAGCTTTAACTTTTTTTCTTTTCCTTTTTACTTTTTTTTGCCTTACCTTTTTTCTTTTCTTCTTTTATTTTTTTTTCCCCTCCCCCCTCTTCGTTTCACCATTTATTCTTTTTTCCCTCCTTTGCCTTTTTTCTTCCCTTTCTTCTCACATTCCCCTAAGGAGCGAAATCTCGGAGCCCGCCTGCTCTCGCTGCTGCCAGATCCCCAGCGGCACCAGCCGCCCCGGGGAGGCAGCGCTGAGACTCCGTCCCGTGGCTGGGACCCTTACTCATGCATCCTGCATGATTGATTTTGTTTCTGCCTCCGTGTAACTTGTCCTTGTAACAAATCAGCCCTCTTGCTGCACTGATAGGCTCTTCTAATCATGCCAAATTCTTGAATTAAAGGAGATTTAGCGCAAAACTCAGCAAGTTAGTACCACTTTGGTGTTGTTGTGGTTTGTTTTTTTTCAGGCAAATTCACCAAAAATACAAAGTTTTACAGCATGGAATTTGGACTGATACACTCCTGCACAAACATCCTCGCAAGGTGTTGTTATCTTAAGCCTTGCTGCAGCGTGCTGGAGCCGTGCTTCTCAGTGTGAGCATGTGGAGTGGTAATGATCTTGAACTTTACACAAACTCGCTGAAGATGCTAACTTCTCATGCAGGCACATTATTTCCATGCATAAACAACAATTACGTGGCTCCCACAGGGTGCTGGTTAGTACTTTGTCAGGCAGAGCATATCTGTGTGCTGTTGAAGTGATTTGGGTGTGTAATAAGTATCTGCTTTTGCAGCTTCGGTCACCATTAAAACCATTAAAGGGCCATTAAGACAGGGAGAGAAAGTCAAATTCAGTATTTCTAATGAAAATGCTTGCTGTGTACCCAGAATTGGAAGCAGTTGTAATATACTGCTGACAGTCATCCACGCCATTCTGGTTTAGCTGGTAGTAAGGAATCTCTTTTATTTTAGGTGCTTTTTCATCAGTCATATCCTCAGTTGATGTGCGTTAGCAAATGTTGCCACTTTAACACTAGCTGTGTGTCTGACCTAGCTCTCTTAGTTTGTACAGACTGGGAATTTGGTATGCAGCGGGTGGTTTGGGAGTACGCCTTTGGTGTGAGAGGAGGTGAGGCAAAACCAGGTAGGAATCCCTACGGAAATACCCCCATTCAATTATAGCCTTGGTTTGCTGTAGAAAAGAGTGTAAGAAATTCCTCTGTGGTACTGGTGAAGGTAAAAACAATTCCAAGTATTCTATGCATTGCTCTCCTCTAAACTTGACATAATTTTTTTATTATTATTATTTTTTTTTTTTAAATCAGAACTTCTTGATAGATAAAGAAAATTCTTTTAGTACCACTTACCTGAGTGAAGGAGTTCCTCTTGTGCTGCTGGTGCCCGAGCAGATTACCTGTCTTACTGTCGCCATTCCTAAGCCATCAGGTTGGCAGAAAGGGCATTGAGGATCCTTATGAATGCAGCTGATACCTTTTCTTCCTCTTCCTCCCTGGAAGACTGCTGAAACTAGGTGAGCAACAGTTTCTTTGTTGCTGTCAAACTGAGAGGCTAGAAGACGTGGATGTAGTTCAGAGTGTTTCCCTTTCCTACTTCGACCCAGGAATGGTCCTTCTATTCTTGCCCACGTTTCCAGGAAAGTTTTCCTTTAGTTTTGCAGTTTGGAATTAAGAGAGAGTTTGGGCTTTGATTCCTGTGGGATGAAGAGGCAGCTGTCTGTGGGAGAGTTGTGGCTGGTGCCACAGAGCATCTATGCAGGCAAATGGTTATCTTGATGAATGTCCTTCTTGTCCAAGTGCCAGGATACAGCACTGGGGCTGGTGGCTGTGGCTACTGGAATTGTGGCTGTCAGCATGCAGGAAGGATCCTTTGGCTATAGCTGTGAACAGTACTTGTGTGCAGCATGGGTGGTGGCCTGAAATGATTTATTCTCTGTGAAGATACAGGCTGGCAGGCCTGGGAGCTATAATGGGTGTTTTAAGTCACTCCTCATGATGTTTTTTGGAGTTCCTCTGTTGTAAGGGTTCTGAGTGAGCAAGTGGCTTGGGTTCTTGTGAAAGCTGTCTTGGCTACTCTGGGTGGAGTAAAGGAAGTGTAAGGAAGGGAGGGAGGAGTCAGCATCTGGTGTATAGTGATAGATGTGTCTTTGGGGTACCTGGTAGCAATCTGCCATGCTGCTGCGCTCTACCTGAGGTTGGGGAAGCCCATGGGCTGGCCAAAGGTTGAAGGTCAGGTCAGCCAGCCACACACTGAAGCATCCCACTACATGCTGGCCCTATGGCAGTGAGAGCAGCAGTGTGTCTAGTGGGACCTCCTCACTGTGGCTTGCTGACCATATTGGAATAGTTGAGAGAGGCATGTTCCAAGGATGTCCAGCCAGACTTCATTCCCTCTGGAGGTTAGGCGTATTGGTGATCAGACAGCTCCTCCAAGCCATTGGTGTATGAAGCATCGAGGACGCAGCCAGGCCAAGGTAGATCTTGAGCAGTTTGTGTCTTAAGTATCTGAATCTCATTCTGAAAGAATTTCTTTGTTCTGGGACCCATGATAGATGAGATTATTTCCAGTCCTTTTCTCCTATTTGCACTGGGACGAGGCTGAGTGGTGGGGGTAGATATAGCATGTTTCTGTGGGATGAAAAAAGCTATTTCAGAGCAATAGGTGCCTGTCTGATGCTTTTAGCCTGGCCATACATGTCACATTCCTCTCAGGAATTACACTGTTTGAAGTATGCTCTTGCACTGTGTTTCCAGATGCTTTTTGTGACCATGTCCCCTCTAGGTCAGAGGCTCCTCTGACTGTGACACCAACTCCTGCAAGAGACCACATGTTCCTGAGATGCTTTTGCATCTGGGTCTTTGTGCTGTGTGTCACAGCAACAAGTGAGATGGATCATGGATGGACTTAAGTGTAGGGTGGAGTGGAGTTTATTCCAGGTGAGGGTAGGTTGCTATGGGGTTGTATCAGAGGAATTGTCTAGCCCTCGAAGCTTGAATTGCTCTCAAATTGACTGTACTTCCTGGATGCTGTAAGCAAACAAACCTGCTGGGGCACAGGATCAAGCTGTCCATCAGTGGAACTCTGTGTTACCACCTCCACCAAGCACCTCGGACACCAGCTGCAGTTGCTGGAAATGTGCAGTACTTGTCATGGCTTATTTTGCATAATTATACTGGAAAAGGTTTTCAGTGCCATGAAGGGTGGGATTAGCCTAAGAAGACTAGACTGGAACAGGCTCTTGGGCCTGGGTTATGAAAGCAGATGCAAGCTGGTAGCAGTCACACTTATCTGAGGACTTCAAGTTAAAGCCACGGCAATTTTTTTGACACTTGATAAAAGAACTGGACAAGAAGGTGCTGTCTTGAGTGAGCAATGCAGTATTTTGGAGCGCTAAGAAAACAGCCTAAATGGCAGATATTAAACAATGAACCCCCCCCCTTTTTGGAGGAGCAGTGAATGCAGCGTGCTCTCCCTTCTTAGCATGAAGTGGCATAGTGGAAGAAGTGGCTTATATCCAAATTGTACCCATTATTTTTTTACAACAGTTTTCAAGCAGGAAGTGTCACTAATAACCACGTCTTCTAGGCTGGGCAAAGGCCAAATGCAATGGCAAGATGCACTTAAGCCTGGAATATGGCTTGTTTCAGCCTTAGCAGAGGAACCATTAACCAGGAAGGAACTTCTGTCAGAAGATGACAAATTCTACTCTCAGTGAGTTCTGGTTTTCGTCAGCTTTCGTGTGTGTGAAGTGCCTGTGGCTTAGTGAAAAAGAAAGATGAGACTTGTATCAGCTTCTCCACCAGTGGGACAGTTGTGCCAGCTGGCCCACTTTGTGCTGCTTGCAGGGAATGTGTAACCTTTGGTGTCTTATATCTTTCTGCCATGGCTGGAATGGCCTGGTGGCTTCTGGCCATCTGCGGGGTCACAGCTACCCAAGGGTGCCCATGCTAGCACTCCCTGACTCATACTTTCTTAGCAAGCACTCTGCTCTTGCAAAAACATCTTTTCAGTCTCACAGCCAGAGGCTCACATAGATTTCATTGGTGTGACCTCCAGCTTCTGCCTCAGTTCTGCAAGGGGAAGATGGATCAGCTCAAACTTTAGTCAGATTTCTGATCTGAGTAACTTCTGTTAAGTCTAATTAAGATTCTGAAAGAATAATGGAGGTGAATGCTGTAAAATAAATAGAAAAATGTTATGTGAAATAATCATTCAGAGTCAAAGAGCTTTGGCTACGTTTGAGGCAGATACATGCACATTTTTACATGCTCTGATGCTGCGTTGCAGCTTTACAACTTATCTTTGCTGCAGAGGAAATGCAGGTTTTTACACCTTTGCAAATGTAAATTCTTCCAGTAGCTCTTCTGAAGAATGGTTGGCTTTTTGTTATTTTATTTTTTTTCCTGTTATTGAGTTTCCTGAGCTTGAGGTGCGAAGAATATTTTAGTCAATCTGAGCTGTCTTAGACCAACCGTGTTTCTAACACTGATTTGAGAAAGGAAGATGATCTTTCTTGGTAAACCCTCTTTCTTTACTTCCATTAATAAACAAGAATTTTGTAGTTCAGAAGAGTGAGAGAATGTAAGAGAAAATAGGTGCAGCACTTGAGTTCTACTGGTTCTCAGGTCTCAGCAGATGTTGCCTGGATTTTGGAAAAAAATTAGTTGCTCAAAGATACAGATGTAACTTCTGTAGCCTCATAAAGAGCCGTATTGTAGCTTCTGTAGGGCTGAACTTGATGTGGGGCAGACTTGCAGTCTATCTAAACATTGTTCTGCCTCCTGAGATACCTAAATAATCATGGAAGTGCAATACCTGCTGAACAGAAGCAGTCTGTCAGTTTGCTAAATATACTCAGAACAGATTGAAGAAAAAAAGTAAACACAAGATGTGTAGTATATGCACTGATGAATTCTTCGAATAAAAATGCTGGCTTTGTGCAGTTTTCGTTAAATCAGGCCCCTATCCTAATGCTGTCTGATATAATGAAGGAGAAACTCTTGCCCTGTGACTTTTGATTGTTTAGATCTTTTTGCTCTCTTTTCTAAGAGGATGGTTCTTTGTGCAGTGAGCAGCAGCATACCTCTCATTGAGCTTGCTTTGACTTGAGCTGCGCACATACTGTGGAAATAACACATAGATGTCCGGAGGTCCTTACAGCACAAAAATCACTGACTTGGCAAATGGAAAATGCTGAGTGACCTTTAAAGGTAAAGTGCAACCATAAAGACTTTAAATTAAAATGCTGTATACATTCACACAGTTACAGCTCAGACAGCGTCAGCCTTTGCATATTAAAAAGCATTTAATTCAGAATAGCAGCTGACTGCTTCCTTATGTCTTCAACCAAATAACAAAGCAAGCATTTCTTTAAGGGGAGAAAAACTGATGTACAGGTGTAGAACAAGATTAACAGACTGAAAACAAAATCTACCTGCAGCTGTTTCATTCTACTGTACGGAATGCATTTTTAGTTACCGTTTCCATGGCTTTTCTAAGAGGAGACTCTTGTGCCTAGTTTCTGAATTGAACCTCTCATCAGACACTGGACTTTTGTGAAGTCTGCCTTTGAGGAGGAAGAACAGCCTTGATAATTATCTACCCTCTCTTAGTTTTGCTCTCTTCAGCCTGAATGCTTCCCAGGAGGCAGTTCCTGGCAAACAAATTCTGCCATGTCCTGAGCGCAATGTGAAGCCTGCAAAGCCCTGATTCTTTTCTGCACATTCCTGGGGTGAGGGCACCAGGGTGTGTGCCTGGGAGAGCCTTGCAGTGGGGATGAAGGAGCAGAGCCACCTGCCTCAGTTCTGAGCCTAAGGCCTGCCTTGTACCGGGATGTGATGAAGCCTGATAAGCAGCTAAGAGCGCTGGTTGATGATGGCTGGGCCCACAGTCAGCCCAGGAGCCTGTAGGTGGTTGTGGATGTCAACAGGTGTCTGGGAAGGGTTTGTCTTGGAGTTGCATGAGGAGAATGTGATGGTCTCTACCTATGTGGAGGACGTGTATGCCTTAAGTTTGTTTGCCCTCTTATCCTGCTCCTGTAGGCTTCTGGTTTCCATGACACTGCTTTGAAGGGAGCACTGTGGTTTGAGTACAAACTGTTTGAGGAACTGTCTCCTTCTGCTTGGTTCAGTGCTGACTCCTAATACCTTCTTTTGATGTCTTCTGGCTGATGTATTAAAAGACGTGGTGAATCACTTTTCATAGGCTTTTCCAGACCCATTGTGAGTGCATGCATCTCTGCCATACATTTCTCAGCCAGCTCTTTCCTTTAGTTGAAAAGCTGTACCTGAGTTAGTTAGCCCTCGTATAATCCAAAATGCTGGAGAATGATTATATGGAGTGCCTTCACGTTAATCCTGTTCCTTCTCCCAGCCTCCTGGCTCTTCACAGACCTCCCTGTAACTCCCCTGAGTCTTTGTTAGCGTTGATATTGGCTGCTTCAGGTGAGATTAAGCCTTGCAGAGCTTCTGCTCTTTTCAGTCTTAATCTATTTACTATTGCTTTAATTTAAAAGATGCGACCACAAGTATTAGCATGTGGGAGTGTGTGTGAGGAAAACAGAACATGGTGTACGAGGCCATACAAAAATAAAAACTACAAACCATCTCAGTAGTCTTTTTATGAGCACCAGTGTTCTCTCAGTTCCCTCTCTGCTGTCAGTGCATTGGCTTTCAGAAGCTAACATGTTTATTTTAGCTCCAGCTTTCCCCATTTCATCCTGTTACTTTGGAAAATGACTTAAGAAAAGCTCAACAGAAATAGGCTTCTCAGAACAATTAGCACAACCTGTCAGAAGCACTAAGGCTTGCTGAGTTCACGCCCACACAGGAATTTTAAATGTGCTTAAAAACCAAGGGGTGACCATTAGTGGTGCCATGCGGTTGGATGGTTTGTCCATCCACGGCAGCAGAGGCAGAGTCCTCAGTGCTCGACTGTGGAGATTTGACCATGGAATGGCAGCTGGATGTGGACACTGTTGGGAACTTGCTGAAGAAGGCAGCACATCTATCAAAACGTGTCCATCATTCTTGCCTCTCTCTTATGTATTTCTTTTTATTTGCTGTTCCTGTGTTTCAGTGAATCTCTGAGGGAGATTCTTGGCTGTGGAAGAGAACACTGACACAGGTATTTAAACTGCTCCTGAAAACATAAGCTCACCAGGTCAGGGTATGCGACAGGCTGCTGAGAGGCATTCTGTATCTTGCCAGGGATGCTGGTGAAGGAGTGAGGATTCTGGGATGAGAAGTGGTCTGTGTGTGCGGCTGTGAAGTCATCCAAAGCTGATGCTGGATGTACTTAATTCCCTTCAGCCTCACAGCAAAGAGGAAGGTCGTAATCTTCAGCAGGTGGAGCTTTGCACATAAGAGAGTGCTGATCTGGGGCTATGCGCCCATGGCATTCTGTAGCTGTAAACCCCTCATCCTAACTGCTTTGTTCCCTCTTGGACCTCCAGAAGAACTAGAAATCAAGTAAGTCAAGAACTGGAATCACATTTCTTTCTTTGAATGGAGTGGCAGTGTTTTATTAACAAACCTTGTAGGGAATCCTCTGAGGGAACTTTCACTTCTCTATCCTGGCACAGTCCTTAATGAGAGATCCCCTTCCTCCTGAGGTATTTTTAACGTGACTGGTCTCCTGCTGTCTGTCTTACTCATGCTCCCTGGAGGATTGAGCTCGTGCACGCCTCCCTTTCTGATTTTTCCTAAGCAGCATGTTGCCAGGTCTCTTCTGTGAAGTCACTGTGGTCTGTCTCACAGCACCTCGCCTGTTGGGCCGGAGACAAATGCAGCCTCTTCAGCTCCCAGCTGAGAACAGTGACCCAAAGGATTTGGCTTGCTCAAGCATGATCAAATATGCAGAAAGTACTGCTAGAGAGGTGGGTGAATGAGCAGGAACTTGCTGCTCTTCTGCCTAGGGCTCAGTCTGGACTGAAAAACAGTGTGTTTCAAGCTTATGAGAAGCGTATGTACAGCTGGGCAATGGGATTGATGCTTTGAGTGTGTGTCAACTTCTGTGGCAGTGACAATCACCAAATGCATCAAAGGTGCTAGTTAAAGCCCTCTGAGGGAAGCAATTAAGAAATGAGCTGACCTGGATGCAGATTTCTTTGCTCTTGAGCTGAAGGAGAAGGCTTAAGCAGGAGTTATATATCCCTTCCAATCTTTCTTGCTTTTAATCCTTGCTAATGCAGCCTAGAAAGCTCCATGAATGTTTGCCCAGCCCTTCTCTGAGCTCCTGATTTCAGGGGCATTATGACTTAAGCAAGATTTAGGTGAGTGACAGAGTGGAGAAAGGAAGGAGAGCTAATTTTTTTCTTTGGATTTTCTGCTTTAACTCTTCATTCTGTTTTCTCTGAGGAAGGAGTACAGTAAAGCAATAGTCTTAAAAGCAGCTCATACCTCTTAGCATTCTCTTCTCCCTCTTCTTTCTCTAATATCTCTTGTTTAGATGAAATAATATAACCTTGTCGTTAAGCCTGGGTCTGGGGGCTGTGAACTGCTTTAGGTTATCCCTTTCACGTGCCAAGATGAAGGTCTTGCAGACCCTGCTTGGGCATCTAACCGTGAAAGGTTGCCCAGTACACTGAAAAATCATTCACTTCTACTAGTTATTGGGTAGTGAAGAGAGCATTGTGAACCAAACTGTTCACAGTGCTCTTTGTGATAAGGTATAGGCAAATACAGACCCTTGAAAAATGTGTTTGCTAGCAGGGAAGCTCAGTGCAAAAGATGCCTGTGAAGTTCTGAAGAGCAGTGCTGAGAGATGGAGATGATGTATTGCATAGGTGCATAGATCAGAAATTCCTGACTGCTCAGGAACTGGACCATTCTGCCCATTTTATTTTACCATTTAATTCATCTCTGAGTGGAATTTGGCATCAGCAAGAAATCTAACCACTGCATCCCTTAGCATCAGACTGGGTACAGTAGGTCTTTGTCTGGCTCTGTAAGCTGCTCCTGATCACGATATTTCCAACTAAGAGCTTTTTCCTGCATGCAGCTGTCCCTTTTCCAGTCCTTCCTGCCACAAATCCTTTAAAACAATGCTGGCCTGAAAAAGTAGGAGAGATGTGGAGACTTCTTCCATGCTTGTAATATCATGCTCATGATATTATTCTTTATGCTAGAAAGTCCTTGTTCTGTTTATTTTTTTGTTTTTGTTTTGTGTGTGTGTGTGTTTTTCTCAAATTATTTGGCAGGCTAATGTTAGCAGATATATCAGACCAGCTATAAGAGTTGTAGTGGTAAATAGTTAGAACAGTGAATGAGTGATGAATACATCCAAAAACATCGCAGATGATCTACTGCTCAGTTATTAAGCATGTGTGCTGGGCCAAATTTTTCAGCACTGGCTTGAGGCAGAGAGGTGGGAGAGGTAATAGGGGAAAAAAACCAACGGGGAAGCCAGGCACTGTTCAAGGTCATGGGGCAAGATGGTTATTTGCCAGTATGGTCTTGGAAGAAAATGCAACTGTTGGAGAGCTGGCCTGAAGGGAAAGTATAGATTTGTGATTTCATCTATTTCATCTGTTAAAGATCATGTGTTATTGTGAATTATGTGTCTCCTATATTTTGAATTTCTGTTTGTAGCTGACGCTTACCCTAAGGTATTTGATGGAAGTGCATAGAAGTTATTAATGTCCTGGGGGGCAGAATGTTCCATCTGACTTTTTTTTTTGAGAGTATTTTTTTGTAATTTAAGTCCTTTGCCAGTATGAACCATGAAATGGCTTGATATGCTGTAAGAACTGGCTGCTTCAGACATAGGATATGGATACGAAGATTGATGAAGGATTTATAGAGTTAATGATTTATTTCATCTGTCACCCCAAAAACAAGAATTACAGGCTTTGTCTTGCCCAGCTATGTAGAAACTTAGTGCTGATTGCAGACAGTATTTGCAGTACAGTGTATTGCTGGAGTGTGTCTTGGAGATTTGATTTGTACTCACCTGTTCAGAAAACTAATTTTAATGTTAGTCATGCAGCCTTTCTTTCCTTTGAGAAATTGGACTTTACTGTATCAAATTGCTGCTTATTAGTAGGAAGTGGTGGGTGGATGCAAGCATGTGTGACACCTGGGTGCTTGATCTGTCCATCTGTCCATCCCCCCAGATGCCTCCTTGTGAGCCAGGAGGACCACCCTGAGCCCCCTCCTGGCTAAAGAAACAGGCTTAACTTGTATGGTGGGATCATAAAAAAATAAATAAAATAAATAAATAAATAAAAAAGGTTGGGTTGTTGTCCTGATGTAAACAGTGGAGGTCGGGCATAGGCAGCCTGGCAGAGACCCTCAGACATCTCTGAACAACTTTTTTACATGCCTTACAATCCTTATACCTGTTTCTGACTCTCCCTGTTGTAGCTCTTGCTCCTCCCTTTCACTGCCCTACTCTTTCCCTTCGAAACAGCCTGTCCTGTTTATGGTTTTTCATGGAGGTTCTAGTTTTGTAACATTCTTAGTTGAATTTATAGTTTCTGATACTATTGCCTTTAAACTTTACCTTACAACTCACCTGAATGGATCTCATGTTCCTGCTGCCATTTTTTTTTTCCACTGGGAGATAAATAAGATTTATTTATTTTGACTCTGCAGGCAGAAGCACTTGTGTGGGATAATGATATATCAGCTCATGCCCAGTCTGTTGCCAAAGCCAAATATGAATTTTTGTTTGGCTTGGAGGAAGAGAAGCCTTCAGAAGTGGGTAAGTGCTATTTATCCTTAATGTGTGCAAAAACAGCCTGAAGATCCTTGGGAAAGAATTGCAGAAGCTGCTCCTGATAGCCATGCAAGGGTTCACTTGCTGTACAGTGCTGCCCTTCACCAGAACGCAGTGTAAGTGCCAGATCAAAAGAGCCCAATGTTTTGGCCACGGCAAATTACAGCCGTTCTCTGTCCTAAGCCCCTACCTTTCTGTTTGGCTCACCTAGGCAACCTCGACATGATGGTGGGGACTCGTGCCAATCATACACAAGTGGTGGGTTGGTCGATGGAGCTTGGCACTTCTACACAGTGGAGTCATCTCAGCCATGCATCTGCACTCCACATGCCAAAACACAGTTTTGCCTGGCAATCCTTCCAGGAATTCCCTGTATGAGCTGCACGCTGCTGTTCTGACAGCCAGAAGTAGATAAGATTTTAATTTAGATACTCTAGGTATACTGCTCCCTCCCCTGTGTTCAGTAATTAATGTACTCCAGATGCAATATCTACTGTTACGCCTAAGGATCAGTCTTGTTTCTGTGCTGTTCTTTCAAACAGTGGGGTGTATCCTACCTTTCCCCAGTGCAAGCTGAGATTAAAAAAAAAAAAAAAAAAGTTGTTACTGTATCTGTTTCTTTTTTTTTTTTTTTTTTTCCCTTCATTTTAATTACCACCAATCCTTGCCGTCTTTGCAAAAGTGTTTCCTTAGGCTGTTCTCTTTGCACCTTGATCCCTTCTAATTGCAAACTTTCTGGAATGTCACTTCTAATTAAAGATGATTCTCTTCCTACCGGAGAAGGGCAGCACAGAAACAAGCTGTGAGTTCCCTTCCTTAGTCAGGGGGGAAAAAAAAAAAGAAAAAAGCGTCAGTGAAGTTTGGAAAGTGAGCGATATGTTTCTCCTGGATTTTCTAAAGATAAGTCTTCCACGTGGGAAATCCTAATGGCAGAGTAGTTGGAAACACAAAACCAAGCAGATGTCTTCATTTAGGAATTTTAAAAACTTTTACAAATTGCTACAAAAATGTATATCACATTATTACATGAATCACAGTGACCTCATTTCTTGTTTGGTAATAGACAATGTGAGAGTACTGTCAGCAGGCATTAGTACAATTCTGGAGATTGGTATTAAATGAAATACGCTGTGTCTAATAAATCCAAGTGAATCTATTATTGTTACTAGCCAAAACAATTAGCATGCATGATAGGCATTCAGAGTCATTTGAGTACTTAGCAATAAAAGAATGGGTGGCAAAGTATCAGCCAGAAGTATGGGCTTATGTATGTTCTTCACCATAATTTTGCTGTGTTGCTTCTTGCCTTGTATCTGAATTGCCTTATGTACCTTTATTAATTAGAAACTATTATTAGGGGTTAACAATTAATGAAAAGGGAATGGCTGCAATGGAGAACGTGCAAATAATTTATAGTTGTTAACATCTAACATTTGTGTATTGTACCCAGAAACTGCTATACAAGTTCTTTTTCTATACCATTATGCCTAGAGAATTGAATGACTGTGATAAACACCATGCAGAGTCTCAGAAAGGGTCCCTTACTCTGCAATAGGGAGTTTCTTCTGACAGAAGGGCAGAAGCTGAACTCTGCATGAGACCTTAAGGAGTCTCCTTGCCCTGTGTTCCAGCCGCCTAGACTTGGCAGGGATCTGCAGTCCTCTGTTTGTCCCTTGGGTAGTGAAAAAGTTTACTAAGCCGTATGCCTTCTGTTGTGAATTTTCCCCATCTGGGTTGAGGATATGTGCTCTCCTTGAAGCTGCTATTACTCCTGCCCAAAACTCGGATTCCCTACTATGTGGTATTATGCCTACCCAGACCTGTTTCTTGGTGTCACAGGCAAATGTAGCCTCTTCCTCCTCCTGGAAGATGCTTGACAAAAACAGATACACAACGATGGCGCTACCCCTTCTACTTGTTTTCTTTAAAGCAGTGAACTCTAGTTTATTCTTCACTGCAGATTAATGAGTATGGAGCTGACCGAGTGCAATAGTAGAAACTCGGGGCCTTGTGCACCACAACCCAGCTGTCTTTGATTCAATATATACTAAATATGCTATGATAGAACTGCAAAGGATGGAAACTTTCAGTGCAGGCAGCTATGTCTGGAAGTCTCTCTATTTGTGCAGAGGGGGTAATACTGCTGAATATCCAAACCAACTTGCTACTTTCTATAGTTACTTTAAAAAAAAAGATGTCACGCTTTTCATGTGTCAAAGCTTGTAAGATTTCAAGTGAGTGAGTGACAAGGATAGTGGCCAGGAGCAGCACTCCTGTTTAAACTTAATCAGGAGAACAGCTTGTCGCTGTGAGCGGTAAAGCTGAACTTTCTTTTATCTAACTCAAAGAGGTTTCACCCATGCCTTGGCTGGCCTCAGAACACAATACGTAAGCTGCTGAACAGCTTAATTAGTTATGCCTCCCAATTTGTCCTTTCTCTCAAAAACAGCCTTATTTCTGAGAGCCTGTTGGATGCCGTTGAGAATCTTTTTTTTTTAATTGGGTAGTGAAATGCTTGTATTGGATAAGACGCTTTACAAAGAGGGGAGAATGACTGGGGGGAAAGCTTAGCAAGCTTCTGTTTGCGTAGGTCTCACTCTGGAAACAGCAGACATGGTTAACAAGCTTGTGGTCATTTTCACAGAGGAGAAAAGAATCCAGTTAGATGCATGTAGAAGAGATGCTTAATTGCTGTATTCAATTGAGCATGCTAATAAAGCTGCCACATTATAAACAGTTCCTCATTTCTCTCTTTACTACTCTCAGTCTCCTTTTATCTGGGAGCTTTATAATCTCTGATAATCTGTACGTAGGCTCTCTGTCTTCATGTGTGACTTCTGTTTGGCTTCTTTTCCTTCTCCTCCGTTGCTGGTCCTCCTCCTGGAGGGAAGTGGGTAGATGTATCCACACAGAAGCAGGTTCAGGCCTCCAGCACCCTTGTCTCATCCAGTCAGGATGAGGGGACATGCGTTTTCCTGCAGAGTCCTGCTCATGGTCTCTGTGGCCATGTGCCCCAGCACTGCCTCACCATACTCCTCAGCAGTGCCTCAGCCTCCTGCCTCCAGCAAAAGAAAATATTATCTAAAATCTGAACTTGGCAGGAGTGCACAAGACATATTCTCAGCTTCGTTAACATAAAGGGCGCTTGTTGTTTAGGTCTGAAAGGATATCCTCCTCTGGATCTGGCCATGCAAACAGTGGTGTCTGTTGAACAGGCCTTGGTAGGCTGTAGAGTACTGATTTTTCTGACTTAGCACTTCCTATTCTAAATGCCAAAAAAAAGAGTCTTGATAAAATGGTGGTCCTAAAATGTGTGTCCCTTATTTTGTAGGGAACCCTATGAAATGGCTGCTCAAAGAAACATCTAATCCAAGAAGTTCCTAGTGCCTATCATGAGGAGAGAAATCCAAGAAAATTTCTTTGTAAAATTCATGAAGTCTTTTCTCTGATACTTCTAGGAGGGGAAGCTGTTAGTCTTCCTCTGTAATAGAAAGCTTAATCTCCTTTTTCACAAAAAAGGCCCTGTACAAGTAGCCCTGGGGTTGCTAAGCAAATCTGGTCTTTCCCAACAGCTGCTGCAAAAAGCTTGTTTTTGAATTCCTGGTGAAATGAATAGCTTTTTGGAAAGCCTGTCACTCACTGTTTTGTGTACAGTGAGGTGTCATGAGGCAACTGAGCTCATTGTAACAGCTTGCTTCTGCCAAAAGAGATGGTTCCAGCCACACACTGCTGTGCATTGCCTCATACTAACTCTTCTGCTCTTTTGATTTCTTAGCAAGCTTAATCCAGCAAAAACTTAGTAAGAAAAGGTCTAACAAAGGGCATAGTTTTGCCTGGCAATGTGTGCTGAATCACCTCTGCAAGTGGTCAAACAGTGCGAGAGCTGGCACGCAGAAGAGAATGAAATACATGTGACATGTGACAATATTTATTCTTGAGTGTGAATCATGGAGATGAGTGCTTTTGCTGTAGATTTCTTTGACTTGTTTCAAGAGCTAAGGAAGAGCACGGTGTTGTTTCTTTGCACATCCTTCTTGTTAGATTGCTGATTTAAGTAGCCTTTAGAAAGATATACCTGTAACTTACAGTAAAATAAATATCACTAACTTTATAAGCCATTCTTTGCTCTTCTGCCTTGCTTTCTTTGTCTTCATCATTTCTAGTCATGTGTGTCCACCTCTGCTGCATCCTCCTTGCACTGCACAAATGTGGCACCTTCCTGACCCTAACTTTCAAACCTTCTCTTAAGTCAGGTTTATTTGCTCACATATTGAACCATTCTCATACTTGTGTGGATGGCTAACTGTAGGCTTCCTCAGCATTTTAACCACATTACTTTCCATTTCAATACCCCACCCTCTGTCATTTTTTTCTTTCTCACTCTTTCCACCTCCAGGCAGCATTAAAAGTCTGTCCTCCGCAGTGTGGTGTTTTCGTCTGCAGCTTTTCTTGCCTGAACAGGTGCAAAAGGGCATTCTGTGAGGACTGAAGGGCTGATTTCTAAGTCCACTTTGCAGTGACAGAGCTCCTGAAGATACGTTTGTGTGTTTGAGATCCACTCTGCAACATTTAGCAGGGTTGCACTCTTAAGACTGAAATCTGGAAAGCTAAAATGTGGTGCTCACACACTCAGTGGAAATTCAGTGTTATGTGCACTTGAATCTGTAAGCTAAATTGTTGTTTTTTCTAGGGTCCTACCATTGTTTGTGACATGCTGAAGACTGGCAAGAGTTTTTAAATGACAGTGTGCATTACTACTTTTTCTTGTGGCTGTCCCTGATGTTTGCTGTCTCTGCTGGGCAGTGAGACATTATGTGAAGCCCAGTGCTTTGCAGAAGGAAATTGCACGTCTTGTGACCTGCACTTTAAAACTGGGTAGTTCAAGCTATCATAACCTACAGCTGCAGGGAGGAGATTGCCACATCCTTGACTCAGTAAACAATAAAGCTGTTTGAAGGGCAGGGGTTTAGTAGGAATTATAGTTAAAACATGGGCTGTTTGTTTATTGATCTTAAAAGCACAAAATTAAACACTCAGTGGCTAGGAAATGCCAGATGGAGGCAGTAATTACTTCCTCTTTTTCTGGCTGTGCATGGTAGTTGGGAGCTGGTGTTGCCAGTTGCCCTTGGTGCTGGCTGGTCTCCTTCAGGCACCCTGATTGTATGTGCTGCGGGCAGAGCACAGCAGCAGCTGAGTAGAAACGTTTTCCTGGCATGATGGAGCCCTGCTCATGAGCACCAAAGGAGGGCCTCCACTGGCTGGTGTGATTCCATATGTGGGCACAGCAGGGCACAGCTGCATTGTTGCTTGTCCTTGCCCTGGGCACCTCTCAGCCCCATCACTTTTTGAGGTGGATGACGGAAGCAGCACACGGACACAAGCCTTCCGACAGGTTGTCCTGGTTCATCTCTAAAGGCTTCCAGAGGAGTAGCAGCGTTTTGTCCTGCTCTTCGGGGGATCTTGATAGTGAACATGCAGAAGATTATAATTACACAGGTAGATGGAGTTCTGGTATGGTATCATACTGAAAAAGCATAACGTGGTACAACAAATATTTTTCCTACTCACCATCTGACACAGAGCAGCTTCTGCTCTGGAACCCCGTGTTGTTTATTTAACACCACTCAGCTTCCTGAGGAAGGGAATTTCATTCACCATGCCAGTTTCTGAAGAGTTCCCATGCAGTGTCCAACCACACCTTCGGCAGCAAGGGCTGGCAGACACATGCGCCCCTCCATGCCTTATTTTTATTTTAACTGTGTAACTTGATATCCAGCTCCTGGGATGTGTTGATGGCTGCGTAGGGTGCTTTCTTTTAGCCTGGTCTATTGATCCTGAATCTCAAAATGCAACAAAGGACATCCTTTCCTGTGGGTGTGTCTGGTTTCCTCAGTGGCTGCTGTGAGGATCAAGAGTTTCTCAGATTTCTGACAAACTGTATGAGTTGTTTGTTTGTTTGTTTGTTTAAGACGTTGTTGCTACCTTGAAAATCTAGAAAGGTTTTTCTGTATTTCTGTTTTGAGGATTTTTTGCTGCTTTTTAAAAGATTTGTTAAAAACAAAGTATTTTAAATCCTTAAATACAAGAACATACAGGGAGTCCTCCCTTGGTAGACTGTGTGTCAAAGCAGCTATGGGCTGTCACTGCTCCAGAAGATTGATCTGTCAGCTGGAGGTTCTTAGAGAGTTATTAAAATAATTCTTGGTACCACTACATCTGTCTGAACCAGGAGCTTCCTTTCTGCAGTGGACAAATTGTAAAGTTTGGATTCTTTCTGGATTTGCTGTTTGAATTTGGGGGTCAATGTTTATGTTTTCCAGCTTTTTAAACCCCGAAGTTGATGTTCTTACAGTCACTGGGGGGGGGGGGGGGGGGGGGGGGGTAAAAAAAAAAAAAAAAACTTTTTTTTTTTTTTTTTTGCTTCCTTTCAAAAGAAGTTTTTGTTTTTTTTTTTT
>JAPSGF010000066.1:1666668-1679309 GCA_035772895.1 Perdix hodgsoniae
TGGGAGTGTGTGTGATGTGGTGGCGTGGAGTGTGGGGGGTTGGGGGGGGGGAGGGGGTGGGGGGGGGGGGGGGGGGGGGGGGGGGAGTATTAAAGAAGAAAAATACATTGTATTTATTTAGACTTACCCATGTCACAATAGAAGTTCAGTTTTTTTCCCTTTTGCATTCCCTCCCATTCACTCTCATGCTAGCAACTGTTTCGCTCTACACTTTTGCTTTCCAGGGTAATGACTCTGGGGACTGAGCTATCTCATTGACCATCTGCAGCTCATGCAGCAATTTGTAGTGTATAATCCCTCCCACTAAGCTCTCCCAGCACGTGCTGTGTGTTAGTTTTGGACTGGGTCCTGTTCTGGGCTCAGTGTGGGCCTGCAGTCTGCTGTGGCAAGGTGCCATCCTTCCTGCAGCCTGGGGAACAATGAGGTGCCCAGTGGAGAACTTGTAGTTCAGTGCAGTTGGAGTTACACCGGAAACTTCCAAACCCCATTTACTGCTGGGGGAAAAGAAATAAAATCTGTGAAAGAGATTAATAATGTGCTATTCTGGTCATTGCTTTCTTAATGGACAGTATTACAGTGTGCAGCTGGAAGCCCTTCTTGGTCTCCTTTTCACAAGTGATGACTTGTGCCACATGGCAAGCTGAAGGAGCTGGAGCACTGCTTGCATCTAGAGGGGCTCTTGGTATGGGTATCTGGTGAGAGAGCAGCTGTTCTATAGCAGACTGAAGGTTCACCTCCTGCAGCCTCTTGTGGCCAAAACTAGAATTTAGGGAACAGAGAACTACACAGAGCAATACTTCTCTGGTAAGGCCTTCTAATGTCTTGTGGGCCACGGGCTTCCCGAGTAGCATGGGGTAACTTGGTGGATGGAGTCCTGCCCTGTGTTGGTCAGTTCAGCTGTGGAATCAGTTTGGGACGGAGACCACCACTGGGTTTGTGTTTCTGGAGCTTGTCAGTGACCCGCTCTGATCTTTTCTTTGGGGTGAGGGATCCCAGGCAGCATGATTGCTTCTTCTGCTTAGGCCCTTCTGGTTCCCCTCCTCATGCCTGGGTGTTTGCCAAAGTGAGTGTGGAGAAAGCAGCAGCATTTAACCTGCACCTATTTTATAGGCCCTACTCCTCTCTGCTTCAGCCAGCTTCCGTATTTCCACCACGCTGTGTTTTGCATGGTGCTGCTGGGCAGGTGAAGGCCAGGCTTCAGCTTTGCCTGGGTAAGCACAATGTCCAAAAGCCCAAAGCGGCTTCAGGCTGCCTGGTATGTGGATGCCTGCAGTCTGATCAGAAAAGCTCAGTGCTCACATTATGTAAATCCCTTGGCTTTGGCTAGCAGAGGACTATCAGGGCATGGAGAGTGACATCATTTGGAAAAAAAGAGCTGCTGACAGCGATGGAGAAGCATCTGTACTCTCCCACAGGCAGGGGCTGCTCCAGCTCAGTCTGCAGGTGCTGCCCTGTAGATCTGGATAGTTCTAGGTACTAATGAAGTGCTGGATGCAGTGTGCGATCTGCATGTCTCCCCCACCCACTCCGTGTGGGTGCAAACAATGGTAGTGCTGCAGTGGCTGTCATCATTTCCTTGTAACATACACATAGTGTATACTGCCCTGATTTGGCTTTTACAAAGAAACGCAGCAAATGTCTGCAGCATAAAGAGGTCACTGCTGTGATTCTGCATGCAGCTTCACCCACGCGTTGCTAGTGATCAGTGCTGAGAGTTGCAGAGAAATAGGATGCAAGATGACTGCACTGTTGTGTGAAACCTTCAGCTCAGTAATGCTGAAATGCTGTCAGGCACCTTCTGCTCTAAAACAACACTCTCAGGATCACCATTCTGCCCCTTTATTCCTCCGTGAACACTACAAGAGCAAGCAACAGTTAAGCACAAACATCTCCCTGGCAGATCGTCAGGCAGCCTTCACTGGAGGAGATCTTTTTCCCCCTGCAAGCTGCCAAGGTGGACTCCTTAGCTCCGGCGATAGACTGAATGAGACTGCAGTTCCCCCATCAGTTTCATAATACTCAGAAAGCTTCCATTTACATCATTGTGTGCAGTGCAGGGCAGCAGCTGCCAGGAAATTTGAAACTATTTTGATTCCACTTGACTAGAACAGCAGCAATTGAATTAGCTGGTATCGCTATAGATAAACTGATGATCTGTGCATTTTATTTCTTTGACCAATGGGTAACTGCTGGAGCTACAGTAACCTCTGTGAGTAAGGAGACTGTTCAAGCAAATATATCTGATTTCTCTTCCTAGCTAATATATATATATATTCTGTATATAATATATATATATAATATATATATATATAAATTCTGTATAGAGAGAGACACTCACACCATTCTTTTGTAAAATGTACCTGTGAACAGAATGTCTGTCTATGCTTGTAACTTGTATTTTTCTTCCTAGAATTTCCTTCTATTATGCTGTAGACAAGCTTGATTGAATTTGAGTGGTTATTTATCTATGAAATATCATATCTATGCCTGATGTAAGTCATGAATTCTTTCAGTCTCTAGTCATCAGAAAGGCTGCCAGTTGCTGTTAGATTATATTCGCCCGGTCTCCGTTTTCTAACCACTCACCCCCATGCTATTTCAGCCTTTTCTGTCATTGTAATTTTGCTTTGTTGAAAGAAGCTGCTTTCAATGCAAAGTAGAAATTGGTGTTACCTGAGAATGTGTGTCCTTTCATTGTTTGTTTGGTGATGGGTGTTTTTTTTCCCTGCTCATCTTCAGTGCAGTCCTTAAATTTTGTTGTTGCTTTTCTAGCCTTGTTTGTAATGCAGTCATATTGGGGGATGGGGTTAGACAGGATATGCCAGTAGCTGCAGCAAGACATGATGCTGTGGTGGTGGATGGGAATAAGGGAGGAGTTTCCCTTAAAGAGCTCAGCCTGCTCCAGATACTGGCACCTGAAGAGATGTGCTGAGCAGTGGGAAGGGTTTTGCCTCTTGCAGGTGCAGGTGATGCTGGTGTCTACATGGAACAGAGACTGAAGCAGGGCTGTGTGTGGCTCTACCTGATGCAGGGGGAACAGGCTGTTGCTTTGGTGCCGCATGTGAACTTTTTCCATTCATCTCTGAATGAGATAATGTTTCTCCAGTATGCTGTGAAAGCAGAAATCCCATTTGTTTGTGGTCATGCTGCAACTGCAGAATCCCTGCCAGAGCTTTGCTGCTCTGCTGTAGACATCACTGTAGAAAATACCTTAATTTTATACTGCAGAAGTGCTTCCCTCTTGCCCACATGAAACACTTGCAGCTTGCATGTTCATCAGAGAGGCATGCCATGCTCCTTCCTTGTGTGCCTCTGTGTGTCTGCATACACACCTGCGTGCTCTATGTGCCTGGCTTTTCCAGAGTGTACTGAGCTTGCTGGAGGGTAATGTTTGATTGGGAGTAGCTTATGGAAAACATTTTGGAGGAGAAGCAAACCAGAAACTTTCTTTGGACAGTTTTCTGCTGTGTGCAGCGGCCACCAGCGATAGAAGAGGCATACAGCAATGTGTTCAGCATTCAGTGCTAGAAATAAGGCCACTTCTGTTTCCCTCAGCTCGATTCAGAAGCTAAGATAACAATTAGCAGAGATGAGTTTGGCTGCTTGGCATGAACTGTATGTGAGGCTTTGTTGGAGATTGGCCTTCAACACGCGTTGGCTGCATCTCAGCTCCATGGAGGTCTGGGAGGGGGGAGGGAGGGGGTGAAGCTCTGGGCTCATTTCAACTGTGGGGAGCCTTTTGCTGGCTTGAGGTTGAGCTAGTGCTGGTGCAAGTATGAAAGCTCTGCAACCACACAGCATTGTTCTTGTTCATGAGTCTTGTCCTGGCAGAAGCATGTCCAAATGGTGACCTGGTGCTGGTGCCATAAAACAGACAGGGAATGCATCCCCTGTGTGGTTGTGCAGCTGAAATTTTGTGCAGTGGGTGCTGTTTATCTGGAGCTCCCAGAAAAGGCACTACATCTGGGCAGGAGACATCGCTGTCTTGTAACTCCTCCAGTGCATACCCAACTGTGAGCTGAAAACCCTGTGACGGAGCCATACTAGCAGTGTGGTGTGGGCAAATCTTTGCACTTCACAGTCATGTGGGATCTTACTGTTTGGTCTGAGGCTGCATGAATCTTGTAGCAGAGGAGATCCTTACTTGGCCCAGACACTGTCCTCAGTGGCAGCCGAGTCATCTCAATGAAATCTGACCCACTGAAGTTTTATTCTGGAGTGAATAAATCAAGGGTGCAGAGATACCAGAGAACCTACAGGGAAAGAAACTGTGTCTTGGCACAGTCTGAGTCTGTCAGTTTGATGCAGTGCATGCTCACCTCATGCGCAGTGTTAACCCTGTGGTTAGAGCTACTGTCTTGTTAGCTGCCAGGTGTGGCTGCTGCTTCTTGTCTTGTCAGTGTATCTACCACTGGCAGATACATAGCCATACTTGTGTGATGCTGAACTCGCATTAAATTATCCTCCCTCTTACCTTGAACTCAGCCTGTCATTAAACAGATACATGAGTTTCTACTCAGCGGTGGCTTGTGGCCAGGTTGGAGCAGCAGCAGCCATGTGTTTGTAGAACAACACCCAGAGATACACCTCAAGCAAGGCAAAGCATCCAAATGCAAGTGGATATCTGGTTTCAGAGATCTCCCTCGTAATGCTTTTCAGGGTAGTGTTTGGTTCTAGTCTCCTCGTTGTTTGGTTTAAAGCAATTTAAACTTCAGGCCAAGCCTTTCTTTAAGTTTACAGTGAACACAGCTGCAGCTGCTTTTTTGAAAGCTCGTCTCCTCCTTGGACTGTGATATCAGGTGGCCAGATAGGCGTCAGTGTGCCATCCATGCTGATTCATCCACGCTCTGAGAACAACTGGATCTGTGTTACCCAAGAACAATAGGGGCCACTGGGTGCTCGGCTCCTTTGAAAATGCCGTTTGTTTTCTCTCCCTCTTTGTTTACTACATTGGTTTGAGAAGCAGCATGAGAAGGGAGTGCTAGCAGGCTTTTTGTGAAGCAGTGAATTTACTTTTTCAAAGAGAAAATGGGAGCTACTTAGTATGCATGCATTTCTGCAACATGACTTCAGTTGCCTGAGTTGTTAAAGCAGGAGGGTAGTACTGGCAGAAAGTTGAATTACCATGTAATTTACATAATTTGTTTTGTAGTATTTATAATGAGGTGTAGCTGATTACCGTCCTTGTGTTTCATCGTACTAAGTGAAAATTACCTGGAAGTAATTTTTAAGTAAAACTGATGTGTATGACACATGCTGTGGATGGATGCTGAACCTCTGAATGTCTGCTTTCTTCAATTTTGTATTTGGCACGTGGCCTTAGATATTCAAGGGCCACTGGGACCCTTTCTGAAGTGTAGCAGACATTTTTGGCATTCCTTCCTCAGCAGTACACACTTCCAAAGTAGGGCTGCCCAAAAACTCCTATGTAAGAGGGACCAGTTGTGGATAACAGCAGTGTGAGCACGCAGAAGTGAGTTAAACAGAATGGTATTTTCCCTGCAGGAGTGAACGCAGTTGCTCTGTTATGAAAAGGCTGGGAGGGGAGGTTAGGCTTTTTGCTTATGCGTATGGTAAGTAAATCCATACTCTATTTTCTTTTTTTGCAGGTAGTGGCCATGGAAGTAATACTTTGCTGCCCCACACCATCATCAACGAATTTCCAGAGTACGGCACTATGGAGGCAAGTAGAGATGCACTGAGGACTTCATCAAAGAGCCAGGCAGAGCCTGTGACTTGCAGTCCAGAAGGACGGGACCGTTACCACATACCTAGCAGGCCTCCTCCCCAGTCTGTGGCTTCTGCAGATGAGCCTAGAGCTCAGGTTAAGGCAGCACAGCTGCACACTGCAGAAGAAGGTTTGCAACCTGTGGGTAACTTGCCAGAGATTATGAAAATTTCTCGACAGCTAGAAGCAACAAAGGTACAACAGAGAGCAAATACTTCTCTTGATTCAGAGACGCACATGGAAGAAAAGAGTGTTCCTGGCTGCCAGAATGTGCAGACAGCCAGAGAACCAGTTGCAGCAGGCCAAGAAAAACCCTCAGACATGCCTCTTCCATCTGAGCGAACAGCTGAGGAAAAAATGCATTTGATCATAGAGAAAGATCTGCCTGCAATATGGACTGGTGAAAAGCAGTCTGAGCCCTTGCAAGCCACCAGTAATAAAGCTGAGGAGGTCCACACAGCAGAGGAGACAAGTTGTCATAGACAATCTGTGACAAACCTGGAAGCGGCCAGTGGAGTGCAGGGGTGGGAGCAATCTGAGGAGTTTTCAGCTTACAGTCAAGGCAGAATGCAAATGGGTCCTGAGAGGAGACTCTCTAAAGAGGCAGCTGTGAGCAAACATGTAGAATTTCAAGGGGTGGAGATTTTATGGTTGCAAAAGGCAGAGGACCAGAGCAGAAAGAAGCATTCGCTGCTGGAGACCACATCTGTGGAGAGAAAAGTGTTCCCCAAAACATCAAGCCACTCTGTGCCACTGATGATTGCCCCCAGCTTGGTCACCTTGCCGGACAGTGTTAAGAGTGAGATCTGGGAAGAGCCTGGGGTGGGAGCTGCCCGTGGAGCTGCTCCTCTGGCACTACTTGATGAAAGTGGGGAGGATGAAGCTTTTTTGAAGGACAAGAATAACCGCAGCAAGGAGGAGACCACTGTGCTAGTGAGAGACCATGGCAGGTGAGATGGCGCCTGAGTGGTATGGGGGGGAAGGATGAGTGTCTCTCCTTACAAGCATGGGACTTGTGTCTGCCCATATGGGAGCTTCTGGTTTGCCATCAGCAGCACTTTTCATTTGTCTTCTGCCTGCAGCATGGTGGAAACAGTAATGTTTACTGTACAGAGATGGGCAGTGCCAAAAGCTGAGCTGAGTCCAGTCCACACCACAGTGTTGGTTGGAGTTGGAAATGAGGCTCAGATTTGGAAGTGTGGAAGTGTCTCTTGCAATCTGATAATGGTTGTGTGATGAAGAAACTGTTGCATGTTTAAGTAGTATTCAGGATTGGTGTATAATCAAATTTAGGCACTACATAGGTCTGCCCACATGCACCCTGCTAGATGTTTTGGTTTTGAGCCAAGCACATGGAAGAGTGGTGTGGGCCATTCTTTGTAAGGGTGTCCTGATTTGCTTGCTCTTCCTTACTGACTGTGTCTGTGATGGAATGACAGGTGCCCCGGTGGCTGTGAACCAGCCAGTACGTGTCCCTTTTGGTCCCTGAGCACTTTGCTCTGGTTAGTGCTAGAGCCAGTCTGTTTTCAGCCCTGATGGCAGATGAATACTGTGAACACTTGAAGTCTGCCCCCAGGTCTCAGGCCCTTACTGCCATGTGAGGGCATGCAAGTCTCATCATGAGGCATGTCAAAAACTGCTGGATTGTCTCAAACGGTGGAAAGCTTGAAAAAATAACCAGAATGCACTCTGCCTACCTGATGCTTTGTGAGCTGTGGTCTCGCAGGATTCAGCCCAGGATCTTGCTTGCTTCACAGTTTTGAGAGGCTTCCTCCAGGCCCACAGAGTGCCCACTTGGGCTTGTGGCTCCAGCCTGTGCAGCCTCCTCCAGCATGGCCAGTGCGAGTAGTACTAGCAGAGAGCTTGTGAATTCGTGAGTGGAGAAACTGACATTACCTTACATTAGGCTGTCCATAGCGCTTCCCGTCCTGCCTCTTGTCCAGCAGATTGTATCCTTTCACATCCCCCAGACTGTAACAAAGCAGAGAGGGAGATAGTGCTGTCAGAAGTTGAGGCAGTATGAGGATAGAAGCTAGCATGTTGTCCACTGAATGCTTTCCTGTACAAAGCACAGACCTTTCTTTTCTCAGAGGTGAGAAATGAGGAGGTCTTCTCAGTGGTCCAACCCTAGCTGCAGAAACAAACTGTGATTCATTTCTAGGATCATGGAGGAGGGAGAAGAAGCCATGGGAGGATATGAAGATGTCCTTGGACACAGGCAATCTGACGTCTCCACTGATCTGTACAGCTCGCAGTTTGAAAACATCCTAGACAATGCCTCTTTATACTATAGCGCAGAGTCTTTGGAGACATTATACTCAGAGCCTGATAGCTACTTCAGTTTTGAGATGCCACTTACTCCAATGATCCAGCAGCGTATGAAGGAGGGCAGTCAGTTTTTGGAGCGGACTTCAGCCTCAGGACAGATGGATGTCTTTCATCTTCCCCCTGATGGGGAAGCGAAGAGCTGCTGTGAAGGGATCGCCAATGGCTTAAGGAATGCAAGCGAAACACTCTTCAGAGGAGATGTCACAGAAGTTCCTCATTTGGGAAGGTAAAAATAGTGGATGGGCTTTCTGTGTTTGTGCTTAATTTTTCTTAATCCCCGTGTACTTCAGCAGACCGTCTCAGAGTGTAATTATGATTCTGCACACTGCGTGCTTCGTACATTAACTGATTTCCAGTGCAACAGAGTGAGTTGCAGAAGGGAAAAGAGCCATCCAAACTGCTGTTTGTTAGGAAGCATCTCTGGGATCTGTCACAGAGAAGTTAGTGACCTGATACAGATGAATGTTCTCATTTTCACTTACACCTGAATTTGCCAGCAAGTAGTTTTAGGAAAAGTAAAATCCTCTGCACTATGATGAGTTGTCTAAACAAACTCATGATCTGAATGTTAAAGGTGTGTCTCTCTTTTCCTCTCTTGAGATCAGCAGAAGTTTTTCTAGTTATTTCTGTTGAGATCAGACTTGGCTCCCACTTTGCCCTAGTTAACTGCACTAGTTGGCTGATTTTCTTAACTAGTGCACTATAAACAGACCGAGAAAGGATTGTTGCAAAATCTTTGAAGATTCAAGCATAGGGAGAGACAATTAAGAATAGAGTTATGAGAGAAGCAAACACTGGGCTAGGTAATCAGAAAATTCTGTACATTCATAGAAACTTGCACCATGAGAAACTTTCCTCATAAGGTGTTGTCAAAGAGAGATCGAGAGATGGACAGGTCACATCACAACGGTACAGCCAAAAGCAGTGGAGGGGTGGGAGATCCTGCAAGTGTCAAAGGTGCCTTGAGTCTTTTTCTTCCAGAGACGGGACATTATGTTAGTAGCCCTTAGACTGTTCCCTTAGATGGGACTGTATAGTCTGAGCTTTCTCTGGCATTTGTAGCAGAAGGTCTTTTATGTGTTTAGACCTTTTGTGCAAGTGTAAGTTATTCATTGAGCAGAGGTGGTTTTGCCAGCTTCATGAGAAGCTTAGAGTTAGAAACTGAGATAAATCCTGACACTTGTAGCTCTTTCCACTGAAACCTGTGATTGCTGTAAGACTGTGGAGTAGTGGAAGACATGCAGTGTGCATGCTCTGTGACCCCATCACTGTTGCCTGGGGTGACCCTCATGCTTAAAAGTGTCCTCAGGTAAGGTTCACACTGGCTTATCAAGACAGCAGTTGTCATGAGGATGAAGTGAGCTCAGGCAGAGCTTGGAAACATTCTGACTGCCCACCTGCTGTGGATTTCATTAGGAATTAAGTTCATTTGAGTTTAAATTTGCAGTGATAGAGAAATACTAACAGAAGCTTTTTAAAGAGCTTCTCTCCTTACTAAAAAAAACAAACATTTTCACAGAAGTGTGATTTTGATCAAGCTGCTGTTGCCGTCTGCATGACTCTGTTAGGTACAAAGCCTGAGGGCTTGCTGTCTTATGGTGGGTATGGATAAAAGAGCGTAACTGCAGCAGAGCAGCCAGCCACAGATGTGCCCAAATAGGTAATTCTCCAGACAATAGCCTAATTAACCGCCCCCCAGTATGATAGTCTAAAATTGTGTTGTATTATACCAGGGCACAGATGGCTGGTAAATCATATATGCTGTAGTATTGAAGCCACAGAAGAACTGTGGTGTAGCAGCATGCTGTTGAGGAGTGGAGTTTGGGTGCTGAGGGTTGCATAGGGTTTATTTAGGTGTTGCAATAGGGTTTGTTTAGGTGAGGATCAAGGTGGATCATCACTGTAATGCTCAGGTGAACAAGACACAGCTGACAAGCAAACAGATATTACTGCTGAGGGACTGCATGTGTGATTGAATTGCCTGAAGTAGCCTCATGGTGTTCAGCAAACGCAAGTGCAAGGTCTGGGTTGTGACAGCACCCACTATGAGGTACAAGCTGCGGGATGTAAGGATAGAGCACAGCCCTGCCAGAAGGGGCTTGGGCCGACTGGTGGGTGGCAGCTGGATGTGAGCCAGCAGTGTCCCTTCACAGCCCGGAAAGCCAACCGTAACCTGGGCTACATCAAAAGAAGCATGGCCAGCAGGGTGAGGGAGCTGATGGGGTGTGGTGAGACCTCACCTGGAGTACTGCATCCAGATGTGCAGTCCTCAGTGCAGGAGAGACGCGGACCCGCTGTAGCACATCCAGAGGAGGGCCACAAAAAATGATCTAAGCGATGGAGCACCTCTCCTACAAGAAGAGGCACCACAGAGCGTGGTTGTGCAGGGCGCAGCACCCCAAAGAGCGCCGGGTGGGTGGGTGGCTGCCCCGTCCCGGCCGGTGCCCGCCTGCAGTGCGGCGCGGAGCCGCCGGGAGTCGCCGCGCCTTGCGCCCGGCAGCGAGGCGAAGGCGTGGATTCCCAAGGGGAGCGGGCTGACATCGCCCTGCTTTGCCCGCCTCTCCTCTTCGGCCGAAGCCGTGCTTCCAGCTGAGGGAAACAAAAACCGAAAGCGAAAACGCAGCAGCTCCCTGCGCGCGGATATTTCCGCGACATATAAAGAGTGTGGGAAAGCGTGTAGGGCGAAGTACGCTTCCCAGCACCTGCTTTAGGGTGAGGGAGCGGGTTGTAAGTCGCTGACGGTTCTCGGTTCTGTATGGTGCACATGGAAGCAGAGAGCTTTGCACCTGAAAATGGCACGCGGCGTCCCTGCTGCAAAAGGGGAATCGGGGGCTCCTGGCGGTCCAGCTGCCTGGGAGCGGGGCCGGCCCGCGGGTCCCGAGCGGCTGTCGGGGAAGATCGCGGGCACTAATGGCACGCGGACCCTAGGTGGCGTGAGGTTGTAATGCACAGCCCGCGGTGGCTCCGTGTTCTGCTGAGCGAGCGGGAGGATAACATCCTTCCCAGCTCTTAGGAAATCACTGGCTCTGGGAGGGGTCAGCCTTGGTATGTGAAGGCCAGTCACATGCCTTCAGAACTGAAAAAAGGAGGAAAAAAAAAAAAAAAGGAAAAAAAAAAGAGATTAAAGGCTTGTGGGCTGCTAGTTCTATGGGCTCCTCTGCGTCCGGATACTTCATCCCTACCAGCTGAATGCAGTAAGTGTTTGCGCAAGCTGTGCAGGGCTGAGTGTGCTCCCCTGGCAGGGGCCCATGGTGCTGCCCTGGGCTGCAGCTGGCCAGGGCAACCCGTGCAGCCCCTTGCAGAAGCAGTTCTTTCCCAGCAGAGCTTCTTCGCCCTTTGCATCTGGCTCAGTTGTGGGGAGAATTGGAACCTCAAGGAAGATGCATGTGCAGTTTGTGCTCTTTTGGGAAAGACTCCATCTCCTGTCATTATTGCAGGGTTTAATCTCTTTCTTACTTATGTATGAGGCGTTTCAATGGGGAAGAACAAATTTCTGCTCTTGAGATAGGCTTAAGTCTCCCCAACGGGCAGGGGCTGAAGTGGGAGGAGGGAGACTGTGTGCGAGGTTCTGGATCTGGAAATAGCCTTCATCTTATTCGAACATTACGGCACAGCATGCAGTGTGGCAATAATGTTGTATTTGGGTGGCATTTGGTCCTCTTACCTGTGAGCTATCCCTGCAGCTGCACCTGCGTGCCAGGGTAGGGCAGTGCTCCTGCGTTGTGTTGGCATTGTGCTGAGAAGGAAGAGGGGCCCAGGCTCAGTGCCTGGGATTTATTCTTTCTCAGAGGCAATAAAGAAGCGTATTTTCAAGATTCTACCCAGACACTGAGCCTGAGTTTGTGTGGCCCAAAATAGGTGTAATCATTCATACTGAATCAGAGTGGGAGAAAGGTTACATATTTCTAAAGCAATAAGCTATAACTCACTTTTCCCTCAGGTGTCTTTGCTATGTATGCAGTAAGCAACTGAACAACGCTGTGTCTCAAAGCAAGCGCTTCTCTCTATGATGATCACTGTATTTCTTTTCTGTTTTCTGACTTTACACAGAGAATTTGTTTTAATCTTTTTTCTGCCTTCTTTGTAGCAGACTTTGCATTCCCTCTTCTTACTACTTGTGTAGTAAGTAAGAGTAAGTAAGAGCTACTCCCTCTTGTATACTACTGTCAGAACAAAAAAGGAGAAGATCCAACTTCTGGCATTTATCTTCCTAAAATGTCTTGGAAGCTGTAGTCTCTTGGTAGGACATAGCCCAAGATTTTTCCAAATCCAAGGAGAGGGCAGAAAAAAATGTCTATAGCAGCTCCAAGTACTGACTAAATATGTGCCACCTGCCATCATCTTCAAAGAATTGCTCCTCAGCAATTTTTGCATGTCCTTTGTTTGTTTTTTTTTGTTATTGTTGTTGTTTTTTGTCTTTTTTTTTTTTCCTTTCTCTAGCAATGCAAACACAATTTTAGTCTCATATGCGTTCTTTTGTAATTCAGGGGGAGGTGGTGGGAAACAAACTCCCTAAAGCAATCTGCTGGTTTTTGGAACAGATGCAGAAGAATGCTGACTGTGGTTCCCAGTGATTGTCAGGTTA